>CAWUFW010015996.1:0-331642 GCA_963921515.1 Calotriton arnoldi
GGTAGGCATCCAGCCCCCTGAGTAGGGATGGTAGTAGTAGTAGGCATCCAGCCTCCCATGGGTAGGGGTGGTGGTAGTGACAGGCATCCAGCCCCCCCTGAGTAGGGGTGTTGGTAGTGGTAGGCATCCAGCCCCCCATGGGTAGGGGTGGTAGTAGTGGTAGGCATCCAGCCCCCCATGGGTAGGGGTGGTGGTGGTGGTAGGCATCCAGCCCCCCCTGAGTAGGGGTGGTGGTAGTGGTAGGCATCCAGCCCCCCATGTGTAGGGGTGGTAGTGGTGGTAGGCATCCAGCCCCCCATGGCTAGGGGTGGTAGTGGTGGTAGGCATCCAGCCCCCCATGGGTAGGGGTGGTGGTGGTGGTAGGCATCCAGCCCCCCTGAGTAGGGGTGGTGGTAGTGGTAGGCATCCAGTCCCCCATGGGTACGGGTGGTAGTGGTGGTAGGCATCCAGCCCCCATGGGTAGGGGTGGTAGTAGTGGTAGGCATCCAGCCCCCATGGGTAGGGGGTGGTGGTGGTGGTAGGCATCCAGCCCCCTGAGTAGGGGTGGTGGTAGTGGTAGGCATCCAGCCCCCATGTGTAGGGGTGGTAGTGGTGGTAGGCATCCAGCCCCCCCTGAGTAGGGGTGGTAGTAGTGGTAGGCATCCAGCCAACCTGAGTAGGGGTGGTGGTAGTGGTAGGCATCCAGCTCCCCATGGGTAGGGGTGGTAGTAGTGACAGGCATCCAGCCCCCCTGAGTAGGGGTGGTAGTAGTGGTAGGCATCCAGCCCCCTGAGTAGGGGTGGTAGTAGTGGTAGGCATCCAGCCCCCATGGGTAGGGGTGGTGGTAGTGACAGGCATCCAGCCCCCTGAGTAGGGTGGTGGTAGTGGTAGGCATCCAGCCCCCATGGGTAGGGGTGGTAGTAGTGGTAGGCATCCAGCCCCCATGGGTAGGGGTGGTAGTAGTGGTAGGCATCCAGCCCCCCGGAGTAGGGGTGGTAGTAGTGGTAGGCATCCAGCCCCCATGGGTAGGGGTGGTGGTAGTGACAGGCATCCAGCCCCCTGAGTAGGGGTGGTGGTAGTGGTAGGCATCCAGCCCCCCATGGGTAGGGGTGGTAGTAGTGGTAGGCATCCAGCCTCCCTGAGTAGGGGTGGTGGTAGTGGTAGGCATCCAGCCCCCATGGGTAGGGGTGGTAGTAGTGGTAGGCATCCAGCCCCCATGGGTAGGGGTGGTAGTAGTGGTAGGCATCCAGCCCCTGAGTAGGGGTGGTGGTAGTGGTAGGCATCCAGCTCCCCATGGGTAGGGGTGGTAGTAGTGACAGGCATCCAGCCCCCCTGAGTAGGGGTGGTAGTAGTGGTAGGCATCCAGCCCCCTGAGTAGGGGTGGTAGTAGTGGTAGGCATCCAGCCCCCATGGGTAGGGGTGGTAGTAGTGGTAGGCATCCAGCCCCCCTGAGTAGGGGTGGTGGTAGTGGTAGGCATCCAGCTCCCCATGGGTAGGGGTGGTAGTAGTGACAGGCATCCAGCCCCCTTAGTAGGGGTGGTAGTAGTGGTAGGCATCCAGCCCCCCTGAGTAGGGGTGGTAGTAGTGGTGGGCATCCAGCCCCCATGGGTAGGGGTGGTGGTAGTGACAGGCATCCAGCCCCCTGAGTAGGGGTGGTGGTAGTGGTAGGCATCCAGCCCCCCATGGGTAGGGGTGGTAGTAGTGGTAGGCATCTAGCCCCCCCTGAGTAGGGGTGGTAGTAGTGGTAGGCATCCAGCCCCCCCTGAGTAGGGGTGGTGGTAGTGGTAGACATCCAGCTCCCCATGGGTAGGGGTGGTAGTAGTGGTAGGCATCCAGCCCCCTGAGTAGGTGTGGTACTAGTGGTAGGCATCCAGCCCCCCATGGGTAGGGGTGGTGGTAGTGACAGGCATCCAGCCCCCCTGAGTAGGGGTGGTGGTAGTGGTAGGCATCCAGCCCCCCATGGGTAGGGGTGGTAGTAGTGGTAGGCATCCAGCCCACCATGTGTAGGGGTGGTGGTGGTGGTAGGCATCCAGCCCCCCATGGGTAGGGGTGGTAGTGGTGGTAGGCATCCAGCCCCCCCTGAGTAGGGGTGGTGTGGGTGGTAGGCATCCAGCCCCCCAAGGCTAGGGGTGGTAGTAGTGGTAGTCATCCAGCCCCCCATGGGTAGGGGTGGTGGTAGGCATCCAGCCCCCCCTGAGTAGGGGTGGTGGTAGTGGTAGGCATCCAGCCCCCCATGGGTAGGGGTGGTAGTGGTGGTAGGCATCCAGCCCCCATGGGTAGGGGTGGTAGTAGTGGTAGGCATCCAGCCCCCTGAGTAGGAGTGGTAGTAGTGGTAGGTATCCGGCCCCCATGGGTAGGGGTGGTGGTAGTGACAGGCATCCAGCCCCTGAGTAGGGGTAGTGGTAGTGGTAGGCATCCAGCCCCCATGGGTAGGGGTGGTAGTAGTGATAGGCATCCAGCCCCCCTGAGTAGGGGTGGTGGCAGTGGTAGGCATCCAGCTCCCCATGGGTAGGGGTGGTAGTAGTGACAGGCATCCAGCTCCCTGAGTAGGGGTGGTAGTAGTGGTAGGCATCCAGCCCCCCTGAGTAGGGGTGGTAGTACTGGTAGGCATCCAGCCCCCCTTGAGTAGGGGTGGTGGTAGTGGTAGTCATCCAGCTCCCCATGGGTAGGGGTGGTGGTAGTGACAGGCATCCAGCCCCCCCTGAGTAGGGGTGGTGGTAGTGGTAGGCATCCAGCCCCCCATGGGTAGGGATGGTAGTAGTGGTAGGCATCCAGCCCCCCATGGGTAGGGGTGGTAGGCATCCAGCCCACCCTGAGTAGGGGTGGTAGTAGTGGTAGGCATCCAGCCCCCCATGGGTAGGGGTGGTGGTAGTGACAGGCATCCAGACCCCCTGAGTAGGGGTGGTGGTAGTGGTAGGCATCCAGCCCCCATGGGTAGGGGTGGTAGTAGTGGTAGGCATCCAGCCCCCTGAGTAGGGGTGGTGGTAGTGGTAGGCATCCAGCCCCCCATGGGTAGCGGTGGTAGGAGTGGTAGGCATCCAGCCCCCCATGGGTAGCGGTGGTAGTAGTGGTAGGCATCCAGCCCCCCCTGAGTAGGGGTGGTGGTAGTGGTAGGCATCCAGCTCCCCATGGGTAGGGGTGGTAGTAGTGACAGGCATCCAGCCCCCTGAGTAGGGGTGGTAGTAGTGGTAGGCATCCAGCCCCCTGAGTAGGGGTGGTAGTAGTGGTAGGCATCCAGCCCCCTGAGTAGGGGTGGTGGTAGTGGTAGGCATCCAGCTCCCCATGGGTAGGGGTGGTAGTAGTGACAGGCATCCAGCCCCCTGAGTAGGGGTGGTAGTAGTGGTAGGCATCCAGCCCCCTGAGAAGGGGTGGTAGTAGTGGTAGGCATCCAGCCCACCATGGGTAGGGGTGGTGGTAGTGACAGGCATCCAGCCCCCCCTGAGTAGGGGTGGTGGTAGTGGTAGGCATCCAGCCCCCCATGAGTAGGGGTGGTAGTAGTGGTAGGCCTCCAGCCCCCCATGGGTAGGGGTGGTAGTAGTGGTAGGCATCCAGCCCCCCCTGAGTAGGGGTGGTAGTAGTGGTAGGCATCCAGCCCCCCTGAGTAGGGGTGGTGGTAGTGGTAGGCATCCAGCTCCCCATGGGTAGGGGTGGTAGTAGTGACAGGCATCCAGCCCCCCACTGAGTAGGGGTGGTAGTAGTGGTAGGCATCCAGCCCCCCTGAGTAGGGGTGGTAGTAGTGGTAGGCATCCAGCCCCCCATGGGTAGGGGTGGTAGTAGTGGTAGGCATCCAGCCCCCCCTGAGTAGGGGTGGTGGTAGTGGTAGGCATCCAGCTCCCCATGGGTAGGGGTGGTAGTAGTGACAGGCATCCAGCCCCCCTGAGGAGGGGTGGTAGTAGTGGTAGGCATCCAGCCACCCCTGAGTAGGGGTGGTATTAGTGGTAGGCATCCAGCCCCCCACGGGTAGGGGTGGTGGTAGTGACAGGCATCCAGCCCCCTGAGTAGGGGTGGTGGTAGTGGTAGGCATCCAGCCCCCCATGGGTAGGGGTGGTAGTAGTGGTAGGCATCTAGCCCCCTGAGTAGGGGTGGTAGTAGTGGTAGGCATCCAGCCCCCCTGAGTAGGGGTGGTGGTAGTGGTAGACATCCAGCTCCCCATGGGTAGGGGTGGTAGTAGTGGTAGGCATCCAGCCCCCCCTGAGTAGGTGTGGTACTAGTGGTAGGCATCCAGCCCCCATGGGTAGGGGTGGTGGTAGTGACAGGCATCCAGCCCCTGAGTAGGGGTGGTGGTAGTGGTAGGCATCCAGCCCCCATGGGTAGGGGTGGTAGTAGTGGTAGGCATCCAGCCCACCATGTGTAGGGGTGGTGGTGGTGGTAGGCATCCAGCCCCCCATGGGTAGGGGTGGTAGTGGTGGTAGGCATCCAGCCCCCCCTGATTAGGGGTGGTGTGGGTGGTAGGCATCCAGCCCCCCAAGGCTAGGGGTGGTAGTAGTGGTAGTCATCCAGCCCCCCATGGGTAGGGGTGGTGGTAGGCATCCAGCCCCCCCTGAGTAGGGGTGGTGGTAGTGGTAGGCATCCAGCCCCCCATGGGTAGGGGTGGTAGTGGTGGTAGGCATCCAGCCCCCATGGGTAGGGGTGGTAGTAGTGGTAGGCATCCAGCCCCCTGAGTAGGGGTGGTAGTAGTGGTAGGTATCCGGCCCCCATGGGTAGGGGTGGTGGTAGTGACAGGCATCCAGCCCCCTGAGTAGGGGTGGTGGTAGTGGTAGGCATCCAGCCCCCATGGGTAGGGGTGGTAGTAGTGATAGGCATCCAGCCCCCTGAGTAGGGGTGGTGGTAGTGGTAGGCATCCAGCTCCCCATGGGTAGGGGTGGTAGTAGTGACAGGCATCCAGCCCCCCTGAGTAGGGGTGGTAGTAGTGGTAGGCATCCAGCCCCCCCTGAGTAGGGGTGGTAGTACTGGTAGGCATCCAGCCCCCCCTTGAGTAGGGGTGGTGGTAGTGGTAGTCATCCAGCTCCCAATGGGTAGGGGTGGTGGTAGTGACAGGCATCCAGCCCCCTGAGTAGGGGTGGTGGTAGTGGTAGGCATCCAGCCCCCATGGGTAGGGATGGTAGTAGTGGTAGGCATCCAGCCCCCATGGGTAGGGGTGGTAGGCATCCAGCCCACCCTGAGTAGGGGTGGTAGTAGTGGTAGGCATCCAGCCCCCATGGGTAGGGGTGGTGGTAGTGACAGGCATCCAGACCCCTGAGTAGGGGTGGTGGTAGTGGTAGGCATCCAGCCCCCCATGGGTAGGGGTGGTAGTAGTGGTAGGCATCCAGCCCCCTGAGTAGGGGTGGTGGTAGTGGTAGGCATCCAGCCCCCCATGGGTAGGGGTGGTAGTAGTGGTAGGCATCCAGCCCCCATGGGTAGGGGTGGTAGTAGTGGTAGGCATCCAGCCCCCCTGAGTAGGGGTGGTGGTAGTGGTAGGCATCCAGCCCCCATGGGTAGGGGTGGTGGTAGTGACAGGCATCCAGACCCCCTGAGTAGGGGTGGTGGTAGTGGTAGGCATCCAGCCCCCATGGGTAGGGGTGGTAGTAGTGACAGGCATCCAGCCCCCCTGAGTAGGGGTGGTAGTAGTGGTAGGCATCCAGCCCCCTGAGTAGGGGTGGTAGTAGTGGTAGGCATCCAGCCCCCATGGGTAGGGGTGGTAGTAGTGGTAGGCATCCAGCCCCCTGAGTAGGGGTGGTGGTAGTGGTAGGCATCCAGCTCCCCATGGGTAGGGGTGGTAGTAGTGACAGGCATCCAGCCCCCTTAGTAGGGGTGGTAGTAGTGGTAGGCATCCAGCCCCCTGAGTAGGGGTGGTAGTAGTGGTAGGCATCCAGCCCCCCATGGGTAGGGGTGGTGGTAGTGACAGGCATCCAGCCCCCTGAGTAGGGGTGGTGGTAGTGGTAGGCATCCAGCCCCCATGGGTAGGGGTGGTAGTAGTGGTAGGCATCTAGCCCCCTGAGTAGGGGTGGTAGTAGTGGTAGGCATCCAGCCCCCTGAGTAGGGGTGGTGGTAGTGGTAGACATCCAGCTCCCCATGGGTAGGGGTGGTAGTAGTGGTAGGCATCCAGCCCCCCCTGAGTAGGTGTGGTACTAGTGGTAGGCATCCAGCCCCCCATGGGTAGGGGTGGTGGTAGTGACAGGCATCCAGCCCCCTGAGTAGGGGTGGTGGTAGTGGTAGGCATCCAGCCCCCCATGGGTAGGGGTGGTAGTAGTGGTAGGCATCCAGCCCACCATGTGTAGGGGTGGTGGTAGTGGTAGGCATCCAGCCCCCCATGGGTAGGGGTGGTAGTGGTGGTAGGCATCCAGCCCCCCCTGAGTAGGGGTGGTGTGGGTGGTAGGCATCCAGCCCCCCAAGGCTAGGGGTGGTAGTAGTGGTAGGCATCCAGCTCCCCATGGGTAGGGGTGGTGGTAGGCATCCAGCCCCCTGAGTAGGGGTGGTGGTAGTGGTAGGCATCCAGCCCCCCATGGGTAGGGGTGGTAGTGGTGGTAGGCATCCAGCCCCCCATGGGTAGGGGTGGTAGTAGTGGTAGGCATCCAGCCCCCCCTGAGTAGGAGTGGTAGTAGTGGTAGGTATCCGGCCCCCCATGGGTAGGGGTGGTGGTAGTGACAGGCATCCAGCCCCCCTGAGTAGGGGTGGTGGTAGTGGTAGGCATCCAGCCCCCCATGGGTAGGGGTGGTAGTAGTGATAGGCATCCAGCCCCCCCTGAGTAGGGGTGGTGGTAGTGGTAGGCATCCAGCTCCCCATGGGTAGGGGTGGTAGTAGTGACAGGCATCCAGCCCCCCTGAGTAGGGGTGGTAGTAGTGGTAGGCATCCAGCCCCCCCTGAGTAGGGGTGGTAGTACTGGTAGGCATCCAGCCCCCCCTTGAGTAGGGGTGGTGGTAGTGGTAGTCATCCAGCTCCCCATGGGTAGGGGTGGTGGTAGTGACAGGCATCCAGCCCCCCCTGAGTAGGGGTGGTGGTAGTGGTAGGCATCCAGCCCCCCATGGGTAGGGATGGTAGTAGTGGTAGGCATCCAGCCCCCCATGGGTAGGGGTGGTAGGCATCCAGCCCACCCTGAGTAGGGGTGGTAGTAGTGGTAGGCATCCAGCCCCCCATGGGTAGGGGTGGTGGTAGTGACAGGCATCCAGACCCCCTGAGTAGGGGTGGTGGTAGTGGTAGGCATCCAGCCCCCCATGGGTAGGGGTGGTAGTAGTGGTAGGCATCCAGCCCCCCCTGAGTAGGGGTGGTGGTAGTGGTAGGCATCCAGCCCCCCATGGGTAGCGGTGGTAGGAGTGGTAGGCATCCAGCCCCCCATGGGTAGCGGTGGTAGTAGTGGTAGGCATCCAGCCCCCCCTGAGTAGGGGTGGTGGTAGTGGTAGGCATCCAGCTCCCCATGGGTAGGGGTGGTAGTAGTGACAGGCATCCAGCCCCCCTGAGTAGGGGTGGTAGTAGTGGTAGGCATCCAGCCCCCTGAGTAGGGGTGGTAGTAGTGGTAGGCATCCAGCCCCCTGAGTAGGGGTGGTGGTAGTGGTAGGCATCCAGCTCCCCATGGGTAGGGGTGGTAGTAGTGACAGGCATCCAGCCCCCTGAGTAGGGGTGGTAGTAGTGGTAGGCATCCAGCCCCCTGAGAAGGGGTGGTAGTAGTGGTAGGCATCCAGCCCACCATGGGTAGGGGTGGTGGTAGTGACAGGCATCCAGCCCCCTGAGTAGGGGTGGTGGTAGTGGTAGGCATCCAGCCCCCATGAGTAGGGGTGGTAGTAGTGGTAGGCCTCCAGCCCCCCATGGGTAGGGGTGGTAGTAGTGGTAGGCATCCAGCCCCCCCCTGAGTAGGGGTGGTAGTAGTGGTAGGCATCCAGCCCCCATGAGTAGGGGTGGTGGTAGTGGTAGCAATCCAGCTCCCCATGGGTAGGGGTGGTAGTAGTGACAGGCATCCAGCCCCCCTGAGTAGGGGTGGTGGTAGTGGTAGGCATCCAGCCCCCTGAGTAGGGGTGGTAGTAGTGGTAGGCATCCAGCCCCCCATGGGTAGGGGTGGTAGTAGTGGTAGGCATCCAGCCCCCTGAGTAGGGGTGGTGGTAGTGGTAGGCATCCAGCTCCCCATGGGTAGGGGTGGTAGTAGTGACAGGCATCCAGCCCCCTGAGTAGGGGTGGTAGTAGTGGTAGGCATCCAGCCACCCCTGAGTAGGGGTGGTATTAGTGGTAGGCATCCAGCCCCCACGGGTAGGGGTGGTGGTAGTGACAGGCATCCAGCCCCTGAGTAGGGGTGGTGGTAGTGGTAGGCATCCAGCCCCCATGGGTAGGGGTGGTAGTAGTGGTAGGCATCTAGCCCCCCTGAGTAGGGGTGGTAGTAGTGGTAGGCATCCAGCCCCCTGAGTAGGGGTGGTGGTAGTGGTAGACATCCAGCTCCCCATGGGTAGGGGTGGTAGTAGTGGTAGGCATCCAGCCCCCCCTGAGTAGGTGTGGTACTAGTGGTAGGCATCCAGCCCCCCATGGGTAGGGGTGGTGGTAGTGACAGGCATCCAGCCCCCCTGAGTAGGGGTGGTGGTAGTGGTAGGCATCCAGCCCCCCATGGGTAGGGGTGGTAGTAGTGGTAGGCATCCAGCCCACCATGTGTAGGGGTGGTGGTGGTGGTAGGCCTCCAGCCCCCCCTGAGTAGGGGTGGTGGTAGTGGTAGGCATCCAGCCCCCCATGGGTAGGGGTGGTAGTGGTGGTAGGCATCCAGCCCCCCCTGATTAGGGGTGGTGTGGGTGGTAGGCATCCAGCCCCCCAAGGCTAGGGGTGGTAGTAGTGGTAGGCATCCAGCCCCCCATGGGTAGGGGTGGTGGTAGGCATCCAGCCCCCCCTGAGTAGGGGTGGTGGTAGTGGTAGGCATCCAGCCCCCCATGGGTAGGGGTGGTAGTGGTGGTAGGCATCCAGCCCCCCATGGGTAGGGGTGGTAGTAGTGGTAGGCATCCAGCCCCCCCTGAGTAGGGGTGGTAGTAGTGGTAGGTATCCGGCCCCCATGGGTAGGGGTGGTGGTAGTGACAGGCATCCAGCCCCCTGAGTAGGGGTGGTGGTAGTGGTAGGCATCCAGCCCCCATGGGTAGGGGTGGTAGTAGTGATAGGCATCCAGCCCCCTGAGTAGGGGTGGTGGTAGTGGTAGGCATCCAGCTCCCCATGGGTAGGGGTGGTAGTAGTGACAGGCATCCAGCCCCCTGAGTAGGGGTGGTAGTAGTGGTAGGCATCCAGCCCCCCTGAGTAGGGGTGGTAGTACTGGTAGGCATCCAGCCCCCCCTTGAGTAGGGGTGGTGGTAGTGGTAGTCATCCAGCTCCCAATGGGTAGGGGTGGTGGTAGTGACAGGCATCCAGCCCCCCCTGAGTAGGGGTGGTGGTAGTGGTAGGCATCCAGCCCCCCATGGGTAGGGATGGTAGTAGTGGTAGGCATCCAGCCCCCATGGGTAGGGGTGGTAGGCATCCAGCCCACCCTGAGTAGGGGTGGTAGTAGTGGTAGGCATCCAGCCCCCCATGGGTAGGGGTGGTGGTAGTGACAGGCATCCAGACCCCTGAGTAGGGGTGGTGGTAGTGGTAGGCATCCAGCCCCCCATGGGTAGGGGTGGTAGTAGTGGTAGGCATCCAGCCCCCTGAGTAGGGGTGGTGGTAGTGGTAGGCATCCAGCCCCCATGGGTAGGGGTGGTAGTAGTGGTAGGCATCCAGCCCCCCATGGGTAGGGGTGGTAGTAGTGGTAGGCATCCAGCCCCCTGAGTAGGGGTGGTGGTAGTGGTAGGCATCCAGCTCCCCATGGGTAGGGGTGGTAGTAGTGACAGGCATCCAGCCCCCTGAGTAGGGGTGGTAGTAGTGGTAGGCATCCAGCCCCCCTGAGTATGGGTGGTAGTAGTGGTAGGCATCCAGCCCCCCATGGGTAGGGGTGGTAGTAGTGGTAGGCATCCAGCCCCTGAGTAGGGGTGGTGGTAGTGGTAGGCATCCAGCTCCCCATGGGTAGGGGTGGTAGTAGTGACAGGCATCCAGCCCCCTGAGTAGGGGTGGTAGTAGTGGTAGGCATCCAGCCCCCCCTGAGTAGGGGTGGTAGTAGTGGTAGGCATCCAGCCCCTCATGGGTAGGGGTGGTGGTAGTGACAGGCATCCAGCCCCCCCTGAGTAGGGGTGGTGGTAGTGGTAGGCATCCAGCCCCCCATGAGTAGGGGTGGTAGTAGTGGTAGGCCTCCAGCCCCCCATGGGTAGGGGTGGTAGTAGTGGTAGGCATCCAGCCCCCCATGGGTAGAGGTGGTGTTAGTGGTTGGCATCCAGGCCCCCATGGGTAGGGGTGGTGATATTGGTAGGCATCCAGCCCCCCATGGGTAGGGGTGGTAGTAGTGGTAGGCATCCAGCCCCCCATGGGTAGAGGTGGTGTTAGTGGTTGGCATCCAGGCCCCTATTTGTGTATATGGCATTGGTGATAGCCATCCCGCCCCTATGGTGCTGCTGTTGCTGGTGTAAGTAATTTCTGCATCCCTATGTGTGTGTGTTGTCTGTCGGGTACGTGTGGTTTGTTTGTGTGGTGGGTGTCTGACTTACCTTCTACGACGTACGCGTCCGTACCAGTTCCGGTAATAGATGCAGAGTATTGGTAGGATCTGCGCAATTGGATTCATGGTTGGTTCATCTCGTTCGTCTTTGTCGTTGCTTCGCCTCGTACTCGTGGTTGGCGTGTTCGTCTCGTAGCCGTGGATCGTCTTGTGGCGCGAATCGGAGCTTATGTGCGCCTCTCCCGGATGCTTTGACGTGCTGTGCGTAGTGACGGGTTTGGCGCGTACGGGGTGCGCATCGTACTAGTCCGGCCGAACGGGGCTGCATTTTGGCTTCTGTGCGACTCGATTCTGCGTTTCCGGATCAGGCTCGGTCGGAGAACAGGAGCTGGATTGGGTGAGTGCGACTGGGTCGGGATCTGGGCAGTTATGCGCATCGTACTTGCTCGTTCGGACGTATGTACGAATCGGTCGGGAAACACGCATTCGCCTGGTTTTTTTCCCGGACGAATGGTGTTAGGAGCGCTTCCGACCGGGATCGGAATCGACCCCATAGTTTTCACACCACATAGTTACATACACCGAATATCTCATATTTCTATCTTACCCAGGGGACTGTCCGACCATTCCCCAGTCTTATTCAAGCTCCACATTGGATCTCATAAACCCCCTTTTAGGTGGCGGATGTCTCCATGGCACCTACGTGACCCAGAATATCAAGAGACCCTAAGTCAGGCCGTTTCGGACTATCTTGCGTCCAACATGGTCTCGGCCCCCTCCAAGGTTTTCTTGTGGGAAGCCCTTAAGCCCACAATCCGCGGGGTAGACATCAGTTTTCGTGCGGGCGAAAAGCACAAACGCATCGCACAACTGGTTGAATTGAAAAACCGTCAGAGGTCCCTCGAAGCTCAGCTCGTCACAGATTTCAGTCCGTCCATACAACGCAACTTACTTCAGGCGCAACAGCAAATACAACAACACCTCACTAATGAAGTGCTAGGGATCTGGCTTGTGTCACAACATCGGATCTACCAATGGGGGGACAAGTCTAGCAAAATGCTCCATCGACTGTGCCAGGCCGCAAAGTACCCCGCAGCAGTTCCAACGCTCCGGGGGGCAGATGGAGCCCTGTGCTCGTCTCCCGAGGCGGTGGCTAGAGAATTCACAACATGCTACGCCTCACTATATACACGACGGGAACATATCTCAAGTGCCCGATAGCCGAATTTTTAACGGACATCCCCCCTCAAAAGCTCGCAGACCATACACGAGATCAGCTAGATGCCTCCATAACAGTGGATAAACTTTGGTGCTGCACTGGCTAGCATACGCCCGGGCCGGGCCCCTGGCCCTAATGGATTCCCTGGGGAATTTCTTAGGTCACATATAGGTACGCTGGGCCCACATTTGCTAGATGCACTCCATGGCGCCCTAGATCAACGCATATTACCCCCAGATTGGTGTCACGCTGAGATTGTCTTGTTCCTGAAACCCGGCCGCCCTCCGGAAGATCCATCTTCATATCGCCCTATCTCCCTTATTAATTTTGAGCCCAAACTCCTGGGCAAAGTCCTTGCCGACCGCCTCCGTGCGTGTATCCACGAACTGATTCATCCCGATCAGTCCGACTTCATCCCACACCGGTCCACCCGACATAACATCCGGTGGGTCCACAACACCATAGCGAAGACCTCGGAGTTGGGCCACCCGCGGCTACCTTATTGGCCGATATAGACAAGGCGTTCTACTCCCTAAGCTAAACGTACCTGTTCCAACTCCTAGAAGCTATTAATCTTGGCCTGCGATTCCTGGCATATGTCCGGCTACTCTACACAGACTTATCGGCCTCAGCCTGGATTGTGGGACACCGTTCAGCTTCCTACCCTATTGGTCGTGGCACGAGGCAAGGCTGTCCCTTGTCTCCGCTGCTGTTCGCCCCGACCGTAGAGCCTCTGGTGGCCTGGGTGAGATGTGATCCACTCATCCGAGGATTTGAGTGGTCACAGACACAATCCGACCGAATCGCATTATATGCGGACGATGTGCTGTTTTTTATGACTGAACTGTGGTTTTCGGGACCCCGAATTCTTCAGATTCTCCGGGTATTCGGAGAGACCTCGGGACTTAGTATCAATCCCTCAAAATCAGTACTTTTTCCTATATGCGGGGATCAGGGACGCGGAACCTGGGCCACCCAGTTGTCACAGTGTCTTTATTTCGCCCTGCCCTAAGTTCTCGTGGGCGCACAACATTAATTCACACCTCACCAGTTTACACGTCGAGACCACAATATGGTCCCATCTTCCACTACCACTATATGGATGATCAGCAATCTTTAAAATGGTTTCCTTACCTCGAATATTATTTCGGTTACAAAATTTCTCATATAATATACCACGTACATGGTTCGCCCAAGTCAACGCTATCCAAAATTAGTTTTTATGGAACGGAGGTGCAGTCTGGGTGGCGCTGAGTACATGTACACAGTCAATGTACTGTGGGGTTATGCAGCGGCAGATGTGTATGCATACTATGCAGCATCCCATCTCCTGATTATCAACGAATGGTGGTATAATTCACCCACGGATCCTGCTTTCGCTCTTGAGCATTTGGCAATGGAGGGTACTCCCCTTCAGCAGCTCTTATACAGCCATGTGAAGTTGGACTTTTTACCTCCAGCCAGCAGAACCGTGGTTCAGCTCTGGAGATATATGGTTAGGCACATGGGTTGGCAGGGTCGTCTGACTCATATGACCCCGCTGTGGCATGGAACGTATCTACGCCCCGTTAGCGGCTCTGTCGGGATTCCGCAAATGGGACCTACTGGGTGTCTCCACCCTGGGTGATCTTATGCAGGGAACCACTCTCAAATCGTTCCAACAGTTACAGACAGATTTCCAGCTGCATCTGAAGCAATTTTATATATACCTCCAGTTAATGCATGCTCTGACTCCTCTCATTCACTCACTCAATGCCCTGGCAGAGTTTCACCCCCTCAAGGGTCGCTTGCTGATTGGAGACCTGGGAGCACATAAGACCTGCCAGATCTATCAGACATTGACCAACCACGCCCGCACAACATTACATAAGACCAGGGGGGCATGGATAGAGGACTTACCTGATATGACAGGCGGCGATTGGACAGAGGCCCTTGCTAGTCCCCGTGGTGCGGCGGTCTCTACATGCTACCGCCTTATCCAATTTAAATATCTCCACCATATATATTTCATACGCTCCCGCCGGTGGAAGATGGGTGTCATCCAGTCCCCGGTCTGCCTTAGATGTGGGGAAGAGGAGGGAACCTTCCTGCACATAGTTTGTAGTTGTGGCACATTGCAGCCTACTGGCGTAGGATTGCATCCTGCCTGAGCCGTGTTTAATCGTGGGATCTCCCATTTGACCCTAGGCTGTTCCTGCTCCATAGCATGGAAGAGATAGGCGGAAACCGCTATAAGCAACACTTACTCTTCCTGGCCCTCACCCTTGCCAAACGCGACATTGCCCAAATGTGGAAAGGGACATCCCCCCGACAATAGGTGGGTGGAAGAAGGCTATGGACAGATGTATGGGAGAAGAGATCGCGGTTTTCCAGGCCCAGGGTTGCCTTCAGAAGCATAGAAAAATATGGTCCTGTTGGGCGACTTACCGGGGCATAGATTTACCCCCTTTGCCATCCACAGACCCTACATAAGACTGCTCTTATATATGTACTGGACTACTGTGCAGCCCAAGTCATACAACTCTATCGTCAACACATAAGCAGACTTAGATATCTTGAGCCCTGTGGGGTCTGGGACTACCTGTGACACGTTTCTGTTGTTATACCTGCGGGTTTTGCAGGCTTTATGGTTGTATGCACCTATTGGTACCTTCGATCAGATGTGACTTTATAATGTATACAGCGGGCTTCGGCCCATTATGAGCCATTAAAATTTAATAAAACATGGTTAAAAAAAAAATACCTTTAAGACCCTTGTATATAATAGGACAAGGCAGTTTAGAGGCCATAAACTTTTCTTCACTTGAATGTGTGCAGTGATGAAGCCTGAGGTAAGGTTAAAAGCAGCCCTGTGTTGCAGGACGGCTTTTAAAATGTAAATTGTGCCCAAACTCAACGTTGGTGTTTAGAGCACTTAAAAATGAATAAACTACAATATTTTGGCATATTCAGTACCCCCAGGGTCTCCCCTAGGTGTCCGAGTGGTGGGGGTCAAGTACTGATAAGAAGGACCCTTATAAAATAGGTTTTATATGCCTTGGGTTAGTGAAATTGCACATGTCACTGCCCACTGTGTAGTAAAGTGCTTCCCAAAATCGACTTTTGTGCTAGGAGCACTGTGAGTGAGGATCTGCAACATTTTTACATATTCAGGACCCCTGAAAGGCGTCACTAGGTATCCCAGGGGTGGGGGGTTCTGTAGATATAGGCAGGGTCCTTATAAAAGATGCTTTATAGGCCCTGGTATTGGAACAATTGCCCAAGTCATTTTACCCTTTGCAAATCCCCAGCCACATAGGTTACTTTGGCAAGAAGTTACTCTTTAATAATTCCCGCCAGGAGAATCCGAAAAATATAATTCAAGGACTCATTAGAATGGTATTGATAAATCCAACAAGATACTATTGAATTTATCCTAAAATGTACGGACAAAAAGTTAAAAGACTTTCTCTATATGTACTCTATATTTATAGTACTCTTATCAAATGTTTTTATATTGCTTCCTGTTCCTTTGTACAGTTTCTGTAAAGCGCTCTGTCACCCTAATGGGTCATGTTCACACTATATAAAACTCCAAATAAATAAATAAATAAATAAAGACTATCTGGAAAGGGTCAAAGTTATACCGGTAGGACTCAGCGAAAATATATACTTGCTTCATGACAACTTTTTACAGAGTTTAACAAGGGACATCAGTAAGAAAATCAGTCTAAAGGTATTCATATCTGTAGGCGTCAAAGAAGGTTTTTGCAAGGGAAGCTTCCACTGCCCGGGTATTAGCTGACACAACAACGAGCTACTAAGAAAATTAAGCGCTGCCTCTTGGCCTGCACCATATTACTGATGCAGGTGCATGGGAAAGCAGGCGTGAGTGGTGTTCTGTCTGTGTGCCACCAAGGAAGGAGTATAATTCTAGTAGGTCTTCTGAATGAGTCTTTGTGTAGGTGACACAGGTTCCCAGGGATTTCCCAGACAAAAACATGAATGACATTGGCATAACACAGGCCTCTGCAACCCCTGCAATGCAGGGGGACCCCAAACTCTTGAGGGGGCCCCCAAGCCTTCTGAAGCCCCCACTGAGCCCAAGACCAATGGATATATTTGAGATATGGGAGACTCAGGGGCCCCTCATCACATTCTACTGGGAGGTGAAATCATTTTACGTTATGCCACTGCTGTATGAGGCTGTGCCTACACCACCTTCCAAAAGGAAGGCTGATCTACCTGCAGTGCAAAACAGAGTGGTGCTCTAAACTGCATGTCCTTCTTTCACTGCTGCACTCTCTCCAGTGCAGGTATGAACACAAAGAAAGTGTGTTTGTTTGTGGGTGGGACACACGGTTCCTGAATGCACTGAGCTCACCCAGTCGGAGGGAGCATGCTCTTTTATGTGTCATATGTCACATGAAACTTATTCCACAATGGGCCAAAATACATTTCACAATTCATAAGGCCAAAGAGATGCAAACTCACCTGTCAGTAACCTGAATAAAATGTGTGAGAATCCGCTTACATCATGTATGCTGACATGCTACATTTTGGAATAATCCTCAAGGTCAGGCTAAATGGAGCAAGTTTATCAGATGTATAAACATCAGTTAATATGTCTAGCGCCAAACGCCAGAAAACCATTTTGCACTAGTTTGCTCTTTGTATAATTGCCAATTGAGCATATTTTTTCCAATCAATATCACAAGAAGATTTTTGTTGCAGGGCAGAAATTGTGAAAATATAAAATTATATCACACTATTTTTTACTTATGAATCATTTTTCATGAGTAAGAGAGATGTTTTCAAGTAAATCCTGGCCCATAAACAACTTTTGTTCATAAAAACAAGAAAAGCAAGTGAAGCAAATCAGTCTTACACTGTTTTTGCTATCTACCTAATTGAAAATGTGAACAACTGTGTTTTCTTCAAACATAATTTCGTGTTTCACATTTGAAAAACGAAGAAAATATATGTATTCAAATTATTCTCTAAACAAAGTAACAATAGTGTGAATCAGTTTGTTGTTGCCCTGTGCGAATGTGATTTACACAATTTCATATTACACAAACGGGAATAATTCTGCAAATTGAATTTTTAACTTCAGTGAACGTTTCTATCACATTTCGAATGTTTTCCTTATTTTGGCAAATCAAAAAGTGTTTAATTGCCCGTTGTCATGTCTATGTAGACAGAAGAAATTCCTTTAAAGCATAGCACTTCTTTGGGGCTAGAGTTAGACTATAAACAAAGATAGCGTTTAGACGGCAGAACGAGTCGCATAGAAAGGATCCTATACATTGAGAATTATTTTGCCAGACTGTTTCTTGGCAAAACTGATGGGCAGACCTGGGTGCATTTTTAACAAGCATTTGCAAAGCCAATAGGTCTGGTGCTGGCTTCCAGCCTTTTTGCTTAGCCAATGCCTGTTTGTTTTTTCAATGGTTTCGTACAACTTTATTTTGGGGGGTGCTGGCAGGAACTTCCCATAATATAAAAAAGTGGACTGAAATATTTTGGCCACAAAAAGCACATATTGACGTAGTGGTCCCTGGAGGAAACTACCTTGTATGTGTGGATGTGCTCTTGTGGAAGAGCGGAATGCTGCCCATCACAGTGAAATTAGCCAAGGGCTGAGGTGGGCAGTCCCATTGTCCTATGGCCATGCTGTAGTAGGCGGGGAAAAATGTGACTCACACAATAACAGACCAATGGTTGAGTTGAAGAAGACTGCCTGATAGCCCCTCTCACAAAGTGTGTAATACATATCAGTTTAGAAACATGAAAAAGTATTGGCTAATGCCAGACCTGGAATGCACAGCAAGTTCCAGACATCATGTGCTGTAGTTAAAAATGGTAAATTACACTCATATGTATATGGGAAGCTATTTGGTGTTTGTAGCTATGATAATGCTTAATAGCATAGCTAAGTTTGTATTGTTGATCCAGGCAGTGGCGGCTTGCACAGGTAAGAGCGGTGGGCGGTGAGGCGGGGTGGCAGGTGGTGGAAGTCGATAGACGACGGGATAAGTAATATCAAATAAATAAATAAAACCATTTACTTTGCTCTTGCCACATCGCCAACACGGCGAACACAAAGTAAGTGGTTTTATTTATTTATTTGATATTACTTATCCCGTTGTCTATCAACTTCCACCACCCCCCACCCCACCCTGCCCCCGCCCACCGCTCTTACCTGTGTGAGCCACTACTGGATCAAGGGAGTGATCATAGCTGGGCAGGAACTACTGAGCACTGGCTGTTTTCCCAGAGGCTGTCAGGGTGGGGGCTGGTTTCACTGCTGGTGGGGGCCAGGCCGGTCACGTTTCTTGGCTGCAGCACTTTGGCACTTTAAAAATAAACTATCAAAACAAATGATTTTAAAGTGTGCCAAATCAGACAACACTCGCTTCAAAACAATTTGTTTTAGCATTTGGGCCAATCCTGTCTCCTGCAGGGTCCCCATGATCAGCCCTGAGCTTCAGGGGTTCAGTGCATAAATGATAAAGACCCTTCAAAATTCAAAACAGTGTATTTCTTTATTACGTGATCTTTGCGATGCATTTCAGTTTAGTATATTACATTATACCGTTACATTAAGTGGTAATTGTTAGACGTGACAGATTCTAACCATGAACTTAGAAACATTCATGCCCCCACCATCACTCCCCTGACAATGATGCTATTAGTGAACCAAGAAGAAAGTGAGCTGTCTTTTTTCTCCTACACGTAGCCTAGGGTGTTACCAAAGATGGAGTAACATGGGGGCATATGTACAAGCCCCTATCGCCACCACACGTCACCTATATTGACGTTGTGGTGGTGATAGGGGCTGCGCCTTATGTACAAGGCAGCGTTAAGCCACTTAACGTGGCTTAACTCTGCCTTGTACATAAGGCCCCCTTTCACGCTATGGTTAGCGTGAAAGGGGTGGGCAGTGGGTGTTGCGGTGGGCGTTCCACCGCAACACCCATTCATTTTGACGCTGCCCCCTATGTACAAGGGTGGCGTACATAGGAGGCACTGCCAAAATTAAGACCAGGTAAAAACTGGTCTTAAGTTGGAGAAATGAGGAGAAATGCATAATTTCTCCTGGTTTTTGCTTTTTCCATGTGTGCTGCATGAAGCAGCACACATGGAAAAAGCAAAATCCACTGGTTTGTTTATGTACAGGAAGGTGTCCCTTCCTGTACATAAACAAACTTTAAAAAATTCAATTTTGTCACTTTCATGTGTGCTGCATGAAGCAGCACTCATAAAAATGACAGAATGGCATTTCTAAGATTGTTTATGTGCAGGAAGGGACACCTTCCTACAGATAAACAATCCTCCCCTGCACGCAGACACCCTTGCACTCTGGTGCTAGGGTGCCTGCGTTGGCGCTAAGTTGCTAAACTTAGCGCCATCGCAGGGGGAAACGCAAGGCTGCACCACATTCTTGTAAATATGGTGCAGCCTTGCGTTTCAGAAGTGGAGGAGAGAGGCGCTAAGCCAGGAAGGCTAACGCTCTCTCCTCAACACTTCCTTTACATATCCCCCCTAGTCTTTTGCTTTTGTGCAGCGTACACCCTGAATTGATTAATGTCAAAGTGCTCTCATATGATGATGAGGAAAAAGGAGACACTGTGAAAAAGTAGTTGCCTAGGATCACACAATGTGGTGCAATGTTTCCTGGTTTCACGTAGTTCAAACCAGCCACTACATAGTTATCTCTTTCTCGCTCCCATTTCAGATCAACTTTAATGCTTTATGTTTAATTCTGTCAGAAGCTAATTCTGTGCACTGTGTTTAGAACATCCAGGCTATGCATGTTTCATAAGGATTGGTGGTGGCAGCGTTTGGGGAGAGGAATGTATTAATGCAGAAGTGAAAAGGAAAACCAGAGCACCCACCTTTGATCAATGCATTGAGACCATTTGCTCCACACAGCTATAGTTTTTATTCATTGTCATCCATTCTTGAATTATTTCACTCACCCACAGCTCACCATTCAACTATTCATTCATTGAGCCATACAGCCCTGTCTCCAATCCCCAGGCATCCATTCAATAATTAGACACGGTTCTATAATGAAAAACATGTTGTAAAACAAACCACGGGGCAGATTTACAAGCCCCTTGCGCCACTTTTGCGCCGCCGTTGCGTAACTTTTGTGACGCAGCGGCGACGTAAACCATGCACCACGTTGCGCCTTATTTACAACGTGACCCATCTAGGGAGATGCATCACGTTGTAAAGCCCTGCGCCACATGAAACCTGCGTCAGGTCTCATGTGGGCGTTCCGTCGCACGGTGGGCGTTCCGTCGCAGGAAAGCCTCGTAAAAGTGACGCAGTGAAATCTACAAGATTTCACTGAGTCACTTTTCCGACGCCGCTGCAACAAATCCTTACGCCTGCTTCAAGCAGGTGTAAGGAGTGGCGCACCACGTTAGAGATGGGCGGCCCACGAGCATTGCTGGAGTTGCGTCGCACTTGCGACACGACTCCAGCAATGCGCCACCCTTCCGACGGGAGATGCGACATGCATCTGTTTATCTTTGCGCCACGGTGCGCGCATAGTAAATGCGGCGCACCTGTGGTGGCGCAAGGGTAAACTTGCGTGACGCATCTTTCCTGGCGCATCTCTGCTGATTTGCAGGGATGCGCCAGGCATTGTAAATCTGCCCCCATATTTGCATTTTTTTCGTAAATGTATTGGAGGACGAACCCCAATTTGCCAGGGCTGCTTTTGGTTCCCTGTCCGGCCTCGGGAGTGATGGAGTCTTAGTAGGCGTTTACATGTTGCAAAGTGAGCTTTTAACTCTCAAAAAGCTTTTAACTGTCAGACGTCATCGGAACGTGTTTTTCAGGAATAAAATGAGGCAACTTTGTTGGACTGCATTCTAACACAATTACCGCTAGAGGGCAGAAAAGATCTGTCTGCTAACCGAATCCACCACTGTCCGGAATCCCAACAGTGAACATGCCATGGATGGGAGGGGCAAATAAGTAAAATAGATAGCAAACACATTTAAACTATAGTTTCCCTTCAAATATTTTTTTAATGTATTCACCTTCTTTTTCCTATGTTTTTTGTATCACTGGAACCTGATTACAGAAGGAAATGCAGTGGTCTAGAATTGATCGCACAGGTACATACATACATGATATTCGAGTCCGAGTTACATTGCATAGCTCAGTATAGGTTGAATTCAGGGCTCTGCGTGCGTTGCATAGGAAGCAATGGTACAGGGCACGGAGTTAATACACAGAACAAACATACAACACAAGCGAAGCAGAGTTACAAACAAGGATGTGAGAAGTTATGCCGACAGTTGTGCAAAGGTTAAAACCTTTGCACTTTGTGAATATGCTCGTTTTTACCTGTGGGAGAACTTAATGTAAAATATGTTGTTGCAGGAAAACTGTTCGTGAAAAAAATGGTTATGTCCTGCAAAATCTACTTTCATGGTGATTTTTCACAAGCTTTTTTGTACAGTACTTGAAATGGGCAAACGTTTTAAAATGTGCAGTTCTAAAGTTCCAATGTTTTTCATAACTACAATTGCAAGTTAGTGTAGTGTCCTCCCCAGCCCGGGAGCATGCAAATGAAATATGCAGCACACGGAGCTCTGCCACGTGTGTCTTTATTCTTCAACATACAACCACACACTGCACACATTGCATCATAACTTTTATAACCACACCTTAACACCTCCCAGTAGATTCCGTAATTCCTGTTTAGAGTCCGCCCAGATTCGCAAGGGTCCAAGTGTGCATAATCTCAAGACACTATTGGTCATATTTACAAGCCCCTATCACCACAGGAACGTCACTTTTAACAACGTTCCTATGGCGATAGGGCCTTTGCCTTATTTACAAGGCGGCGTTAAGCCACTTAATGTGGCTTAATGGTGCCTTGTAAATAAGGCACACTTTCACGCTATACTTAGCGTGAAAGGAGAGGGCAATGGGTATTGGGGTGGGCGTTCCGCTACAACACCCATTGATTTTGACATTGCCCCCTATTTACTAGGGTGGCGTAAATAGGAGGCAGCGCCAAAATTAAGACCAGGGAAAACCTGGTCTTAACATGGCAAAGCGAGGAGAAATGCTTTATTTCTCCTAGTTTTTGCTGTTTCTATGGGGCATTTTTACAAGCCCCTATCGCCACCACAACGTCACTTTTTGGACACTGTGGTGGCGATAAGCCACTTAACATGGCTTAACGCTGCCTTGTAAATAAGGCACCCTTTCGCACTATACTTAGAACCTCATTTATGAGGTTTTATCATAGGGCAGCGCCGCAGGGCTTCCTGCTGCGCTGCCCTACAGTAAAAGAAAAGGGCAGGAATGCACCGTATCTATGAGATACAGCGTATTCCTGTCCTTTTCCCCTGCGCTGGCACACAATGGGCTGCCATGCGCGAACGCAGGCACCTTTTCAGCATGGTGCAAGGGTGCCTGCGTTGCAGGGATGAATATTTCTGTGCAGGAAGGAAAACCTTCCTGCATAGAGACAATCAGAAGAGGCTTTTTCCTCTTTATAGAAAAACGAGGAGAAATAAAGATATTTCTCCTCGTTGTGCCTCTCTTACGCCTCCCCTGGGGAGGCGAAAGTTTTGGTGCTGCCTCAGATTTACGATTTCTCGTAAATCTGGGGGCAATGTCAAAAAGCCATGGATGTTGCTGGGAATGCCCCCAGCAACATCCCTTGCACGCCCCTTTAACGCAGAAAACTGTGTTAAAGGGAGCCATATTTACGAGGCAGCATTAAGCCAAAAAAAGTGCCTTAGTGCTGCCATGTAAATATGGAGCAGGCTCCTGCGCCATGGAAAGTCACAAAAAGTGACGTTCCGGTGGAGCAAGGGGCCTCATAAATGAGGCCTTAGCGTGAAAGGGGAGGGCAATGGGTGTTGCGGTGGGCGCTCCAAAGCAACACCCATTGATTTTGACGTTGCCCCATATTTACAAGGGTGGCATAAATATGGGGCAGCGCCAAAATTAAGACCAGGGAAAACCTGGTCTTACCCTGGCGAAACAAGGAGACATGTTTAATTTCTCCTCGTTTTTGCTGTTTCCATGTGTGCTGTGTTGTGCAGCACACATGGCAACAGCAAAACGTTATTGATTGTTTATGTGCAGGAAGGAACACCTTCCTGCATAAACAATCATTCCCTCAACACAGGCACCCTTGCACTATGCTGCAAGGGTGCCTGCATTGTCACTAGGCAGCTTAATTTAGTGCCAGCGTAGGGAGAAAAGCAGGGGTGCACCGTATTATTGTAAATATGGAGCATCCCTGCATTTCTAAAGTGACGGATTGCAGCGCTAGCAATTTTGGAGCTAACCCGCACTCCACCACTTGGTTGTAAATATGCCCCTACATCTCCCCTTTGTTAAACAAAGAGTACAGACAGCATTAGTCGTCAAGGCGCTCATGCTGGTCAGCCAGATCGGGTAGTATGAGGTAGTTGAGGGGCACCTTGATCAGGCACCGATGGCATCGTCGTTCAGTTACTTGATCTGGACAGATGGAGGCGTCACCTCACTAGTGATATCAGGAGCTGAGGAACATCGAGGTAGGTGTTTAAAGCTTGATGAAGCCTGTGTGATGAACTTTCCTGGAAGATGAGCTGTCACCATGTTTCCTTTGCACTTTACAACCCTCAAAGGTCGACATAAAACAGATTGTCAGTTTTTCGCTTCCTTTTCTGTTCGACCAGTACCCAGTTCCCTTTTCCATAGACTGTTTCCTGGGCACACTGGCGCTGATCAGTATATGATTTAATCTTGCACTTTTGAGAAGGGTCGGTGTCACAAACGTCATTGGCATTCATTGATCGGCCCGATGTTCATTGTGGTAGTTTGGTTCTGATGGCTCTCACAAATAACAAGGTGGCAGGACTCTCACCAGTTATGGAGTGAGCAGTTGATCAATAGGCACGAAGAGCATGACACATGGTTTGGTTGTGATTGATTCCCTCTATCAATGCTCGCTGAATTACCTTCTTGAGGGCGCACATGAATCGTTCAACAACAGCATTAACTTATGGCCAGAGAGGTGTACTCTTTTGGTGCTTGACATTAAGTCAAACAAGAAACTCCTTGAATTCTTTGCTATTGAAAGGTGGGCCATTGCCAGATTTGAGAATAGCAGGGATGCCCCCCGCTGCAAAGATGTTATCAGGCCGCTCAAAGATTTTGTTATGGGTTGTCGATGACAAGTCTTTGACCAAAGGAAAACGCTAATATTCGTCAATGACTACCGCAAGATTGATAAAGCAGAAAATTGCCTATGAAATTAATTGATACTGATGTCAATTTGTCGTGGGTTTCAATATGAAAATGATTTAAAATTACACATAGAAAGAAAATGGTGCAGAATGCACTAAGCTGACATTCCTATTGCCAGAACTTTGGCTAGGCCTCTCCTTCCTATAAAATAGATGCCTTAGAAAAATGCTGAACTCTGCACAAGTGTATTCAATAGATTGACCTTAAAGCAACTTGCTTAGATGATGACATAACTTTGGAATGTACCAAACTTATAAAATCTATTATTTTTCAGCTACATATTCTTGATAAACTAGAACTGAACTTCCTTCATTGTCATATGTTCATATAAAATTCAATAGACATTGGGATATATTCACAAGAACGTGTGATAACTACCGCAAGAGTATCGTAACGCAACTTTCAATATCGCAGCCTATCGCGGTAAAATAACCCCGTGTCAACGTGGAATTCACAACAAGGCAGTAGCATGCAATAGTCTGCCGAAACCGCGGACAATGTCCGCGATACAACCACCACTATGGAGATAAAAACACAAACCACAACACCAAAAAACACGCGATGGGCCAAAGCGCGATGAGGAATCAGCGACAAGCAGCGCCAGGCCTGCAACACACACCTGGCAGGCGTCAAAAACCACGATAAAAGTGGAAAAAACACCCACACACAAACTGACCAACACACAAGCACCATGGAGGCAGCCGGAGCAGGCGCAGAGGACGAGCGCAACCCCACAAGCACCCCGGACGACCAGCCTGGGACCTCAGGGACAGGGAAGGGCAAGGACAAGAAGACGAGGAAGACCAAGTTCAGTCCGCAGGCGAACAGGATCATAGTCACGGAGGTGATGGAACACCATCAACAACTCTTCGTCACCTCCAACGTGTCATTGGGCACCAAAACTGGAATATGGCGGGACATCGTCGACAAGGTGAATGCCGTCGGAGAGCACAAGCGGACAATGGACGAGGTCAAGAGGCGATGGAATGACATCAAGCGGAAGACCAAGGAGAAACTCTCCGCCAACCTGAAGGCAGCAACGCACACCGGAGGTGGGGGCCCAGCGCCACAGCTGGAGCTGGATGACATGGAGGAGCTGGTGTCGACAGTCATCAGTGTGGAGACTGTGGCCGGAGTCGGGGGACTGGACACTGCTCGACAGGACACAACACAACCGCAACAGGGTGAGTGACCACCAGGTACTGGGGGGACGGTGGGAGATGGCCACAATGGCACACATGCACAAGCAAGCAGGGCACAGTGCATACCCACAATCACTCTGGGTCCTCGCCCAGACCCACAGACTGTCACAATGTACAATGCCATGCTGTCTGAATGTCAACCTGTACCATGCGGCTACATACATGTGGACACATTGTAATGCACCATCTCCCCTTCACATCGCAGGGGCATCGTCAACACCTCCTGCAGAGCAGTCAAAGCCACTCTTCACTGATGACGAGGAGGAGGACAACACCAGCATCGACACCCAAACCATCCAAGACCTCATTGACCTCATCCGCAACTCACCTCCAGGATCAGGGCAGCCCAGCTACATCCATGAGACCCCACCCACCACCCAAACCACCCAGCAGGAGGCACCCACAGCCCCGGCACCCTCCCAAGTCCCCCAGGAACAACAAATGGCCTTCCAACGCCGTGTGCTGGAGGACCAGAGGGAGATGGCCGAGCATGTGCGGTGGGGTTCGAGCTCATGGCATCCAAACTGGACGCCATCCTTGGGTGTCTATGTCCGCCCCATGGACTCCAGCGAGCCCTGACTGACATCTCTGGAGTCATGACGCGGAGGGAAGAATACCTGTCCGCTCAGAGTGGCCCCAGCGATGCCAGCCGTGAGCTGGCACACATGCGGAGGCTCATGGAGGACATGGTGCGGATGGAGGCGGAAAGGATGGCAGCCACCGCTGCACATCAGCGAAATGTCGCTGGGATCTACCGTGCCCTGCATGTCCTCATCATGGCATTGCTGCCACAAGGCATGACAATGATGAATGCTGCTGCCCCCACACCATCCACTTCTCCGCCCCCTGGTGTATCAGTGCCTCCCAGTGCGGCAGGCGTATCCACTCCGGCACTTGATGTGTCACTGCCACACAGTGCGGCCGACAACCCTCCTCCGGCCCATGATGTGTCAGTGGCACACAGTGCCGCAGCCGGTACTGCAACACCCACTGGTGGGGCAGGGCACACACCAGGGGACGAGGACGTGGATGGGACTGTGGTCAGGAGGGCCAGGCACTAGCATCCATTTCCGCCACCTTGCCTGTTTCTGCTTGGTGCCGCACATGGCCTCAAGACCTACCACTGACCCCCGATACACTCCGATGCACTCACCTTGGACAGTGACATGGACTGCCACATCCTGTTTGACGACCAATGACACGGCGGACAGACTGCAGACTGTACCCTTCCTCTTCCGCAGTACAGGTCATCCCCGGATGGACACTGGCTGGCCCTCCACGGGCCCATAATGTGTAGTGTGCTCGGCATTGCCCTGTACCGCTCCAGCTGCATGACTGCACTGGATGTGCAAATAAACATCCAGTGACGCACTGCTGTGTAATGTCTTACGTAATTCATGTATGGATGTGTGGATGAATGTGGGGACAGTGCCTTCCCTTGCGTCAATGATGTTCATCCTGTGGGATGCCAGTCAGAGGGTGCAACATTGCATTTTGTGTACCGGGTTCCGTGAACACTACAACAGGGACACACGCATCAGTCACTTCCTTGTCCGGACATGGACTGGACCACGCCCAGAGCCCACGAGTCATTGTTGCAAGCCCTGCGCTGGTCGGGCATTCGGCAGGCCAGACCACTCCGCTAACGCCCCGAGGGGGGGCCCTCATTGCTACCCGTCGCAGCCGTACTCGCTGGTGGTGTGCAGGTCACTGGTCTAGTTGTCAGCATGTCACAGCCACTCCCTGAGGGCAGGTTTTCACACACACCACACCCATCCGGCACAGGCGTCACAGGCCATGTGACTCCGCTAACATACGGGGCCGACGACGTCACATTCCCCTCTTCCGGTGGTGACTGGATGATGGCCGCTCCACGGTTCTCACTCATGTAGGGCCCATGAGTTGTTGCGCACAGGGTTAGTGGCATCCGAGGCCTTGTGGACGGCACAGGCCTACCACCACGTGGCGCAGACTGGGGTTGCACAGGGTTAGTGGCACCCGGGGCCTTGCGGACGGCATAGGCACACCACCACGGGACGGTGACTTTGGGTGCACTGTGCCAGTGGCACCTTGAGCTGCTGAGTGGGTGTGCAGCCTGCGATGATGCCCCGTCCCGGCGGTCCGGACTGCTCAGGTTTTGTGTGCCCTGCTGGACCGCAGTGTAGGCCAGAGCCAGCGGGCAGCACGGGCCTACCGCCACGTGGCGTCGCTTCCGGGATCCCAGAGTTGGTGGCACCCATTGGGCTGAGCGGGTGTGCAGCCTGCGATGGTGCCGGGTGCACTGGTATGCCCTCTGCCATGGAGTAATCAAGACCCAGCACCAAACGTGAGACCTGGTGGCCTGCGGAGCGGGGCTGCATGATGTGGAGGGTGCCATGTCCGCGGGCCCCGGGCTTGTGGCTTGCAGCGGCACATGGTGGGACCTCCTGTCTACGCGCCGGTGGCGGAAGGTGAGCATTGAGGCCTGGGTGTGCATGGGCGGGCATGCTCCGATGGGCGGCGGGAGGGGTTGGTGTGCCTCTACCTGGGTGTGCATGGGCGGGCAGGCGATGTTGTCTTGTGCAAGTGTGTGTACTGTGCTAGTCATGTATCTGGACTCTGTTTCAGCTGATGGCTCTGAATCTGATGTGTGACCTGGTGAACTGCACTACATACCGGCACGTGGTTGGAGACACACCGGTGGCAGCAGGTGGGCAGTGTGGCCTGGGTGCGCAGGGGCAGCACTCTCTCTCTCTCTCCCTCTCTTCCTCTCTCTCTCCCTCCCACTCTTCCTCTCTCTCTCCTCTTCTCTCTCTCTCTCTCTCCCTCTCTTCCTCTCTCTCTCCTCTCTCTCTCTCTCTCTCTCTCTCCCTCTCTTCCTCTCTCTCGCCCTCCCTCCCACTCTTCCTCTCTCTCTCCTCTTCTCTCTCTCTCTCTCTCCCTCTCTCTCTTCTCTCTCTCTCTCTCTCTCTCTCTTCCTCTCTCTCTCCTCTTCTCTCTCTCTCTCTCTCCCTCTTTTCCTCTCTCTCTCCTCTTCTCTCTCTCTCTCCCTCTCTTCCTCTATCTCTCCCTCCCACTCTTCCTCTCTCTCTCCTCTTCTCTCTCTCTCTCTCCCTCTCTTCCTCTCTCTCTCTCTCTCTCCCTCCCACTCTTCCTCTCTCTCTCCTTCGCTCTCTCTCTGTCCTCTGGTGTACGCAGGACACATCTTCTCATCATGTTTTTTGTCTTACAGGCTGTGACCTACGTATTGTCCCGAGGGGAGCGGCCATGTGTCTTCATTTCATTTCGTTGTTCATTTTAATAAAGTTTCATTTGTTGCTTCGAAAGTGAATGTGTGCTGGTCATTTCTGTGACGACACATCCATGTCACCAGTTGTGATTGTGCGGCATCAAGTGGAATATTTTGTACATGTTTAGGTGTGGCTGATGTGGCATGTCTTTGGTCGGGGTGGGTGCCAGGGAGGGGTGGTCCTGGGGGGAGGGGGTGGCGGTGGGTGTTGTGGCCCTCTTGGGTGTCCGGGCCGCATGATGGGTTGCTCCATGGCATCTGTTGCCCATCCGATGTAGCCCTGGGCTGTGATCCCTTTTGGTTTGCAGGCTGCCGTCCGGCTTTACACCAGGTCAGAGCAGGTGTAGATTTCCTGGTGCTTACGCGCCTTATCGCCTGTTTTGTGTTTTTATCGCGGATGTGGCTGGTCGTTGTGAATGTTGAGGTGTGCTGTTGTCTCGGCTTTTGTCACAGGAACGCCTACTCTGCATCTCATTAGCGATATTTGCGGGGGTCCTCTGTGGCGATGTTTTTTGCGGCTGCTATTGCGGGTGAACTGGTGCTGTGGGCTGTTAACACCGGCTTGTGAATGGGGAGGTACATTTATCACAACTTTGGCTGCGATAATGTGCCGTTAATTCGGCGATAGCTCCTTGTGAATATGCCCCATTGTGTTTTAATAATAAATGTATGGTTATAAGCGATTGACTGCCATTACCTAACAGGAGATCTGCAAGCAAATGTTTTAGTGTAGTTCATTGTTCCTCAGTGAAACATTTAACAAATAATAGACCGAACACTGCAATATTCTTCCCTGGGAACCAAGGCTAACTTGTCCCAATCGCACAAATGTTAACATGAGGTGATACTTTTCCGATAATTGATCCAGAGCTTCACATGTTTGCCTAGGAAAGAAGGAACAAGACCACTTACAGACGAAGAATGCCTTCTCATTGGAGGAGAACGTTCGGAGCTGAAACATTGCAGTAATGTGTTTTTATGTCTTTTATAATAGTGCGTGTTTCTAGTTAGACAGAGGCCATTTTTCCTGAGCACCCATTCGTGCTATTCTCCTTTGCACTTGCCCTTTTGCTGTGTGCTCCTGCTGATGGTGATTGCTGTTGCCTGACACTTTGTAGGTGTCAATTATTTTACCCTTTAACCCTGATGCATGCAGCTCCTCCTTTATCTGTTTTCCTATTTTTCCTCTTTGAAATTTACCTTTGTGCAGTTGCTACTGTGACTGTATTCTAAACCACATGGAGAGTTGAGCCTCGGCTGAGTTTCATGAACTACTCTTTATTGGGAGTTTGACTTACTTTAGACTTCGATTTTGATGCTCCTTTGATCTTGCTCTTTTCCAAGTACTCTTTATGGGTTCTGATATGTTAGGTTACTTTAGATAGAATAGAGACTACTTTATTTTAAGGAACATGCTGTTTTTTTGCTATATTGAAGACTCTAACCATGTTTTTTATGATTTCTGTAACCTGAATATTTGATTTACTAATTGAATAAGAAGCCAAATAAAAATAATTGACTAATCTCTTAATGTGAAATAAAGCTTTGAAAACTTCCCAAAACTCCCATCATTGACTGAACTTCATCATCATCATCAATAATCTTTTTTCAAGTAAATCAATGACCATAAAAGCACAAAAATAAATACAATCTTCACAATGTCAGTAGAGATAAAAAGAAACAAGTCTGTTACAATCCTGTAAAACAGCATAAAAAACACCACAATTTGTGATTTAAGACACCTAATCTTTCCTTAGCTTTATAGCAACAATTGTATAGCTAAGTAAAGAGAAACAAATTTCTGGTGAAGCTAGAGATTTACCTCTTTATATGAGGTAAGTGCTTGTGCATGAGAACTGGACGTCAAATTGTGCTCTCAGCATATGATACAAGGTACAAAATAGCATAAGTGCACATTGGATTGAGAGGAGATAGCATCACATGAGCATCATGAAAAAGAAGCTACACAGGAACTAGCCAGAGGAAAGGCAACTAAATAATGGACCATATTTAGGGCCCGATTCCGATCTCGTTGGGAAAGCATTGCAAACGACTTGGATCGGGAATGCTTTCCAACCGACTTGTACGCGTGCAGTCCGACCGAGTAAGTACGATGCAACTGCATTGTTACGGACTCGGCTCACTTGGACTCCCATAGCACTCAATGGGAGCTTGTGTACCGACGCGCACACAGGCTCCCACAGCAAAAAAGGGGTGGGCGGGGAAAAGCGTACACCCTGTGGCGGGCACCCCATGTTGCCTGCCACACTGTGCATGCTTGCATCGTGGGGACCCATGCGCACCCCCCGTGACCGAATCGGAGGGCTCCGGGTGAAGGGGGTGCCTGCTATGGCCCCCCAAAGTCCAAATCCGACAGCCGTTTTGTCTCGATGAGACCGAGTCAATACAGCTGTCCGATTCGTGCATCGTACTCACTCGTTCGGAAAACGGCTCCATTGCACGGCACGATTCGGCTACGAACGTGTCGGACGGACAAGTTCGGGTTCGTAAACGATTCGCACGGCGCGTACGGGATACTCGCATCGTACTTGGTAGTTCGGAATGGGGGACGATTCGGACGGAAAGATAGGCTCCGAATCGAATTTGCTCTTTACAAATCCTGTTTGGAGGCCTTCCTTACGAGATCGGAATCGGGCCCTTAGTCTTAACCTTGTCAAATAAAATTTGTGCTGGGGATTAATAAGCCAGGTTAGATAGAATTCGGCACTTGGGGCATTGAAGATTTGCATATAACTAACAATTGAGCCCATACTAAGAGACCTCTCAATTCTTGTATCCTCCCTGTATGAATCAAAAATCTTTTTGACCCTATCTTCTGATGTAGGGCCAATATGTTAGGGAGTGTAAAAGAGGCTGCTCAAACATAGGTTATGAAAACAATTTTTAAAATAAGCCAGCCAAGGGATGGCGGTCATATTGTCAAGCTTTAAGCAGTCCTCCAATACCTCCCTCGAAAAGCCCACCTTAGGGGTGCTCCATAGCTTCTGCCATAATAGTAAAGGAGCTATACCAACAAAGTCCTCCAAAAACCCATTCCCAATTCCACTTGTGAACTGAAACTTGGGGTAGTTTGGGGTATCACTAGGAGCTTGCATAAAAATTCATGTTCAGCTGCCTGTAACTTCCCTGGAGCAGCACAACCCCAACATCCTGCTCCATATATACCAACTGAAAGGCACTTGCTCCCATACAGATTAATCATCTCCTTAATTGGTCTGTGGCCTAACTGTTTGGCAAATCTAAATATCTTTTCACAGGCTACCCCCATCTTTTGTGTTTTCTCATTAATTGGGCTCTCACATGGCCAATTAGAATCAAGCAAAAGGCCTAAATAGTTTTTAAAGAAATGTACTTTTCTTTAGGTGTCCTCCCAATATAAAAACATTTCAATTTTGTGCGTTTAGGACCACAAGTCATTATAAACTATTTTTGATGATTCACCCTAAGATTTAATTTAATCATAAAACCATTTAAAAGGTTCTGAAGGCCGTTTGCTGTTAGTGCTAACAGAACCGCATCATCCGCGTAGAGAAGTACCGGTACTTTGTGAGTGCCGATTCGTGGGATGCTTTACTGCTTGACCCTAAGAAGGTGCCTAAGGAGCTGATATAAATAAAAATATGAAATGAGCTAAAATGCACCCCTGCCTTACTCCTCCAGAAACCCTTATTGGTTTTATGCAGTCCCCAGATTGTGTTTAGCACATTTTTGTGACTGTGTAGCAGTGTAAACGCTTGACAAGATCCAATACCTGCCTGTTCCATTAGTTTCCACAATATCCTTCTATCGACTAAGTCAAATGCACAGGAGAGGTCCATAAATGCCATGTGGAGGGCACCTCTCCTGGCCTTGACATGCTTCCCCCAAATTAGAGTTAGGTTGAGAGCCTGCTCTACGGTCCCTAGACTGAGTCGGAAACCATATTGGAAAGGTGAGAAGTAAGAAGTAGCCTCTGCCCAGCCCCCCAATTTGCCCAACATAACCCACCCAAGTATTTTTGCAGTAGGGTCTATTAATGAAATTGGGCAATAGCATGCCGGTAGTTTCCGATCCCCTTTTTAGGTCGAGCCTAGCGCAGCGCGCATGCGCTGCTCTATGGGAGGCTTCTTGTGAGCACTCTAAACTTCTCCGTGTGGGGCTGACTCCTCCCACACATTGGATTGGCCTTTGCATGTGTCTTTCAATAATGAAAGCACGCAAATGGCCAAAGGCGGGTGCATGTCCCACCTCCTTTCCAATGTTCACTCCCACGGCGTTTTGCTCTCGGGAGCGAGCAGCGGCGCGCAGGGTGTCAGCTGCATTTCTCGTCGTAGATCAGGTTACTAATTGAACAGAACGCGCCGCCGTGCTTTTTTTTCCAAATGCTTGTTTCATTTGCCTTGGTTGTGTTCTCGGATTGTTGTGTTCTTCGGCTGTTTGAACCAAACACGCTTATCCGATGGTATTTTTAACTTTTAAACACAGTTTGCCAAGATATTTTTAAGTTAACGTGTAAATATAGCGCAAACTCGACCCGAAGGCTATCAGAGCGCTGAGTTGCGTTCCACACGGACTCGTTCATTTTATTAGGCAGGGGATAATAAGTCATTCGCCCATTCACACTCTTATCTGCCTTGGAAGGATGAAAGGTGTGGTCAGGGTGACTGGTTTAGAATCGCACAGATTTCTTGGATGGGCGGAGTTGCCAGAGAGATGATTCCTGTTTCAGACCAGCGCGGACACAAATCTGTTTTTACCTTAACATGGGTTACAGAAGGGGCCCGTTTTTGCAGCTGAACCCGCACCTCATGCAGGCAGCAGTGCATTTCTTCTGGAGCCCTTCACACGCTGAAGCTTGCACGCTCGCTCTTCGGGGTATGTGTGTGTGCGCTAAAGTGAACTTTTACTTGGGATCCTCTAACAGTTTCCGACCAGGGTGTGCCTGCTGCTGCAGGAGAAAGTACAAGCCATAGCTAAAACAGCAAATAATATAATAGCATAGTGTGTATTTGTAAAGCGCACCTTTGCCCTCACCCCTCTTATCTGCCTTGGAAGGATGAAAGGTGCGGTCAGGGTGACTGGTTTAGAATCACACAGATTTCTTGGATGGGCGGAGTTGCCAGAGAGATGATTCCTGTTCCAGACCAGCGCGGACACAAATCTGTTTTTACCTTAACATGGGTTACAGAAGGGGCTCGTTTTTGCAGCTGAACCCGCACCTCACGCAGGCAGCAGTGCATTTCTTCTGGAGCCCTTCACATGCTGAAGCTTGCACGCTCGCTCTTCGGGGTATGTGTGTGTGCTCTAAAGTGAACTTTTACTTGGGTTCCTCTAACAGTTTTCGACCAGGGTGTGCCTGCTGCTGCAGGAGAAAGTACAAGCCATAGATAAAACAGCGAATAATATAATAGCATAGTGTGTATTTGTAAAGCGCACCTTTGCCCTCACCCCTAGGTGTCTTGGTGCTGATATGACAGACATTTATTGCTACCCAACTAAGTGGTACTGATTTTATCGACCTCGTAAGGATGAAAGGCTCAGTGGATCCGGCTTCATTGGAACCTGTGACAATGCGGCGTGCAGGGTGGCAGCTGCAAGGCGGGTGCATGTCCCACCTTTCCAATGTGTCACTCCCACGGCGTTTTGCTCTCTGGAGTGAGCAGCGGCACGCAGGGTGGCAGCTGCATTCCTTCCACTGCGGGTGCCTTTAACAAGGCTGTTTATGATTATGTGCGCTTCTGGGAGGGGTCAGGGGGTGAGGGCTTGGGCTTTGAAGGGGTCTGTTTACAGCACAGGGCTCTTGTTTTCCTTACAGTGCGCGCGCACCACTCGCGAAGCGACTGTCTCTCATTCCTGATATTTTACTCGCTGTTAAAAGGGACTGGTTACTATCGCCTGATTCTTTCATTCTTAATCACCTTTCTCTTCTCTTGCCCTCTGCCCTCGCCCTCCCAATCTACTCCGCCCACTATCCCTCGCTCTAAACCGCTTTGCTTGCGTGCTCGGCGTGTGTGAACTTCGGGTGCGGGAATGAGTGTTGAGCATGTGCTTGTATAATGTAGCTGGTGGTGCTCATGTAAAGTAAAGCCCTCCTTGGTTTGAGTTATCTTTAACTACACACAGAGGGATAAATAGATGGCTTGCCCCATGTCTGTTGTCTTCTCATTCGACACCCCCCCCCCGACTCTGCCCACGCTGCTGCAAACGGTTCCCACAAGCCCACTCAATAAGCGTTTGCCGTCTGTTTTTTCGGAAAACATTTCCCTTCTTTGTCTCGCTTTATTTTTCTAATTTTTATTTGTATATTGTAAGCAGCCCCAGAGGCGGGGGTGAGGTTGGAGCCAGTCAGCCCCTTCATGGAGAACTGAAACCAGACCGAGCTCGGCTGCCAAGCGAAACCACTCCGCCCCCACCCTCTGCGGCCTCGCTTACCCCGGGCGAGGCGGCTACTAGTGATGTATGCTCTCCACAAACGCAGCTGGTGCAGAACTCTGTGTGCAAATTGAAATTCACGCATTCAAATGCTCACGCGGTGAGTACTCTATAGTAACCAGGTTAGGACACGTCCTTTGGTTCCAAAACAAACACCTTCGTCAGTTCACATCAGGTAGAGCTCTGTAAATCTTCCGCCTGCGGCAGCAAACTCTCTCTAAGAACAAAAGCACATTATCAGCTTTGATACAATTGCTTCCTGTGAACACCGTGTACCGAGAAAAGCTGCAACATTGGTCAGAATATCTAACTCGCAGAAACCATTAGAGGGCAACATTCCGCGTTCCCTCAGTGTTTTGCTTCAGCCTCCCAATTGTGCTTTAAAGTGCCTTACAATGTGTCCATAAATGTTTACTAATGCAAACATATATTTATAAATCAGACTACTTGAACTAGTGTGTAGCAGTTGTATAGCTCTTCAATTCCTGTCTGCACAACACCCAGGAAAATGTGCTGCATGGCTAAACACTTATAAGGTCCCAAAGGCGAGACCTATTGGCTATGCCAATGCTTGTTTATAAGTTGGAACTATGGTAGCCTCTCTCCAGGAGTCAATTAAACTATATCTAACTGCAGCCCACTACAGCCCTTAAAACATTAGTTAAAAGTGGGGCCCACAAGTCTATGTTAAGTTTAAAAAAATCTGTTGAGACCCCATCAGAGCCTAGGGCTTTGCCACTGGCTGTACTCTGAATGGCTTTGGTGACAGATGCCAGGTCTATGAGGTCGACTAACCCGTCCTCATTTAATGGAAGGGAGTCTAACTTAAAGCCCTTTCCATGACCATTCTCCTCGTATTCTGGATTAAAGATGAGAGTAAAATGGTCAATCCAGTCTTGTTCAGAAATGCGGCACTCAATGCCAGTGGCTGGGCTATCCATGAAAAAAGGCTGATTTACTGTTTCCCAATAAAGGCTGTCCTCTTTCAAACAAGCATCTTTTTCAAAATCCTCCCAAGCTTAAATTCTGATTTCTTGCCTCCTATTCTCTAAGGCTTGCTTATAATTATTTCTAGCTATATTACGTGGGGTCTTGTTCGTAGCCATTTTTAGTGCCTTGAGCCCTGCTGTGCATTTGGGGCTGAGCTATGATTTAGCAGGGCGCTCGTTCAGTGATTTGTTTATATATAACTCACGAGACACGGTTCTACTTATTTTAGTAAAGCTCTCCAAGATGTTACCTGGGGCCATATCCAATGAGAGGCAGCAAGTAATATCATTAATAGCAACAGTAATCAGGTTTTAAAAAACTTGTTTGGTTCAACATTCCCCCAGTTCATTCGGACGCTTGTATTTGCAAAGTAGCTAACAGGCTGCTTATTTGTGTCTGATGTCCCTGGGTGAAGGTTGATCGAGAAACAGAAGTGGAAAGGATTATGATCACTATAGCAAGCTCAAATCAAAGTAATCATTGGCATCAATTACATTCAATGTGACTTACTTAAATGTAATTGATGCCAATGATTACTTTGATTTGAGTGGGTTTCCATTATACAAAGTGGCAAAGATCTGTCACCTTGGAGAAGAAGAAAAATGTAGCGTGGAGTTGGAGTCCATTCTTGTAAGTAAAAAGGTTGAACTTGTACTGGAGAGTATATTTGGACTCTTTCTGTGCTATCAAGATGATGTCCATTTCATGGAGGCCAAAAGAAATCAACTGCAACTCTCTTCCAGGAATGTGCAGGAAGGTCAGACATTGTCAGTGGTTGCTGTGTCACCTTGGGGGATAAACAATTACGAAGGGGCATGCTTTCAGCTCTTTCTCAACTCATTCATTTAGGCAAGGGAACCACACTCTGGGCCTCATTTACTATATTATGACGCACAGCAGTGCAACAAGCCTTCCTGCTGCGGTGCCGGGCATCAAAATAAAAGAGCAGGAATGCACCGTATCTACAAGATAGGGCGCACTCCTGTCCTTCTCCCCTGAAGGATTTTGACGCATTCCCAGGTTTAAGACACTTTGTAAATGTGGGAATGTGTCAGGTTCCATGGATATTGTGTGGGAACACCCACAGCAACACCCATGGAATGCCCCTTTCACGCGGAGTAATGGTTGAAAGGGGCCCATATTTACAAGACCATGAAAAGTCACGCAGGGTGACTTTACGTGGCCTTGTAAATATGGGAAAGCCCATTGTGCTGATAGTGCTTCAAAAAAAGTGATGCACCAACGGTGCAATGGGCTTGTAAATGAGGCCCTCTGTCTCTTAGGGCTCCTCTTGTGGCTACAGTGCCACAATGGCCTTTATGGGCCAATTCAATGATTACTGTCTCAGGCTCACAGGTATAACGATTCTTGTGCCTTTCAGTATGATACTCTCTCGGGTGACGGATAGCTCATCTTGTACATTTTTGAAATTCAACATCATCAGCAAAGGGTCGAACACTTTTCTTCTAAGATTGCATTGTAATGATGTCTTTGAGGATGAGCATGTCCTTATCTGCTCCCATAGTGGCAATAATTTGTTAAATGGGTAGAGCTGCTGACATGCTGGTCCTCACAATAAAGTTGAGATACTCTTCAGCCACTTTGGATGTTGAAATGTGGTGATGTAGTGGCACTTTTGAAAAGGAGTCAGCAGGGATTTGATCTTCTCCAGGCTTGTGTACAATCATATAAGTATTACTCTAGCAGTCGCAACCCCCACCTCTCGATATCTGGGGGCTTCTTAGCTTTCGGGTTTCCAAAGATAGTGAGCAACGCCTGGTGGTCTGTGATGATAGTGAAACGTTTCCCGTAAAAAAACACTCATGAAAATGTTTGCAGGCCGTCACTACAGCCAAACTCTCCTTCCAGTGGCAGCCTGCACCAATGGGTGTGGGGGGTGAGGTGGTGTAAAAAAAGAAAGAAAATAACTCACCTGATTGCCGTGTCTCTCCTCCATCATCCCTCGCCGTCTCTCCCGACCAGAACAGGAAGCAATCGGCTCCCCATAGTCAATCACAATGCTGCAATTCAGTCATGTGATTGGTCTGAGCACCGTGGTTTGGTGCTCAAACAGGCAATGGGAGCCTGGGCATGTTCTCCACCCAGGCTGTAATGTAGCCTGGGTGGAGAACATGCAAAGTGTGCATGAATGTTTGGTCGGCCTGAGACGGCCGGCCAAACATTCATGCGCACTTGGAGTGGGCAAACCACTCCTCCCCCTGCTCCTGTGCGAGCAGCCCAGCCCCGACCTGCTCGCAAAGCTGCCAAAGGAAATCATAAAATGATAATAACATCGAGTTATTATCATTTTATGTTTCCTTTATTTCACTGCTGCATCACAGTGGGGCGACGTTACTACGCCTTAGCGGAGGAGCCACCCCTGTCTCCTTCTCCGGCTGAGAGTAGACGCGTTCTGTTTCAAACAGGCTTCTACTAACATAGGCTACAACGAGTCTCTGAGCATTCAGATGGCTATTGTGTTGGGCAAGGACTGCACCCCGGCCCCAGTGGGCTCACATCTACTATGATTTCAGTATGTAACTTGGGGTCAAAGTAGGCCATTTCAGTTGCATTCTCAATCGCATGTTTAAGGTCTTTGAAAGTTTGGTTGCATTCAGGAGACCACTGGAATGGGACATTTTGCTTTGTTAAGTCTCTCAATGGAGCACTCACTGTAGCAAAGTCAGGAATGTATCTTGCGCAATAACTAGCCATGCCTAAGAAGGATTCCAGCATTGTTACATCTTGTCAGGGGCAGGCAGATGGCAATGCGTGCACCTTATCCAAGTAAGGAGTCATTCCCCCATCAGAGAATATGTGCCCAAAGAATTTGAGTTTGGTTTTGTGAAAGTCACACTTTGCCGCATTCAAAGTGAGACCTGCATCAGCAAGTAATTGGAAAACTTGTGCAAGGGCCTTGTCATACTCCTTTTGTGCTGTCCCAAATCCCAGTATGTCATCACTGTAATTGAAAGCATGTGTGACAGGTTGAATTACTCAGCAGATGACATCCTGAAATATCTCCGCAGGCAAAGATACCCCAAAATTCAATTTTTTGTATCTGAACAAACCAACATGAGTTGAAAACGTAGTAATGTACCTACAATTTTCTTCCAGCTCGAGTTGATGGTATCCTTTGTTCAGGTCAAGATGGGAGAAGACTTTGGCTCCTTTCAGTTGTATGATCATGTCCTAGATGTGGGGACCAGGATGTCTTTCTCTCTCGATTGCTTTGTTGGCCTGGTGCATATCAACGCAAATGTGCACTGCACCTCCGCTGTCCTTCTTTGGCACCACAACTATGGGTGAAACACATGGCATAGGACCGGTGGAGCGTTAAATGATGTCATGTTTCTACAATGTTTTTAGTTCTTTCTCAACACATCTTGTAAGTGGACTGAGACTCTGCAGTGCCATTGGGCAACAGGGCGAATGTCTTCATTGACTCACAATGTGAGACGGAGTACGGATGTTGTAGGAGAGAGACATCAGCCCCATGTGAGCGGCAGTGGCAAAGCTAACTAGGCATGCAGTCGATAAAGTTCCCTGAAGAACATAAATCGGCATTTGCACTGACATCGTTTTATGTATCATGGTTGCTGTAAATTACCCTCGACTCTGTAACGGTTTGGACGCAGCCCACGTGTATACCTTTATGTTTGACGGGGTAAGGCGTGGCACAGGAGATAAGCTGTTAAATTTCTCTTCTGGCATGATATTAATTGACACACCACTGTCTATAATGAAAGTTATGGAGCAACCATTCATGTATAATGTAATTTTGGGGCAGTGTCCAAATGAAATTTTTGCTCCATTTGGTGCTTCTCTTTGACTTTTGATCTTCTTTGCAAACAGCTAATCCTACGTGTGCATGTCATTCTTTGGTAGATATCATCAACGCACACACTTGGTAGTGACATTGAAGAACCTTTGTATAATGAATTTGACGACGATCAACTTTGTTCTGTTCCTATTTGTCATAACTGATGTTGCCTTTTGGCCTTTGGGCGTGGTGAGAATGCTTCTGGAACTTTCTGATGCCCATTTGCTTTTCTGGCTGTGATGCATTTGGTTTCTCTTTCACTTTGCAGACCATTGCAAAGTTGTTCTCTTTCCCTCAGGCTTTGCATGTCTGTCCCATGGCTGGACATTTACCTTCATGGGGAAATGAAAACCCACAATGAAAGCATTACTTTTCTTTCTTTGGAGATGTCAACTTGTGCACTCCAGTTCCATGTTTATGCTTACTTTTCATGATCAATGGTGATTCACTGTGTGCTGGGTACCCTTCCATATCAGCAGCTTGTCGATCTGCTCATTCTTCTGCTCTTGCAGCCATTAGTATTTTCTCTAAACTGAGTGTCTCTCTCAACATGAGGCTTCTGAAAGAGTCTGAGAGACAACCATTGATGACTCTCAGGCACATGGCTTCTTCATCATTTAAATCACAAAACTTACAGGGCCCGATTCACAAAGGCAATCTAAGAAAACCTTTAACTTTATGACTTTTGGTATTTACAGAGGTCATTTACGAGACATATCTTTATGTCTGCAGTCAGGCCGGAATCTCCGCACCAGGGCTGTACTCTCCGCACCCAGGTCGTACTCTCCGGCTCGTGCCATACTCTCCAGCTCGGGCCGGATGCTGTGTAATCAATGGGCCGGAATACAAGTTTTACAAAAAGGAACATTAGGAACATGTGATAAATGGTAGAGGAGGTCATGAAAATCAGTTTGGGCAGGGAAAAGGGTGTGGCCGGACACTATATCATGTCCCAGAAAAGTCTGCTCCTTTGCATCATTGTACATGCAGTCCACAATTTGTGGTCCCCTCAGTGTTGACTGTAGTGTCAACACTACAGTCAATACTAACACTCCCCTTAGTGTTGACTGTAGTGTTAACACTACAGTCAACACTGAGGGGAGCGCAAATTGTGGACTGCATGAACCATGATGCAAAGGAGCAAACTTTTCTGGGATTTGATGTAGTGTCCGGCCACACCCTTTTCCCTGCCCAAACTGATTTTCATGACCACCTATACCATTTATCACACGTTCCTAATGTTCCTTTTTGTAAAAATTGTATTCTGGCCCATTGGACTGAGCTTTCCTTCCAACGCTTCCTTTAGCTGTGGTGTATCTCGTGCTCTCTTCAGCCTCTGTGCTTGAACCTGGGCTATGACACCTGATCAAAGGTCGTACAGCATACTCTTCACTCTTGACGGTGAATACATTTTCTGTTTCTCGTGCATGGTTGTTGTTCGTTTCATCTTTTGACATCATATGAATAATCGGTCTGTGTTTGGTTGCGACACAGTATCTCTGCCAGCAGCCTTACCAGTAAGTTTCTGGCTGGCTTCTTGAGTGTGTGCCTTTGTAGTGCCTTCAACTTCTTTGATGGCCTTGTGTGGGCTGGAGCGGGCTTTGACTCCATATACGCCAACCACAGACTGCTTTGCATCAATTCAGGTTGCACGTGGCACACACAAGCAGTTTGCTGTACCATTGCAAACTCTCAGGGAGAGCAGCCTTGGCTCTTCGAGCACGTAACCCCTACTCATCACCAGTTGTAGTGTCGTCCCCAGTATGGGAGCATGAAAATGAAATACACTGCACACAGAGTTCTACAACGTACAACCATACATTGCACGCATTGCATCATAACTTTCATAACCACACCTTAACACCTCCTATCAGATTACGTAATTCCTGTTTAGAGCCTGCCCAGAACCGCAAAGATCCTAACACACATAATCTCAAGACACTAGAGTTTAGCACTCATATTGGATAGAGCTCGTATCATCAATATATTGACTGAGGGACCCGGCGAGGTGTTGAGCCGGGGCACCGTTATTATCCAGTATTTAACACATATATTAGCGTACATTTGACATTCTGAGTCACAGGTAGTCTACAAAATACAATACAATTATTGCCAATGGCTTCTGATTATGAAACATACAATCAATTAAACTCGTTTAAGCAAAGATTTTCAGCCAACACGTGTTTTGCCCCTTGTGGCCGTTCGCGTGGAGCTGTCTCAAGACTGTGTTAAGGTTTCCATGGATATCACAGTTAAAATACAAAATGGTCATATAATGTATACTTCAAGACCTTTGCCAATACCCGATCTACACCCTCAGTACCGCCTGACTACCTGTCGTCTTTTTTCCACGCTTTGTTCCAGGAGGTACCATGAGCATTTGTGGGTGGGGACACAATGTTGAAGTTGAATTGAACACTTACAAACATTTATGTTTGTGGGTTTCCACATATCCCCTATAGTTAGTTTCCCACAATGAACGCTCACATAAGGTAAACAGCCATTACAACGAAAATGTTACCACGTATACCATTACCCCGCATTCCAAAACACGCAACTACCATTACTCCGCAATGCCATTACAATGCATGGCATTATAATGCATATGCATTTACCACGCATGCTTTTACAACGAATTTCATTGTAAAGGCATGAATGGTAAAGGCATATGTATTTTACATGTAAGTATAAGGTAAGTATAGGGTTTAGGGTGGGTTTGGCTTTTGGGGTGTAGGGGTATAGGTTTTGGGGTGCCAAGGTTAATTTTAGTATTCAGGGTTGGTTTGGGTTTTGGGATGCCCAGGGTAATTTTAGGGTTCAGGGTTTGTTTGGGTGTTAGGGTGCCCAGGGTAATTTTAGGGTTCAGGGTGGGTTTAGGTTTTAGGGTGCAGGAGTATTTTTAGGGGTGAGGGTGTGTTTGTGTTTTTGGGTGCCCAGGGTAATTTTTGGGTTCAGAGTTTGTTTGGGTTTTGGGGTGCCCAGGATAATTTTAGGGTTCAGGGTGGGTTTGGGTTTTGGGGTGCAGGGATATTTTTAGGGTTCAGGGTGGGTTTGGGTTTTGGGGTGCCCAGGTTAATTTTAGGGTTCAGGGTGTGTTTGGGATTTGGGGTGCTCAGGGTAATTTTAGGGTTCAGGGTTTGTTTGGGTTTTAGGGTGCCCAGGGTAATTTTAGGGTTCAGGGTGGGTTGGGGTTTTGGGGTGCAGGGGTATTTTTAGGGTTGAGGGTGGGTTTAGGTTTTGGGGTGCCCAGGGTAATTTTAGGGTTCAGGGTTTGTTTGGGTTTTGGGGTGCCCAGGATAATTTTAGGGTTCAGGGTGGGTTTGGGTTGTGGGGTGCAGGGGTATTTTTAGGGTTCAGAGTGGGTTTGGGTTTTGGGGTGCCCAGGGTAATTTTAGGGTTCAGGGTTTGTTTGGGTTTTGGGGTGCCCAGGATAATTTTAGGGTTCAGTGTGCGTTTGGGTTTTGGGGTGCAGGGGTATTTTTAGGGTTCAGTTTGGGTTTTGGGGTGCCCAGGGTAATTTTAGGGTTCAGGGTTTGTTTGGGTTTTAGGGTGCCCAGGGTAATTTTAGGGTTCAGGGTTTGTTTGGGTTATGGGGTGTTGGGGTATTTTTAGGGTTCAGGGTGAGTTTGGGTTTTGGGGTGCCCAGGGTAATTTTAGTGTTTAGGGAGGTTTGGGGTGCAGGGGTATTTTTAGGGTTCAGGGTGGGTTTGGGTTTTGGGGTTCGCAGGGGAATTTTAGGGTTCAGGGTTTGTTTGGGTTTTGGGGTGCACAGGGTAATTTTAGGGATAAGGGTGGGTTTGGGTTTTGGGGTGTAGGGGTATTTTTAGGGTTCAGGGTGGGTTTGGGTTTTGGTGTGCAGGGATATTTTTAGGGTTCAGGGTGGGTTTGGGTTTTGGGGTGCCCAGGTTATTTTTAGGGTTCAGGGTGGGTTAGGGCTTTGGGGTGCCCAGGGTATTTTTAGGGTTCAGGGAGGGTTTGGGTTTTGGGGTGCCCAGGGTAATTTTAGGGTTCAGAGTTTGTTTGGGTTTTGGGGTGTAAGGTTTTTTTTAGGGTTTCGGGTGAGTTTGGGTTTTGGGGTGCCCAGGGTAATTTTAGTGTTTAGGCTGGTTTTGGGGTGCAGGGGTATTGTAAGGGTTCAGGGTGGGTTTGGGTTTTGGGGTGCACAGGGTAATTTTAGGGTTCAGGGTTTGTTTGGGTTGTAGGGGTATTTTTAGGGTTCAGGGTGGGTTTGGGTTTTGGGGTGCCCAGGGTCATTTTAGGGTTTAGGGGGTATGGGTATTGGGGTGGTAAGGGTAATTTGAGAATGTTGGGGGTGTATAGAGTTTGGGATACAAAGGGTAATTTTGGGGCTTTAGTGGATATTTTTTTAAAAGTGCGGTAAGCCGTGTGAGCTCGTGATTGGGGCTATACTGACGGGTGAAGAGATCAAGCTTTTCACTTCAAAGCTTACTGGCGTTTCAAATCATTAATTTATCGCCAGTAAACAGTGCATAATACATATTGTAACAGAGCAATATGATTTCCACAGCGGACGTGCTACGTGACAGGGAGGCAGCCGCCGACGCTATGTTTTTAAATCTGCCGGATGTTAATGTGAATTCTACTGGCAAAGACGCCAATACTAAAACGGTCATGAATAACAACGTTAAAACTTTATTAAAACAACTGGAGAAACTATTACGCAGTGAGCTCACTAAGTGGTGGGAAAAGAAATCGCTGGAGAAGTATGTGGAGGCAGGCAGGGTGCCTCGAGGTTTAAGAGTGCTTATTGCACCGTCCTTTGAAAATCCGAATCCAGCAATGCTTACGGAATGGGCTTCAAACAACCTGGAAGCCTCCATGAATATGGTGAGAATATTGGTGAAGTACGCAGCCATTGATAGAGAGGAGATTCTTAAACAAATAGAGACATTGAATGAAAAGTTAGAGGCATACGAACAAGAGGCAATAAAGAAAGGCAGAGGGGAAATAGATGCCCGCCTAAAAAAACATGAAGAGACCATAAAAACAAGAAAAATCTATAAGTTTGCCAGAGACAAACAAGATTATGAGACCGGACGAGTGTTTACATTTTCTCGTAAATTTGATACGGCCAAAAGACAAGCTATGATTCCTCAAGCATCTAGACAAGTTCCAACAAACAGCATAAATCAGGATGGTTCTGACACTGATTTAAGTTCTGTGCCAAGCAGTTCAGACTCAGAAGACAATGGTCTAGTGAATCCACAATTACAATTACCAACCACTTTCACGCCTTCTGAAGAATTGGGTTATTTAATCAAAGACCGCCGCCAGACATTGCGGCCACGACCACTCCAAAAGAAAACAGAAGTAGGAGAAACAGGTGCCGCAAACAAAGGCGAAAACTCAGGAGGCAGCAAGAGAGGCAGAAAAGGCAAAGCCTATCAAAGGAGATAAACAACTTTGCACCATCTACTATAGATGTTCCAGATAACACGGTTATCAATCTATCAGACATCACCCTGGATACTGCTGAAACACAATTACTATCGTTGGGTCTGTCATATTGTCCACGGAATAGTTTCAAATATGCTCAAACACGCATCGATGTTTTTAAGTTTATACGTAAACTCAAATTGAACGAAGCTAGTGAATCTGCAACTACCATTGCTAGCGCCAATCAGCCCAGCATTCGTTTTCAAGTGTCAGATATCCCCATTTTAAGATCCATACACATGCTGGGCTCGGATACAGAAGATGACACAGGCAATACACAGACAGATCTACAGGATATGGGCATTTCTTGCAGTGGAACCGTGAGCAGTCCGTTCCGTCCACCGTCAACTTTTGTCCCTCTTATGCCCAAAGACTCCATTGACACCTTTAATGATGTGGTCACAAAGGAATTGAAGACATTAAATTGGAAAGTTTTGAGAAAAAAGAAGTACAAACGATATTCTGAGACACAATACTTTAATCTCATGCATAAACTCAAAAAAGTTGACAACATCATAATAAACAACGCTGACAAAGGAGGGAACATAGTTTTGTGGCCCAGACAAATGTATATGCAGGAAGCAGAACGCCATCTCACAGACACTGCCTGTTACAAAAAAGTAACTCAACAAGTTATCAAAAATACTAAAGAACTGGTCCATGGACATTTGGCGCAATGGAAAAGGGAAGGTCTGCTTAGCAAGAACGAGTACAAATTCTTGAAAAATGAACATCCAATCACTCCGGTTCTTTACCTAATTCCTAAAGTCCACAAAAAGTAACTCCGGTGCCTGGGCGCCCGATAATTTCTGCACAAAATAGCGTGCTTGAGGCAACATCTAAATATGTTGATTTTTATCTACAAGATTTTGTGGAAAGATTACCTTCATTCATAAAAGATACCGGACACTTTCTCACCAAACTTAGAACTGTAACGTGGAAAAAAGATTATCTTTTGATTGTGATGGACATTTGTTCATTATATACAAGTATCCGACATAGTGAAGGGTTAACAGCAATCAAGTATTATCTTGATTCCAGAGACATACAGCATTACCAACACAATGCAATGATATTGCAAATGATTGAACTGTGTTTGCTTAACAATTTTTTCCTATTCAATAAGGAAGTGTATCACCAGTTGCGCGGGGTGGCCATGGGGGCATGCTTCTCTCCAAGCTACGCATGTTTACATGTTGGCTGGTGGGAGGAGCATGTCCTCAGGCACACTCGCAAACAGCTGTTTGATGCGCACGTTATTGAATGGTGGCGTTTTATAGATGACATCTGTGTAATTTGGCATGGTACCTTGGAATCTGCCGAGAGTTTTGTTAATTCCATCAATAACAACAACTCCAATTTACAATTTACAGCACAAATCAGTGACCGCAGTGTGGAATTCTTAGATGTTGAAATTTATATCAGTAATGATACCATACAGACTAAATTACACAGGAAGTCACGGCTGGAAATTCCACTCTACACGCCCATAGTGCCCACCCTAGACATCTCATTAGGAGTATTCCCTACGGTGAGTTTCTCAGAATAAAAAGAATCTGTAGCACTGAGAATGATCGTAAACTTTGCCAAGCAGAAGCAGTTCAAAGGTTTTTAAAAAGAGGATATAACAGCAAGGATTTAGATACAGCTCTTTCCAAGGCTAACGCCAATGAGATGTTATCGGTTACAAATAGTCAAGCTGATTCTGCGACTAATAATGCTAAATCAGGCGACATCAACACGATAAGACTCATAACTACATTCAGTGATCAAGAATCTCAAGTCAGAAAGATCATACTCAATAATTGGCACATTGTCAAAACTCATTTGACTCTTTCGCACATACTGCCCGACTCTCCCTCCATTACATTCAGAAGGGCGCCCTCAATGAGGGACACTTTAGTGAGAACTAGTCCCGAGGTCATGATGACACCCACTACCTGGCTACAGTATCCAACAGAACAGGTTTTTATAAATGCAGTGTTTGTCGAGCCTGTAAATTTGGTGTAAACAAACAAGAATATACAGACGCATTTGATCCAGTACCTGTTAAAATCAAAGGTATGTACACATGCCGCACCGATTTTGCGGTTTACGTATTAGAGTGTACTTGTCATCTCAAATATGTGGGGAGCACAAAGTTGCAGGTATTTAACCGTATCCTACAACATTTGCGTGCCATTGTCAATACGGACCACAACTACCCTGTTGCCCGACATTTTAATCTGGTACACAACAATAACTTAAAAGATTTAACTTATTTTGTTATTGATACTGTCCCGAAGTTACCCAGAGGGGGAAACAGAGAAAGGAAGTTGCGCCAATTAGAGACACATTACATCCTGACACTTGACACTAAGATGCCAAATGGGTTGAATACGGGTGAAGACTTGCACAATTTTTTGTAAAGGGTTATGATTATGTCAGTATTCAGTACCCACCCGGGCATCTCTGCATGAACCTCTTTGGATTGGCCATGGATAATGAAATGAACTGTACAGTGAAACATGTATATATATTTTTTATCCAAGGGGCTTTTTTTTATCCGACTAATGGGACCTTGTTATTAACCCCCGTTTTACCTTGTTTAGCCAATATCTCAGGTTTTAACTGGGTTTTATGGGAATTTTATGACTCGGTTTTGGTCGGTTTTATGGAAGCTATTCTTTGGGTATTATGTATATTTATATGTATAGTTATATTTATATTTTACATCATTTATGTTTCATCAATCACTCATTATGCTGCTATCTCTTGGTACTGTAACTGCGCATTTGCACATCTTTTCCTTGCTGGATTCAACCTTGCACTTTATATTAGCACCAATCTAAATGTTAATGTATTAACAACAGTGCAGTCAGGCATGGTCACCTATGCTACATGCTTCTTACAACATGTCTTCTCGTTCTAAGCGTCACCCTCACTGGGTTTAGGTTTATCTTGCATTTTATGCTATTGATTTGTAGCCTATATATTCACATGTTGAGAAATCACAGGCTGCCCCAAACCTGTATCATTGAAGCTATGATGTTTGAATAGCTACAATTTTTTATGTGTCACGAACAGCACTTTATACTGCACTTGCACTTTCACTTCAGTACCCCAACTCCTTATGGCAGGCTATGCAATTTTTAATAGGATCCTGCATTAACAGAGATGTCATGAATCTGAATTGTACTGTTACTGCTTATTATCCTAATAATTTTCGGCCACTTGGCTTTACGTTTAGGAATTGAATTGCATTTATTTCAAATACTATTTATGTGTGGCCACTACATTAGGCATTTCTTTGTATCAATATGTACTTGTTCTATTGCCCATTTGGCGCCATATAGTATGCTTTCTATGTCTGTTACCATAGGAGGAGTGGCCAATTGTATAGCACGTTACTATTTAAGACACATTAATATCTTTGCACGTCATGTGATCAAGACCGGGGTAACCCGGTCGAAACGCGTCATGCAGTGGAGATCCTTTGTACAATAAAGCACTTATTCCACTGAAAGCTGTTAGTGGCCCGTACCTGATTTTCCGTCCGTAAGGAAAAGGAACTTGGCTCAGGATTTGCAAGCTTATATATATATATATATATATTTATTTATTTTTAAATACCCACTAAAACCCAAAAATTACCCTTGTATATATATATACATACTTACCTTAACCACTTTTACAAAGTATATGCCTTTACCACGCATGCCTTTTCATTGTAATGCGTTGTGATAGAAATGCGTTGTAACAGCACTTGCGTTGTTACAAATGCGTTGTGATGGTATGCATGGTCTTGACATGCGGGGTAACATCATATATTCCTCACATAATGTTCTCCTGTAAAAGACAAGAAGAAGTGACTCTCTAGACTGGAAAAGGTTTCCTCATATCTAATGGGGCTATTGTGGAAAGGATTTCTGTGTATGGGTCAATATTTATCACATGTAGAACTCAACCCAAAAATAATCACATGTACTAATGCATATTGATTTTCATTTTAGCATGGAGAATTGTTGACATGCTAGAAATTTTACATGGTTACATTTTGTGGTTTAGAAAACTACAGTAAATCTACGAAAAGTGTACATTTCTTGAAGTACTTAGGGACAGATTTACAAGCCCCTTGCGCCAATTTTGCGTCACTTTTCCCATGTTAAAAATGACGCAAAAGTGGCGCAAGGGCCTTGTAAATAAGCCCCCTAGATTCTTTATCAATCCTGAAATGTCGAAAAACGTTACTGCAGCAGACTTGAAACTTCTTAAGTTAGGCCTTTGAGAATCAGTCCTAGTGATAGAAGCAGCAAATCATAGTGGTTAAAATTGACTAAGAGATTGCAAATGTAGAAGTGGAGAGGCACCCTTGACTTGGGGGTACAGTAGGTATGAATTATGAGGTGTACGCAGGAACTTCTGTTATATGGCAATATTCAGTGTTGTTTTAGAGGACCACATAGATTTCTGGATGGAGGTTGAACTTTGATGAATGCCTAACTAAAGGGTCAGACCACCTCTAAAAATCCTTTGGGGCACACAATGTCTGTTTGCTAAAGACTAAAAGGGCCATTGGTTTGTATGTTTGGTATGCATGAATGAATGTAATGTTGTAGGGTTATTATACCTAAATTAATAAAATCTGAAAGAGGAAATCTCCTCAACAAAATCAGGATCTGATTTTCGGTCCTGAAGAAAGCCATGTGACCCACTGGGCTGACATAGGTGACTGAAACATGTAGACTTAATTTTAGATGCAAGGGATCACCTATGTCTCTAACATTGCTCAGGCACCCTGCAATGGGTTAACAGTAAGGCTAGGGAGCACAGTCTCAGGCATAGGGTCTGAGGGTTGTCTCACTTTACAATTGGTTTAACATAGATTTTTATAATGTTCGTTAAATATAATAATATGTTTCTGGCGATCCTTTTTTGGTGAGGAATGTGTACTTCTGTCTTTGGAGCCATAAATGAAGGTATTAAATTAGGAATCCAGGTGGGCCTAAGCATGTGTGTCCAGATGCCCAACATGGGGAGCGCGTAATGGCTGTGTGTACTGTGAGTGCTGTGTCTTGATTGGCTAAGTGTGGCATCTGACTTTATGGTGTTTTGGGAGCACGTGCACCCCTCTGGCCATGTGTGCATTATTGGGGCCAATTTGCCTGGACCATTGTGGTGTCTCTGTGCCTAACTGTGGGATCGAATCTGGGATTTCCTGTTCGAGCATTTGTCTGCTGGCTACGTGCCACTCCACCTGTGATCTGTCACTCAGCGACCTCGGGCCTGGGTCTCAGGGCCCACCTAACTACATATGTCTGGGTTGACGTAGAGTTCACAACGGGCAAATTCGTCAATAAAGATCCGATTTCGTTTTCAATACGTGAATGTATTGTTATTCATATTGGGGCTGATTCACAGAATTAATCTGAGATAAAATCCTAAACTTACTACTTTTGGTATTCACAGAAGGCATTTAGTAGTAGTAAAGTTAGGACTCCTAACTTTACTACTACTAAATGCCTTCTGTGAATACCAAAAGTAGTAAGTTTAGGATTTTATCTCAGATTAGTTCTGTGAATCGGCCTCATTGACACCGACTTTTTCAATATTAACATTCTCCCCCTAGTTGAATTTTCACTATACTCTCTAACCCATTCTTCATGACAGTTACTTTATTGCGGGACTGTTGCTTTTTGGTTTTGACAATTATTGCTTTCCTACTTACTTGCATTCTACCCAATTTGAGGACTGCATTTTTACAGCAGGTAATTCCCAATTGCACGGAGCCACACACAAGCAAGAACATGATGAAAACAGGTAGCATTGACGTGCACAATCCAGAAAGCCACAGGGGAACCCGGAGAACCAATTAGAAAACCACTCCTGCACTGGGGCACCTCCCTCCTCACGCATGTCTTTTTGGAAATGGTGCAGTGCTTGAATGGCAAGAGTCAATGTACCATTATCCAGGTCATTCCTTGGGATAAGCATGCAGCAGGAAGCATCAATCTTGGCACACACCCCTCCCTCCATCGCGTTCATTATGTCTAACATATACTGATTCAGCTATGGGGGTAGGGATGCACACCATCTCATCATTGTTGCTCCAAACTTGTCCGATATACTAGCCGAGTGCGTGCAGATTGGCTTGGTGCCATGCCCGAATGGCACCTGGGTAAGAAACATTTTCTGATTTGGGGCGTCATCTGTGCGATTGGTTGGGGCGAGATGACGCCCCAAATCAGAAAATGTAACATATACTGATGCAACATCACCATGAGGCGGATTGCTCTCACTTCTTCCTTGATCGAATTAAGGTCGAGCTCAGCGGTATTCATCATTTTAAGCAATTCCAATCTGGTGATCTGAAGCCAGCGGGCACTGGCTTTTCTCTGCATGGTTAAGAAGGGTTTGGACCCTCCCGCCGATAGTTGTGAGCCCGAGAACAGTCTAAATTCTTCTGGATTGTCCTCATATTGAGCCCAGCCAAAATAACCTGTAGTTCTTTTTTCACAAGCCTGATGCAGCAAGTTTGTCTTTTTCCTTAGTGAGTGCTGGTACAAGTCCGACAGGTCTTCTCCAGAAATGACCAGAGTAGGGGTGTGTATGGTGACGAGAGAGCAAAGTCTGCACCATCCGGGGACGAGCTGAGTGTAGGCAAACTTGCTGCACTGCCAGCGCAAATCCATAAGTGTGGAGGTGTCCCATTGCATATCTGGAATGTGCAGGACTGTGCCACAGTTTTCATTCAGGTCCAATGGAAGCATTCCTTTTCCTCTGAAACATACGGAAAACAGTGCAAGTTTCCGTACAATTTTGGGTTGCCCCTTTCCTTCTAGCCAAGTCTATCCACCCACCTCATTCTCCCAGATGTCTCTCCTGATGCATTCTGCATTCTATTCTCGCCTGGAGGTGTGATGGACGCTGAGGCCACCCCTCTCCCAGGCACCCCCCTCTCCCTTGTCCACATCGGAGATTCCTGTTTTGGGGCTAGGGACTTCCAACTAGCGGGCGTTCTCCTGTCGCTTAGGGTATGGCATGGTGACTAGGCCTCGGATATTCAAAAAACCCAAAGAAAAGAGTAGAAAACATTGCAGAGATCATTAGAGCGTGTGGAGCCCTCAAAGAACTTTGCCCAGGGGTGATGATCGGGACTGCCTTGCAACTCCAGGATGTCTGGCTAACCTGACTAACCTTTCGACCGACTAGGAGCTATGTTGGCGCCTCGTAACTTATTGACTCTTGTGCATGTGCTGTGAAGGTTGTGGTATCTTCACCATCCCAAGCGTACGGGAATCCTGGATGCTGCCACTTGAGGAAAGCTTCATTTTAAAATGGAAAGTGGGCTTCCATCTTGCCGGAGGCTTCTAGTTTTTGGGAGCGCTGTTGGAACTACACCCCAAACAGGAATCATGGATCCTGGGCTGAATGCTCGAGAATGGGGTCCTTTGACCCGGTTATTGGAAACGGTCCCAGTTGACTTTGGATGTGGGGAGGATAGGCAAAGGTGGGTATTAAAAAAAATACAGATGTAATGACAGATGGTCAACTTAAAACGTTTACTCATTTACAAACCAAGCATGGACTATATTCTTCAGAAAAGGTGGAATATACAGTTCATACTTTGCATACATGCAGCGCTAGGACCTTCTCTATATGGCTTACCTACCTTATACTTGAACACACAAGGATATTTAGAGCAGTAGTGTCAGGTTTATCTAGAACAAACATCACATTCCTGTTCTCCAGCCCCAAAGGAAGCACAATTAGAACATGTAGGCAACAGAAACTCTCACAAAAATTCACGGAAGACAACTGGCCCACCAACCTACTTCATTATAGTGTTGGGGAGATGATGTGGCAGCTGAAAGGTGTTGCATGGTTCGATTGCAGCAGACCTGTTGGATAAGACTTTGGTTCATTATTAAAATCATGAAAACATCACAGTGCACTGTTGTTAATGATTGTTTCTTCAGGGTTCCTGTATTTCCTTCAGGGGAGTGTTCTCCAAACTCCATTTTTTAGTTGTGTTGATCACCGGAAGGTAGCCCCAGTCGTGGAATCTTTTTGATGGTTAAGAGCTCAAAGGTGGCTTATGGGTAATCAGGCAGATTAATCTATTGTATGAGTCCTTGTACTTAACTGGCTGCTGGGATTACTGTTTTAGAGAGTAATCTTGTAGTTATGGGGATGGATCTATCAGTTTTTATCTAAGGTTTTTTGGGTGTTGCCAGTTTCACAAGAACCTGTCTCTCCTGATGTGTGCCGCGAGGCGCCATCGGTGCAGGTAACTCTCAACCTACATGTGCGCAGGACTGTCCAAGGAGGGGGCGTGTCGCAGTTAAGTGTTGTTGGTGGTTGCAACATGCCCCGAGATCACATGTCTCTCATCATGCGGCGTGTAATGTGCCCCTCCTTTGTTGTGCCAGATATCTCTGTGTCACTCTTTCTCTAGAGGCTTCTCCTTTTGGGCTACTTTTGTTGGTTTTGGGCGTTTCCCTAAATATTGTGCAATCTGCTATTTCACTTATCATGAGGCCAAGGGGCAGGAAAGTCGTACTGTGGCTCCCATGTAGCCCTGATCGCGCCGTCTTGTGGTGTTCAAGGTTGGGGCATACTGCTCTCTTCGGATGGTGTTTGTGAGGCATGTCGTGTTGGTCAATTGCTAGGCCTTACACAGGAGTGAGAGCATTCTGCATTCTACTCTCGCCTGAAGTTGTGGTGGACTTTGCGGCCTCCCCTCTTTCAGGCACCCCCCTCTCCCTTGGACCATGTCTCCTCAGTCGTGTTTGGATCTGCAGTTCCTGGCTTGGGGCTAGGGACTTACAACTAGTGGAGGTGCTCCTGTCCTTTATTTGGGAGGGGTATGGCATGGATACCAGACTGCGGATATTTGAAAAACCTGAAGATAAGAGCAGAAAACATTGCAGAGATCATAAGAGCGTGGGGAGCCGGGGGCCAAGGCCAGGAACCTTTGCCAAACTTTGTCCAGAGGTGATTACTGGACCGGGACAGCCGCGCAACTCCAGGACATCTGGCTAATATGACAAACCTTTAAACCGACTTGGCACTATGCTGGCACCTCATAACTTATTGGCTCTTGTGCTGTGGAGGTTGTGGGATCTTCACCATCCTAGGCGTACTGGAATCCTGGATCCAGCTACTTGAGGACAGCTTTGTTTTAAAATGGAAAGAGGGTCTCCATCTGGCCGGAGGCTTCTAGTTTTTGGGGGCATTGTTGGAACTACATGCCATACAAGAAAAATGGGTCCCGGGCCAAATTCCTGAGAATGGGGACCATGTGACCTGCTTATTGGAACCCATTCCAGATTACTTTGGATGTAGGAACCTTGATGCATGCTTTTTAATTACTTGGTCTGGGAGCCGCCCGCCCTCTCGTCAGACTGCCCTTCATCTGGAGCGCGGCCAGCCAATCCAGCCCTGGGGGTTCAGCAAAAGAGTGGGGCCTTGGCTTCCGCAGGCACCCTTCATGGCGGTCTTTAGTGAGGATACCCGATCGGCAGAACACATATAGCAGTCCTGAATCCCCAAATGCAAGTAAAAGTTTGCATTCCCATCGTTGTCTCATTGTTTTTTTTTTTTGGCTTTGGTACAGTTAATTTTTGGGATGTTGGTGAATGGGTGGTATTTTACTCTGGGGTTAATCTTACTGCACATTTGGATTCTGTGTTTGTGTGAAGGCATTACATCCTCAGACAGTTACCCCTCCCTGCCGAGGCTGTGGCCCGGTCCCTGTTGGGCTGAGTTCCCTGTCTGCGGTTGCTGTTGCCATGTCTTTGTCCAACTACCTGATCCATGTTGCCGGGGTGCAGCGGCTGACTGGCCTCCCTGCAGCTGAATGTAAGGTGTATTCGGATTTCCCTTGGCTGGGTTTTGTGGATTAGGATTTTGTGGTGGCTAACCCTGGCCCATCGATCTCTGTTTGTGGTATGCTTTTAAACGGCATCGGTCTGCCAGGTGACCCATCCTACGGCAAGACTAACATTCCCTTAGGTCTGATTGCTGCCATCCTCCCTGGCCTCACCCGCTAAAGCTAGGTTGAATCCCTCTGGGTGCCATTTGCATGTTCACGGCCAAAGCAGCCCCCTCAAGGTCGGTCTCTTTTAATTTGTGTAGGACGAATTTAGCAATGTCTCTCTGGGCTTGCTCCTGTTTTTCTCTATCCTTCTCCTGTTTCTTTTTGTGGTAATGCAATATATGGGCTTGTATCTCCTGCCAGGGCTTGGTGTCTAACCCAACCACACTGTCCAATCTGCTTTGAATCTCAGTGGGCAGCCCCTTTTTGAGAATACTAGAAAAGAATGTGACTTGTGGGCCGGTCAGTCCACAGATGGCCTGTCTCCTGTCCCCATCGTTCCCTCATCCTATCCAGAAAATCAGTATTGTCTCTCCTGGCTTCACAGTCTCTGCCATTAGCCCTGCTACATCAGGGCAGTCAGGGAACATCTCCCTCACAGACGTCCATATTTGGTGCCTGTATGAATTGAATGCAGCCCCGTCATGCTCACTGTTTTTCAGTGTAATTGCTGGGATGCGAGCTCAGGCGAACACTGTGTTGTGCTGCTCTCCGATAACACTACTTAGAAGACTTTTGATATCGCCTATCGCTAGGTTTATTCCTGCGGTGTTCTTCTCAAAACATGAGATCCATTTCCCTGCTCCATCCAACAGTGGTGGTAACTTTGTCCTTAGCCACTCTTTATCCATTTGCGCCCACAGCACATAGGTGGACCCTGAAGTGCCCTTCTGTAGTACCAGGCACATCTTTGCTTTGGGTAACTCTACTGGTTTTTCCTCTTTTTAGGCATTCCTGCATGTTGGGGATGTTCCACTCATGATCTCTTCCTCCATGCTGAATGCAGTCTTCCGCGATGGTCATGTCCTCTGGTTCGTAGGATCCCTCCTTCGGCCAGGGTCTATTGTACTGGTCTTTTCCCTCTGTCCAGTGGTCTAGCAGGTGGCAGAATGGCCATGAAAAGGTCTCACCTTCCTCTCTGGCCACTGTCTCCCTTGGGGTAAGTCTATATATATATTGTGCGTTCGGGTGGAGCAGCGTACATCTTTGCCGCTGCTCCTCTCGTGCGCGCACAGAAGTGCCATCCTATTTTTTCTATGTCTTGGCTGGGTCAGCACCAGGCTACCTTGGCCCCTGATATTCCGGGCAGCCCCTCTCTTTCATTGAAAATTTGGTGAAACTCAGATCCCAGCCAAAATTCTCTCATCCAATTCTACCTCTGACTCTTCTCCAATCAATGCCCTGTGCCTACCCCTACTCTCCTCATGTAGGGAGTACGCTGCTCTATGTTCTCACTGTGCTTCCTGGATGCAAGCTCTTTCTCTCCTTAGCTCGCGCCTTTCTTCTACGTCCCGTCTAGGTTGCCTCGTTCACTCTGAGCTATGTGCCATTCTTTTCGGTCAAGCTTTGCCCTCAAATTCACTTTTTGGTGTTTCCTCGGCTATCTGGGCAAGTCCTGTAACTCCACCCTCATCATAGCATACCGGGTGATTGGGGCTCCCTTCCTCACTCCCGCTAGCTGTATCACTGTCTAGAACCGCTACAAACCTCCCTGTCACTGATGTGTGCTCTCCTAAATCAGTGAGGGTGCATATTCTCCGCCCCGCTGGGTTTCTATGCGTCGGGAGCAAAGGACAGGTGGGTTTGAACTTCTGGGAGTCCTTGCACTGGACTGGGGTTGCTCTGTGACTGCTTGAGCCTTCTGGCCTGTTAGTCTCTCATGGCTGGGCCTAACTGCTTGTTGTTCGGTAGGGGGCCCACCGACGTCTTCAAGTGGCAGATTAGAGTATCCTAATGCGGGGAGAGCGGGCGAGAGCACATCCCTACCTGCATATGGTGGGGAGGTGCTGACACATTGTTTGCTATCTGTAGTGCAGGACTGTTGATCTGGACCTCCTCGAAGATGGCCCATAGTTCTAATAATGCCTCTCTCTTATCTTTCTTCTGACCTGTGAATTTGGTTTGTATGTATGTTCTCATGTGTTCAAGTATGTTAGTGTCGTAAGATCCCTCCTATGGCTGGGGAAATGTATGTGCCTTCGTGTGTGAGTGCCATTCTTGGCAAACCTTATTTAGTTTTTTAGCCTATGTGGGGTATCTGGTTTACATGTATTTTAATGGTGTCTCCATGATATGTTTGGTAGTTGTAGCAGACAAGACACCTTAGCTTCTTTGTTTTAGGCATTTCTCTGGTTTCGATCTGAATTGTGGGGAAAATATGCACGGGGTTTACTACTTCTAATTAAGTAAACTACGAGCTCAGCGTTATGTACAGATGCATCAATAATTCAACATGAATAACAATGCATATGAAGGGTTGCAACATAGAAAAAGTGCAATTTGTCAATGAAAACAGTATCGGAACGATATTGACTTCTGGCATCAATTACAGTTGGTGAGAAATAGCAGCATCTTCATATGAAACAGTTGGTCAATGAAAAAACACTATACTTAGGACACAAAACAGTTTGCAGTACTTTAACAGCACCACAACATCACACATATACATCATATCAAGAATCGCACCCTGTATCACACCCAGGGGCTAAGCGTACCATCTGTATCACGCCCAGCTGTCCAAGCGACCAACACCCAATAAAGCTGACAGAGAAAAAATTATGACTTTCTCAAAAAAAATCCTTAGCCCGCTCCTAGCGTATGCTATCTTGTAACCAGGGGAAGCTCTGCGTGGTGCACAGGACTAAGTGAGCCTGATAGTCTGTCAATATCGGCTCTAAGACAAAGATAATAACAATAGTTTGCGGAAAAAAGGAATAATTCGAGAACCACAGACCTCTCTTGGCCACACAGAAATTACACTTAATCTCCCAAGTCTAAATCTTTTTCCCTAAATGTCTGAATCACACCCTGTATCACACCCAGGGGCTAAGCATACCATCTGTGTCATACCCAGCGGTCCAAGCATACCGACTGTGTCACTACCAACGGAAAAGGTGTACAATCTGTGTTATGCCCAGTGGTCAAAGTGACCAACACCTCTCACTTCTTTCAGATACCAATGTCGTTGGAAAACCGGTGGCACTGAGAAACCCCTTTAGACTAAAAAATAAGATTGAGGTGTCAACTCTAACAAGAAATATAATAAATATTCACCTTTCCTAGCATGCTATCAAAAAAAGGTGACTTTCGATGGGATTGCCTCCGAGGCTGCCTTCCGACTACTCAGCTAGGACATGTAAAACAGGTAATATGCCAGATGTCTGTCAGTGACAGGGTGCTCATGTTATCTTTTTACGTTTCTCCCTAGTTTGCCATCACGCCACATGCTATACTAAGGTTCTGATGTAGTCTGTTACCCTCTGTGAGGGCTGCTTCAGGACGGCCCTTCACCCTGCGGTTTAGCAGAACTTCTAATCAATTGCGGTGTCTGCTCACCTTCCTTGTTGCGCAAATGTGAATCAGTCCGGGTAGGGTCCCCTTACTTTGGCTGCAGTTGGGTTCCAATCATCTCCTATCTGGCTCGCCAACATGCTGCTTGAACATGGAATACTTGAAAAAACATGAGACAAGAGGCATTTTGCAAAACAGGAACAGTTTTTTAATTAAACAATGCTGCTGAGAGCACAGGCATAGGGTATGAGGACTGTCTCAATTTACAATCGGTTTAACATAGACTTTTATACAGTTCGTTGAATGGAATAAAATGTTCCTGGTGATCCTATTTTGGTAAGGAATGTGTACCTCTATCTTTGGAGCCATAAATTAAGGTATTGGATGTGGAATCCAGGTGGGCCTCAACCTTGCGTGGACATGAGGCCAGTGGGTAACGTGTCCAGATGTCCGACATGGGGAGCACGTGATCGCTGTGTGTATTGTGTATGCTATGTCTTTATTGGCTAAGTGTTACTGACCTCTTGTGGCATCTGACTTTATGGTGTTTTGGGAATGCGCTCACTCCTCTGGCCATGTGTGCTTTGTTGGTGCCAATCTCCATGGACCATTGTGGTGTCACTGCGCCTATCTGTGGGATCAATCTAAGATTTCCTGTTCGTGCATTTGTCCTGCTGGCTATGTGCCACCCCACCTGTGATCTGTCAATCAGCGACCTCGGGCATGGGTCTCAAGGCCTGCCTAATTACGCATTTCTGAGTCGTGGTTGACGTGGAGTTCACAACGGGCAAATTCATCAGTAAAGATGTGATTTTGTTTTTCTACATGAACGTATTGTTATTCATATTAACATCAACTTTTTCAATATTAACATTCCCTTTATTTTCAGTGTAGTAATTTAAGACAAACATGAAGCCATATTCAATAACATTTGCAGCAGAGGAAACTGAAATGTAAATAATGTTGCACCAAGTTTAAAGTTTTTAAAACTATGATTCGAATAAACAGATTTTTCATCCTTTCTCATAATCAAAATTAACAAAGTAAACAAAGAACATTGTATCGGTCACTAAACCAAAACAGAAAGGTTTTGCTCAATTTTTGCTGCCTGTTGCTCAGGGAGTGGGGCAAAACAATCTGCCTCATTCTTGACCCCCATACCTTTACCATTTGAAAACTGCAGATACCGTAGTCGTAAAAATTCCCATTTCCGCTAGCAGGAAGATCAATATGTTTCATGTTTGCCAAGTATAAAATCTGTATTGAATCATTATAGACTAAGGGGCCGATTCCGATCTCGGCCGGTAGGGCTCCGAATCGGATTCGGCTTAACCGGATCCGATTCGGAGCCCTATTTCCCGACCGATTCGTACGCGCGTCCAGGCGAGCGAGTACGATGCGAATTCACCGACCGACTCGTCCGGGCGTCCCAACCGCTCCGACCGACTCGTTCCCGGGTCGAACCGCACCGACCGACTCGCTCGGACTCGACTCGCACCGCGCAATGGAGACGTTCCCCGGCCGGGTAAGTACGATGCGCGCCGCGAGCAGTCCGACCGAGCCGCGCACTCCGGCTCAAAAGAGCAGTCGGAGCCGTACTTTGGGGGTCCGTGTCGGACCCCCCTGTACGCGTAGCCGCGCGAGTTGCACACAGGGGTCCCCCTTACCTGTGCGTGTACGGCGCGAGTCGCTTCACCGCGTACCCGCTGTAGGGGGCGCCCTTGTCCGCCTCGCACCCATTGAGTCAATGGGAGCCCGCGTACGCGTTGTACGACCGGCTCCCATTGACTTCAATGGGAGTCCGACCGACTCGAGTCCGATGGCATACGTGCGCATCGTACTCGTTCGGTCGGGCTGCCAGAGTCCGATTCGGTCGGAAATCTCTCCGAGTCCGGCTCGGTCGGAGAGATTTCCGGCCCGAATCGGAATCGGCCCCTGAGTCTTGTGCAAAATCTGATTGCACCTGTTTCTTCATCTGCTGGTAAACAAAATTATGCAAAATGGTCTATATTCATTCTGACACATAATTGCAAAAACCTTACAAAGCAGAAGTATAATGTATATTTTTAAATCATTTAATTTATGTTAAATCGTAAATGGAGCACAATCAGTTTGTTCACATTTTAAGCCTAAAATGCTAAATTACAACAACAAAAAACCATTCAAACTCGTGCTTCATTTTCCTCTGGGGTGATAGTTTACATATTGAAGTCTTGTTTCTTGTTGTGGCAGGAGAGTCTTTATAATGTGTGGCAGAGACTCAAGATGTTCAAATTATGATGTTAATTTGTACAACATTAAAACACAAACAAGATTATTCCAGGTGAAAAATGTATTTAAACGTTGTAAAGTAGCTCTGGCGGCAGTAAGATCCAACTACTAAGAGGCAACGTAATCATTGTTCTGCAATGTTGGACTTAATAATTGGATTTGTACATATATTACAGTTAACAAGTGCTAATGGTTAAAGGTGTGTTTTGTTTGCTAATAAAATACTGAATGTGGGGAATGGAGCATTTATAATTAAAGGATTTTGCATTGTCTTACTTTTGCCTACAACTTTCAGTGCAAAGGGGCATGAGCATTAACAAACCTGTTTGTAGACGTGTAAAAGATCTTCCTTGCAACTATCTGCCCCAAACTTGCTTAGAATTTGCCTGAATGAGGCTCAAAATCAAATAACGCATTTTCAGATTTTTCCAACTGAAAATTCCTCTAACTAATATAGAAAATATATCAAATTGGTGTAATTTTCTGCAGTGGGAAACCTAGCAAAATGACTGGGAAATGAGTGTTCACCTAGGAGTGGCCATTGGGATTATCAGGAAAACCCCCAAAACACACAACTCTGTTGTGAGTATTCACAAACCTTACCAATTACTTGTACCTTCCATATATTGACACATTACTTCTGAAACAGGATGGACTACATATGCAAATTCAGCACAAATGTACACCAAATAAAACCAAATGTGAAGTGCAGCAGTTCTGTGACCCAAGACCTTAGGGGTCCGCAAAGCCTACTCATCGGGTCTGCGACTGCTTCGAAAGTTAAATAATATTAACAGATTAATTACGTGTATACAAATAAAGAAACAAAGTGTAAGGTTAAGAATTTTAAAACGTTCTTTAAATGTGTAGAAATTTGAAGGTGGAGGCTAAAAGTCAGTATCCTCAGATTGATTTGTGGGAGCAGTTCAAGTGCATCAAACAGATTATAGTATAGACTATGAGTGGCTAAAATTGTATTAAAAAAAAGCTTCAACCTTCACATTAAAATGAAAATTTTGTAGTTTTTATATTTGTTTCTCGATTAAATAAAATATTTCATCATTTGTGTATTTGTTTGATACATGATATTTGTTTGATACATGCTGGTTTTTGTATTTTTTTGTATTGTTTTGCAGTTGAAATCATCTGAAATGCTTAGACCAGGGTCCTCCGCTTGCAAAAATGATTCAGTGGGTTCTCCGGTGTAGTGGGTTTCAAGAAGGCGTTTTCATCATGAAAAAAAGATTTCCATGTGGAGGAAAAAAGGTAAAAATGTGAAAACACGGTCACACCATACTTACTCTGGCAAATTGCATACACTCCAGAAAATGTAAAGGAATGAGGGAAGGGGTGTATGAGTATGAGGCTTTGCTTCCTCCTTGCTTGATAAATAATTTTTAATTGTTTTATTTGAATTAGAATTTTGGGTTTTTAAAATCTATGAATGGGTAGCTATTAGATGTCCTATGCACTTACAGGATACGGGGCATATTAGCAAGACCGGCGATAAAATTATCGCCGTTTTAGCGGCAGGAAACTGCCGCTAAAGCGGCGATAATGGGCTTGCTAATATGCGTTATAGAATGTGCAGGACATCTAACCTGGGCTTCTATTGGAATTCTATAACGCATATTAGCAAGCCCATTATCGCCGTTTTAGCGGCAGTTTCCTGCCGCTAAAACGGCGATAATTTTATCGCCGGTCTTGCTAATATGCCCCACGGTTTGTTATCTCTTCCTTTATGTTACAAATTTTAAATGCTATTTAAAGTCGAATTGTTTACGTGCTGCGGTGGCAAATTTTATGATGGTATGTGGAAAGAGCCTTATTATGTTTTGTTATCTATAATACTATGTACGTAATTTTATGTGGACCTCCTAGGAGTTCCAAAATCTTGAATAAAAATATTGAATATTGAATTGAATATATTGTGTATGAGTATACCTGACAATGCAAGTACATATTTCCTATGTGTGTGCATAGGGATTTTCACAATCTAGAATCATTGGGGGATGTTTACAAGGGAATTGTGCAGTGCGGCACTGCATGCATTTTAGCAGTGCCGCGCTGCATCATTTTAAAACGCAGGGATGCACTGTATTTACTAGTATACAGCGCACTCATGCGTTTTCCCTTGCGCTGGCGCAAAAAAAAGCTGCATAGCGCCAACACAGACACCCTTGCGCTATAGTGCAAGGGTGCCTGCATAGCAGGAATGGTTGTTTATGTTCAGGAAGGCACACCTTCCTGCACATAAACAATCTATAAAGGCGATTTGCTCTTTCTATCTGTGCTGCAGAATGCTGCACACATGGAAAGAGCAAAAACGAGGAGAAATAAAAGTATTTCTCCTCATTGCGCCAATCCAATGCCTGCTATTCAGTGGCATAGGTTTTTGGCGCTGCCTCAGATTTACAGATCCTTGTAAATCTGGGGCAACGTCAAAAAGCAATGGGTGTTGATGTGGAACACCCACAGCACCCCCCATTGCACGCCCCTTTCACGGAGATACCTGTGTGAAAGGGGACGATATTCACAAAGCGGCATTAAGCCACGCAAAGTGGCTTAACACCGCTTTGTAAATATGGATCAGGGCACTGCGCACCGGAACGACGGAAAAAGTGACATTCCGGTGGCGCAATGCCCTTGTAAATATGCCCCATAGTGTCATTTTTTTTCCTTATTTGTGAATTAGGTCTAATGTACAGTTATAGACATTGTAAATGGAAACAATAGGGCATAAGAGGGTTACAAACAAAATCCTTTTACTTTTAATAATATTTTAAAGTCAATATTATTTTGGGGTTGGGTTTTATATAGCACTGCTTACCACCGCAAGGCACCTTTAGGGTCCTTGAGGTGCCAAATTAAAAGGAGGGAGCTAGAACTGAACAATCAGAAGAACATGGGAAATAGTCAAGAGCCTAGCAATATGATGTAATCTCCCTGTGGGATCTTTCCTACATGTATTGATGGACCAATCTCAAAAGACATGGAACGGAAGAACCATAGAATTTTAATACTTGACCAGAGATTAAGTAATATAGCAAAACCAAAGGGGATGATGGATGGAGTGTTGAACATTGCAAGCACTCACCCCCAGTCAACTGATCTGGGTTTAATCCATCATCATTCTTTAGCTCACTCCGCCACACCAGTTCAGACATGGCCATATGCAAATCAGTCTGACCCTGTGCCTCATGGGAACAGTCCAGCCCGAACTGCCAAGCCATGTCTTCCTGGACCGGAAACAAGCATCCTGGGACCGGTTTCTGGCTTACAGCCATCATCAGCCAGGCTATCTTGAATCCAGTGGCAAAGTGAGCAAGGGACCCACGTCTGGGCATACCCTGCCAACTTAGGGCGAACATAGCAAAACCAAAGGGGATGATGGACGGAGTGTTCAACATTGCAAGCACTCACCCCCAGTCAACTGATCTGGGTTTAATCCATCATCATTCTTTAGCTCACTCCGCCACCCCAGTTCAGACATGGCCATATGCAAATCAGTCTGACCCTGTGCCTCATGGGAACAGTCCAGCCCGAACTGCCAAGCCATGTCTTCCCTGGACCGGAAACAAGCATCCTGGGACCGGTTTCTGGCTTACAGCCGTCATCAGCCAGGCTATCTTGAATCCAGTGGCAAAGTGAGCAAGGGACCCACGTCTGGGCATACCCTGCCAACTTAGGGCGAACATAGCAAAACCAAAGGGGATGATGGACGGAGTGTTGAACATTGCAAGCACTCACCCCAGTCAACTGATCTGGGTTTAATCCATCATCATTCTTTAGCTCACTCCGCCACCCCAGTTCAGACATGGCCATATGCAAATCAGTCTGACCCTGTGCCTCATGGGAACAGTCCAGCCCGAACTGCCAAGCCATATCTTCCCTGGACCGGAAACAAGCATCCTGGGGTGGCGGAGTGAGCTAAAGAATGATGATGGATTAAACCCAGATCAGTTGACTGGGGGTGAGTGCTTGCAATGTTCAACACTCCGTCCATCATCCCCTTTGGTTTTGCTATGTTCGCCCTAGGTTGGCAGGGTATGCCCAGACGTGGGTCCCTTGCTCACTTTGCCACTGGATTCAAGATAGCCTGGCTGATGACGGCTGTTAGCCAGAAACCGGTCCCAGGATGCTTGTTTCCGGTCCAGGGAAGACATGGCTTGGCAGTTCGGGCTGGACTGTTCCCATGAGGCACAGGGTCAGACTGATTTGCATATGGCCATGTCTGAACTGGGGTGGCGGAGTGAGCTAAAGAATGATGATGTATTAAACCCAGATCAGTTGACTGGGGGTGAGTGCTTGCAATGTTCAACACTCCTTCCATCATCCCCTTTGGTTTTCCAGAGATTAAGTAACACAGTGCCAGTTTTAGACATCTGACCGGCTTCTGAAGTCTGGTATACATTACCTTCCACTATTTTCGCCTTACCCTCATGGGATGCCGGTTAACAATAACTGGTAAATATTTTGATTGCAAACCAGTTTCATTCCAACTGTATTGCTTATGATTCAACCTGTTCCATTCTGACCACAAGACTTTAACGCGCCACTCCTTTCTGTGAACTGGCCATGTGGTTTGCCATTTTGCCCGACCCTCCCTTCCCAGCCAACTCCCTCCCTGCATCAAACTTTTCCCCATCTGCTCTCTGCTTCTGAATCCTTGCTTAGAATAATCCAGCTGTTCACTTCCGAACCAGCCCTGCAGACACTCCCTTTCCCAAATATGCTGCTGTCCAAAGCAGTTATGCCTGTAATCCCTGACTCTTCCAATACTATGCTGTGGGGAAGCAGCATGTTTACAGAAACAAAACAGATGTTTTTTCACATCTTCTGCTTCCAGAGTAAAACAAAAATAAAGCAAATCTTGCTAATTCTCACACAATTTTTTTACTCTCATGATCTTTTTGATTATTATAGACAGATTTTATTGTGCAATTAGTTAAAATCGTTACAAAATTTCATCCTTTGATCTCTAATGAAAACAAAGTTAAAAGAAATGCAAAACATGCAACAAATCCTTTCCATTAATTGAGTTTATTGACGGCCTGTGTAATATATTTCAGAAAACCTGCTTAAAATTGGATGGATTCCTTCTTTAAGCAGCTCTCTACAGCCTCATTGAAGGATTGTATATTTAAGATTAGGTAGATCGGATGCAGCTAGTATTTTCTTGGATGCAGCAGCTTTTTACAGATACATGTGCAATGTGGCTTAATGTTTCCAGTGCTGTCTTTCATAGTCGGCAAAGCTGGTAAGAGACGCTGCTTAATCTCCCATACCAATATGCAGCGGCGGCCTGCGCAGGTAAACGCGGTGAGGTGGGGCGGGGGCGGGGGTTAAGGCGACAGACGATGGAATAGGTATAATTAAATAAATAAATAATACCTATTCTGTTGTCTGTCGGATTCCCCCCCTGCCGCGCCCTGCCCCGCCCCACCGCACCACCACCCTTACCTGTGCTGGCCGCTGCTGCCAATTTGCCTTTTAAGGAATTACTCTAAATATCAGCCTAATTAATTGCCTTTTTGAATCAAATTGGAGTGGTAATTGTAAATACATCAGGCAGTTTGAGGGACCATGAACCTTTGTAATGAATTGTTATCATAACTAAACAACCTTGCATGGGTATCTGAATATAAGAGGAACACAAGCAAAGGTTTAGGAGAACTATCCCAGTGTGCAAAGCTATAGGAACTAATTAAGTGACAACTAATAGCTTCTATTGATAATTCATAATCAATTTTGATAATTGTGATACCCTCGAGCGATAAATAATTTACTGATCACTTATTAAGTTTTCCCATCCTGTATAACATGTAGGAAGTCATCAAGGCATGGATGATATAGCTAGCACAGGTGCTGTTGCAGTTTTGTACTTTTTCCAGATCCCATATATTGCATAGGTAATGTTGCAATTTTGCACCGTTTCTAGATTACATAAATTGTCCAGGTGGTACTTGCACTGGTTAGCCAGTTGGAAAAAAAAAAATGTTTGCACCTGCCTGTTGTTCCAAATATCAGTGCAAAAATGATGATTATGTGCCTGAGAGTCTGAAATTCCACTAGGCCTAGGGCAATTTAGGGGTCTTATAATAGGATGGAAACAGGGCACATGGAGCAAACGTGTAGAAAGGCAAACAATTAAATAGACTATAATGAGGGTGGTGTTTGAAGGTGTGTACTTCTGGGCTCATATTCTAGATGGAGCGCACTGTTCCTGTATGCATCGTGGCATACCTTTAACCAGCTGTGCAAGGCACAAACAGATAGGGGCCGATTCCGATCTCGGTCGGAGGCGCACCCAATACCATTCGGTCGGGAAAAAAGCCATGCGAATGCCTGTTTCCCGACCGATCCGTACAGCACACCGAACGAGTAAGTACGATGCGCACAACAGCACAGAATCCGGCCGAGCCGTACTCACCCAATCCAGGACCTGTTCTCCGACCGAGGCGAATCCGGAAACGCCGAATCGAGTCGCACGGAAGGGAAAATGCAGCTCCGTCCGGCCGACCAAGTACGATGCGCTTCCCGTACGCGCCGAACCCGTCGCTACGCACGGCACGTCAAAGCATCCGGGAGAGGCGCACATAAGCTCCGATTCGCGCCACAACACAATCCACGGCTACGAGACGAACACGCCAGCGACGAGGACGACGCGAAGCGACGAGGACGACGCGAAGCAACGAGAAGGACGAACGACACGAACCAACCATGAATCCCTTCGTCCCGATCATACCAATATTCTACATTTACTACCGGAACAGGCACGGACGCGTACGGCGCAGAAGGTAAGTCAGACACCAACCACAAAATACATACAACACGTACACGACACATCACACACACACAGAGGGATGCAGAATATACTTACACCAGCAACAGCAGCACCATAGGGGCGGGATGCCCATCACCAATGCCACATATGCACACAGGGGCCTGAATGCGCACCACCACCCCTACCCAGGGGGGGCTGGATGCCTACCACTACTACCACCCTTAGCCAGGGGGTGCCAGATGCCTACCACTACTACCACCCTCACCCAGCGGGGGGCTGGATGCCTACCACTACTACCACCTTCACCCAGGGGGGGCTGGATGCCTACCACTACTACCACCCTTAGCCAGGGGGGGCTGGATGCCTACCACTACTACCACCCTCACCCAGGGGGGGCTGGATGCCTACCACTAATACCACCCTTAGCCAGGGTGGTGCCAGATGCCCACCACCACTACCACCCTTAGCCATGGGGGTGCCAGATGCCTACCACTACTACCACCCTCACCCAGGGGGGCTGGATGCCTACCACTACTACCACCCTTAGCCAGGGGGTGCCAGATGCCTACCACTACTACCACCCTCACCCAGGGGGCTGGATGCCTACCACTACTACCACCCTTAACCAGGGGGTGCCAGATGCCTACCACTACTACCACCCTCACCCAGGGGGCTGGATGCCTACCACTACTACCACCCTCACCCGGGGGCTGGATGCCTACCACTACTACCACCCTCACCCAGGGGGCTGGATGCCTACCACTACTACCACCCTTAGCCAGGGGGCTGGATGCCTACCACTACTACCACCCTCACCCAGGGGGCTGGATGCCTACCACTACTACCACCCTTAGCCAGGGTGGTGCCAGAAGCCCACCACCACTACCACCCTTAGCCATGGGGGTGCCAGATGCCTACAACTACTACCACCCTCACCCAGGGGGGGCTGGATGCCTACCACTACTACCACCCTCACCCAGGGGGCTGGATGCCTACCACTACTACCACCCTTAGCCAGGGGGGTGCCAGATGCCTACCACTACTACCACACTCACCCAGGGGGGGCTGGATGCCTACCACTACTACCACCCTCACCCAGGGGGGGCTGGATGCCCACCACCACTACCACCCTTAGCCATGGGGGTGCCAGATGCCTACCACTACTGGATGCCTACCACTACTACCACCCTCACCCAGGGGGGGCTGGATGCCTACCACTACTACCACCCTTAGCCAGGGTGGTGCCAGATGCCTACCACTACTACCACCCTCACCCAGGGGGGGCTGGATGCCTACCACTACTACCACCCTTAGCCAGGGGGGGCTGGATGCCTACCACTACTACCACCCTTAGCCAGTCGGGGCTGGATGCCTACCACTACTACCACCCTCACCCAGGGGGCTGGATGCCTACCACTACTACCACCCTCACCCAGGGGGGCTGGATGCCTACCACTACTACCACCCTCACCCAGGGGGGCTGGATGCCTACCACTACTACCACCCTTAGCCAGGGGGCTGGATGCCTACCACCACTACCACCCCCACTCATAGGATGGACAATGCATGACACAACCAGCACACCACAACCTAGGGAATGCAAGAAAAAGACATCCCCCAACACCATGACAAGCGTGTGTAGACTGTGTCAAATGCCTACAACACTGAACATGACTTTGAACATACAATGTGACCCCCTAGCACATGTGCCACATATATATGTTTGTGGCCCCCACAATGCAAGCAGGCCATGACCATTGTGGCAATGGGGTCCAAACCCCCATCATCACAGTGACCAAAAGGTAAGTGTGGGGTCCATAGCTGAAGCACATTCTGAACATTTTGGCAATGGGGTCTAACGCCCCATCACCACAGTGACCAAAATGTAAGTGTGGGGTCCATAGCTGAAGCACATTTTGAACATTGTGGCAATGGGGTCCAAACCCCCATCATCACAGTGACCAAAAGGTAAGTGTGGGGTCCATAGCTGAAGCACATTCTGAACATTGTGGCAATGGGGTCTAACGCCCCATCACCACAGTGACCAAAATGTAAGTGTGGGGTCCATAGCTGAAGCACATTTTGAACATTGTGGCAATGGGGTCCAAACCCCCATCATCACAGTGACCAAAAGGTAAGTGTTGACAAAGAAAGAGCTGGAACTGCCAAACTGCATGGATGATTCCTGGTCACAGAACAAAAAACACATCAGTGGCAAAGTAGTGCATGTGTCCCATTGCAACATAAATTGGGGGAGCCAAATACTGCAGTGCAAATAAGACATACCTTTGGCCATGTGCAGACAAACAACACCCATGGGGGCTGACCACTGTCAACATTCATCAATGACAGAAGTGACCATCAGAATGCAGACCCACATATTTGCACCAATGGGCACACAAATGCAGATACCCTGTGGAGACTGTAGATGTGAGGTGAACAGAAACCATACCATGGCAGCAATGGGACACACAAACCATGATCATTGTGCTGACCGATGACCTAGGAGTCCCAGGGACAGCAGGGGAAAGCCACCAAACTACATACAGCCAATGGCACACCCAAGATATGCCAATGCAGTGGTGCAGATGCACAAACACAAACAGGCAGACCCACACTGCACATCATACACAACAGGTGAGGGGGTGCCAGTGTCCCCAGGCAACCACACAACACATGAGGAGACCTGAATACCAATCATACAGATGTGCATACAGTGCCACACAAAGGTAACTCATGGATCCAAATCCCCTATGTGGGCAAGCAGGCATTGTCAGATGAGAGGGAGCACAAATCACACATGTCACACAGGCACGTAGGAACAGCAACTGACACAGCAAGACACAGACACACCACAGCACTACCCCCAGGGCCCCCACAATGTGGTGACCCTGGGCTGCATTACAATCCCACTGTGATGACAAAGCTAAATGTCGTTCACACTGTGAACCACAGTCATGTGTCCTGAGCAACAAACTACCATCACACCTACACAAGCACAAATCAATCAGCATGGCCAGTAAGCCAAGGCCAACATGGAGGCAGGGGCCTAGCCGGGCAACAACTCTCATCTGCACACACTCAACACCACACCCCTCGACCTCCAACAATGTGCAGCAGTGAAGCACACATGCACTGGTGACATTGCACATGCACCCATGACTATTCCAGGGTGGTGGGTGGGAACCAAGGTGCAGAAACACATCACACATGGCCACTCAACAAGACTCCTGAATGTCTGACACACTGCACACTACGCTGTACATGGACATGACGGCAATACCACACCAACCAATGGGATCCCAGCCACAGTCACACACCAATGAAGAAGCCAAGGTCACCCACAAAGAACACACATAGACAACAACCAACATTGCAGCCCGGACCCTGAGGAGTGCCAGCAGTCACACACACAACGTGTCACAATCACTGAAAGATAACACAAACTGGAAATCACATGACAGGGGCAAACAACAAGTGCCAAGGGGAAACCTGACTGTGACCCATCTGCGTCTGCACACAAACTCAGCCCTGACAGCAAACACACCTATGGGTGACACCCTGATGACCAGTAATGTGCCATGCACCCACATCACAGAGAACCCAGGGAGAAGACTTTGGGGGAACATAGGTCAACTCAGCAAGCATCACAAACAGGTACAACACTAGGGATCACAGCATGCACAGCTAAACGGAAGTGAACACACAGACATGCACATACAACACACACCTTGGGCGCAGGCAATGTCACAGGAGTACACACTGCCATGAGGGGACTCCACTCCTGTGTGAGGAAAGCTGTGCCATATGTTGCCTCAGTAGGGCCCCATCATGTCAGCTGAGCACTTGGTCACACAATCAACAATTAGTACCAAATGAGGGCTCCCGTCACATCAGCCTGGTCATGGAAGTGCCAACGTAATCATCAGCACAGATCCAACACACTTGTATAGCAATGTTGCACTGACAACACAGATGAGTCCTTCCCCATTGATGCCCAAACCTGCATGTCCACTGGAGATGGCCACACGGTCAGGGAAGTAGACGAATTGAACAATGGGAGGCACAACAGATGTGCAGGGGTGGAAGCCACAGATGTGAAATAGCTAATCTAAGTAGGAAATCCCATTGCCAAATACTGAACACATGACACCCTCAGATGCTGCTATGGATGACATGGATACACCACAGGATAGGACACATTCTCCCTGGACCACATGGGTTCCTGCACAGTAACACTTCATTATCATGAGACCAAATATCACCATCACTGCAGCAAGGGCATGGTTAGCATCATCAACAACATGTACATCAGAAGCATAAGCACTAGAGAACAGAAAGTTGCTTTATTCAGCATATGTGTAATGAAAACAAAGTCCAGAAAAAACACAAAGGCCAATGGCCAGTCCATTGTCAAAGTCCAAACAGGGTGACAGTGGCAGATGTCACCCTACGCATGCCTGCACAAAACCAGGGACAATCCACTAGGAGGGGCAACCAGGGGGCAGGCCAGGCACCGCAGGGACAGGATCAGGGCTCACCAGGAGGAAGCAGGGAAGGGGTGGTGGGTGCTGGAGAGCCACTGACAACTGCAGTGGAGGTGTCTGACATGGTGTGTGCCGGCACAACTGGGGGCATGACTCAGATGTTGTGGGTGCCGGCATGACTGCAGTGGACCCTGCAGATGGAGTGGACAGGTCCGCCACTGCAGTGCCCAAGTCAGACAGGGTGGTAGTGGACTCCACTGCAGTGCCTACCACCAGGGGAGGAGAATGGGGAACAGGCAAGGTGTGCTGGACAGAGGGAGAGGACACCCTCACCACATCAGTGGCACAGACAAGCGCAGCGGGGGTGTGGTGCCGGGAGAGCAAGTGGCAGGGGGAGAAGGCCGGATCCTCTTGGGGATGGTATATCTGTGGGTGGGGGAACCTGGGGCAGGGTGTGGTGGGGGCACCTGTGGAGTGGGGGCCTGAGGGATGGAGGAAGGAGACCTGGTGCCTGAGCTGCAGGGCGGCGGCGGGGTCTTGCTCTTACGACTCCGGGGGACTTGCGGGTGGGGGCCTCAGTCTGTCTGCGCCTGGGGGAGGGTGTCCGGGGGCGAGGGGCACTCTGCTCCGTGTGGGTGGGCTTCCTCTTCCCCAGAATGCTGTATCAGCTGGATCGGAGGGGAAGAGGCCGAGGTCACTGAGGAAGAGCCGCTGGGTCTTTGGGGTTGCAGGTGAGGCAAGGGAGGGTGTTTTGGAGGGAGAGGCAACTGAGGACTGCGCAGTGCTCGTGGATGCGTGTGTGTGTTCCAGGGCCCCATCCCCTGTGAGTCTGGTTTCAGTCCCCTGACTGTGCGTGCGTGTGCGTTTTGTTTGTGGCGTGTGTGTCTGTGTGCTGGATGTGTGTGTGCTGGTGTGTGCCTGTGCCGGTGTGTGTGTGCTTGGGACGGGTAAGGTACTGGGGAGTGTGGATGGAGCAGAGGCAGGAGGGGTGAGGGACTGTCTGAGGAGGGACACTGCTGCCGTCAGGGAGGAGTCCATGGACCTATTGCCCCTCTGTAGGTCAGACATGCCCGATGAGATGCCCTCCATGAACGACACCAGCTGAGTCAACAGAGCGGTGTGCGCATGGAGGACACTCAGCATGGCTGTCTGCCCTACATGGAGCTGGCGAAGGAGGTACACAGACTCCTCACTCAGGTCAGCAGGGGACACAGGGGCAGGGGGTGCGGTGCCTGGCCCAAAGAAGACACGCTCCCGAACATGGGAGCCTCCACGGACCTGGGGAATGGGAGCCGATGGGAGGGCGGTGGTGGTGCTGGTGGTGGCGGGGACAGCAACACTAGCTGGGGTGTGGTGGCTGCTGACACCCGCCTCCATAAGGGAGTCATCCTCCGAGTTGCTCTGGTCCTCAGCTGAGGTGGATGGTGCTGAGGACTCCTTGGTGTGGCTCCCCTCGCCCTCCGTGCCACTGGGTCCCTCCGACCACTCCTCGGCTGCTGACCCAGTCTGGCTCTCCGGCTCCTCCTGGTCCGTGGAGCTGTCCCCTTCCGTGGCCGTGGATGTATCTGCAAACAATGGGGAAACAGACAGACATCAGTCACCTGCACCAAACGCACACACCTCTGTGAGCACAGCACATTACAGAGCAAGCCCTGGCATCATTAGTTGTACATTGCTAAAAGTGCCCTAACTGAACAGGAGGAGCCAATTGTCAGTCTGATGCCAACCATGGCACTCACATCCCACATGGCCTTGCACCCATCTGTCTGGTGTCTGTTGGATAGCAACACCCCAGTGTGGACACATGCACCAACTACACAGTAGTTGGACAGTGCAGAGGACACGGTGTAGCATGTGGACATGCACACATCACAACTCTTGCCACTGAGTCAGTACAGGTTTCCGGATGAAAGGGACACCCAGAGTCAAATAGGATATGCATGTGATGCATACCAGCGACAGACACCATGATGCACCCAGGTCCTGATAGCCATCGCCACAATGGTGTGCATGTAGCACATGTCACTCCCCTGCAGGATCACCAATAAGTAGACACATGCCATGGCGGAGGCATGACTGCTAAGTCATACATCACTGTCTCAGTGATGTATGACTTGGCAGCCAGACAACAACACTCTGCACTGTGTCACAATAGTAGGTCATGGGGAATGCAAGTCCTGGAGCTGCACAAGTGCACATGTACATCCCCCACACAACACATCATCTTAACCCTCATCTGTCCAGGTCATACCGATTGGACATATGGGAGACCTGTGACACTACCCTCTGAACCTGAGCCCCTCACAATCTGCTGTGAATGGGGAACAGCTGCCTGAACTTCACATTCGCATACCCCAGTCTGCACGGGCAGCTGATCAAACACCTATGTGACACACAAGTATCGTCTCCTATGGTCACATCTCCAGTGGCATGCTGAGCCCCTACCAAGAAACACCCCAGCAGTCCTGGCAACTAATCCACAGCACACTGACACAGAGGCAGACACCTGAGGGGTCAAATCACTGCGCACAATGTGTCAGCTGATACACGGGAGTGGGAGTACAGAGTGCATTGCATGGCCTGGAGTAGGCATGACTGTCCTGCCCCACATGAATGAGGGATGAGCCCTGGACAGTGGATAGCTGGCTATGTATGTGTGACACACATAATCTGCACACTCCTGGGGCCCAAACATTGTTCCCACCCGCTGCATGGGCGTGTGCCACATACCCCAGGCACATGTGGTGGCTCAGCTCAGCAAGTGGACCGCATATCAAAGCAACACGCAGATTACATGTCCGAACACAGGCGTTGTGTGAACAATGGACCCACCCATGATGCCCACAACAGAGTTAGGGAAACAGATGCTGTCCCCCACCTTTAGTGAAGCAAACTGCAAGGACACAGTCCCAAGTGACACAATTCCCTGAATGTAAGGGCCACACCTGGGTATCAGATGAGGAGTGGGCAGTGCACAATAGAGGGACATGGCTCCTGGACAACATGACTGCTGCACGGTGGCAGTTGAACCAGGCCAGAGGAGGGCACAAAGCATGTAATACAGAGTTCACAGTGCAGTCTTTGACTCACCCCCTCCTTGCTGCTGTCTGGCCTTCAGCTGCCCATCCAGGTCTGGAAACACCACCGCCAGGATCTGGAGCATGTGGGGGTCAGGGTCCGTGTTCCGCCACTCCTGCGAGGAGGCGACAGCTTCAGCTGGACCCGTGCAATCCTCCGGGTCCAGCCCCGAAGGTCCTGCCACCTCTTCTGGCAGTTGCGGATCCGGCGCTTGTAGACCCCCATGGACCGGACAGCCCGGACGATGTCCTTCCAGATCTCCTGCTTCCGATGGGCATTAACCTGTCAGGATGACAAAGTGAAAAGGCCATTACTACACATGCAACATATCCGAGCATGACACAGTTGTATATACATGTCTCATTCACAGGGGCACATGATGTACACAGGCAGTGCAACGCTGCCCATGGACAGTTTGCCAGACGTCACTACATGGTATCATTGCATGGGAAGTAAAACCTTGTTCAAATGCACTGTCACTGCACCATACCTGTCCAGTGCATGTCACTACACACTATGGGGGTGACAACTACTCAGTGAGCCTGCTAGCCAGTGGCGTGCAGACATTCAGCCTTGCTAGTCAGACAAAATGCACATTCAGAAAGGCAGTACACAGAACACTCACCTGCTCCCCTGGTGTCCCATACAGCTTGCTGTACTGTGGAAGTAGGCTGTCCAGCAGGGCCTGGTTCTCCTCAAGGCTGAAGGCTGGGGCTCTCTCCACAGTACGTGCCATTGCAGGGTCCAGAGGGGCAGAGACAGCAGCAGTGCAGTGGCAGATGTCGTCCTGGAGCATGTAGTGCAGGCAAGTGAACTCTCAGGGGAACAGCCAGCAATATATATGTGCTGGAGAGGCAGATACTGTCCCTTGTGTCCAAAGTGATAGGCCCAAGTCGTTTGCATCTTCTGAATCTGGCCAATCCATGGAATAGCAGCACCAATACACGCCCACGGCATCCTTCAAATCTTCAACTTTATGACATACATGATCTTGCAACATTGTTGTGGGTGACCAACTGAATTTCCAGCAACCGACTCGTTTGAAATTCGAAAACGCGTCCGTTGCCAGGCAAGGCCATTGTCAATGGGTGCGCACCGATCGGTCCATTGCGGTACAACGCGTACAGGGGTACAACGCGTGCACCGACACATTGAATGCAATGGGTCGGCCGGGGCACCGATCGGTCCATTGCGGTACAACGCTGTACAGGGGCACAATGCGTACCTGCACACATTGAATGCAATGGGCCGGCCGGGTGCACCGATCGGTCCATTGCGGTACAACGCGTACAGGGGTACAACGCGTACCCGCACACATTGAATGCAATGGGCCCGGCCGGGGGCACCGATCGGTCCATTGCGGTACAACGCGTACAGGGTCACAACGCGTACCTGCACACATTGAATGCAATGGGCCGGCCGGGTGCACCGATCGGTCCATTGCGGTACAACGCGTTCAGGGGTACAACGCGTACCCGCACACATTGAATGCAATGGGCCGGCCGGGGGCACCGATCGGTCCATTGCGGTACAACGCGTACAGGGGCACAACGCGTACCTGCACACATTGAATGCAATGGGCCGGCCGGGTGCACCGATCGGTCCATTGCGGTACAACGCGTACAGGGGTACAACGCATACCCGCACACATTGAATGCAATGGGCCGGCCGGGGGCACCGATCGGTCCATTGCGGTACAACGCGTACAGGGGCACAACGCTGCACTCGCACATTGAATGCAATGGGCCGGCCGGGTGCACCGATCGGTCCATTGCGGTACAACGCGTACAGGGGTACAACGCGTACCCGCACACATTGAATGCAATGGGCCGGCCGGGGCACCGATCGGTCCATTGCGGTACAACGCATACAGGGCACAACGCGTACCTGCACACATTGAATGCAATGGGCCGGCCGGGGCACCGATCGGTCCATTGCGTACAACGCGTACAGGGGCACAACGCATACCCGCACACATTGAATGCAATGGGCCGGCCGGGGCACCGATCGGTCCATTGCGGTACAACGCGTACAGGGTACAACGCTGCACTCGCACACATTGAATGCAATGGGTCGGCCGGGGCACCGATCGGTCCATTGCTGTTCAACGCATCCCTGTACAAGTGACTGGCATATGTCACCATGCCTGTCTCAGATGGACATATGCCAGCCACAGATAGCTCCCAGGGAGTGAGGGGCACACCTACAACACGACAGCCTGTCCAAACTGTATGATAAGGCATGTAAGGCTGCATTTCCTATTGTGTGTATGTTGGTGTACATGTTGTCCTGTGGGTGTCACCTGGGGGCAGCAACCCCCAGGCTGTGCACGTGTTCATGGGGACAGGATCCTGGGTGTTACGTGTACATGACCACTGTGATGTGCAACTGTTCATATCTGTGCATGTGCCATGGTCACATTTCACGGCGGTGTATGTGTTTGTCATGTCACATACCCCGTGAGTCCCATGTGGGACGGTATGTTTGAGCCAGGGTGTCCCAGTGGCACAATAGTGATGGTCCTCCACAGTCTGTGTGCATGTAGTGTTTACAATGTCTCTGATTTCATGTGCACAATGGGAGACAGTCTCCACATCCACGTTGTGTGTGCATGGACTTTGATGTTGTGCGTGTGTGTGTCACAGACGTCCATGTCTGTTCTGCAGTGGCAAGTGGGACCACTACCTGTGGGGGTCATAGTTGTTTTGCTGTGGTGTGTACATGATACTCCATGTAATGCCAGTGTCCATGTGGCAATACAGGGTCCCTGGGAATGTACCTGTCGTTGAGCTGTGATGCCTGGGGCACATCTGTCTTCACATGTCACTGTGGGGGGTGATTGTGACACGGCAGCAGGAGATGGGAACTGTGACACGGCCTCATGATATCCAATGGGCCAACCTGGGACTTATTGATGCCACTTGTTGGACCGTGATGACAGATGTTGGCCATGTATGTACCATACATGTCCTTACGGAACTGCACACTTCATGTAGTTGTGCCTCATAATGATGTATGTTGGGATATTGAGTGTGTTCAATGCCGCATATGTGGGCTGACTGACAATCTTGCTTACTTCTCCTCTGCACTGCAGGGCTCCTGATGTCCATCGACCATTCCCAGACCTGGCAACGATGGTGGAACGGGACAGCATCCGACGGTATCGCTTCACCAGGCAGCCTATTGAGGATTTGGCAGTGCAGTTGGCCCCACATTTGCAGCCTGGCCGGCCGTATCCTACAGCGCTGACCCCCAAGGTGAAGGTGATGGCAGCCCTACACTTCTTTGCCACCGGTACCTTCCAACATACTGTGGCGACTGCTGGTGGGATGTCACAGACCATGTTGAGCCGTGTGCTCCGCGATGTTTTGGCGGCAATGTTGCTATTCCTGAACCGGTACATCTATTTCCCTAGACTGCGACGACTCACTGACGTGAAGAGTGACTTCTATGCCCTGGGGAGGATGCCACATGTCATTGGCTCCATTGATGGGACACATGTGGCTTTGGTACCACCACAGGCCCAGGAGCAGGCCTACCGTAACCGCAAGCACTACCACTCGGTCAATGCACTGGTGGTGTGTCTTGCAGATATGACCATCACACACGTGTGTGCCCGTTTCCCTGGTTCAGCACACGATGCCTTTGTGATGAGGAGTAGTCGCATCCCCAGGATGATGGCACAGATGCAGAACCAGCGTGCCTGGCTTGTTGGTGTGTACTGGCTTTGTGCCATTGTGTGTGATCTGATCTGTAGTATTCCGCCCACTTTTCCAAGTCAGCTAATGTGCACTTGTCTGTCCGTAGGTGACTCGGGATACCCCAACATGCCGTGGTTGCTGACACCCCTCAGGAACCCTGTGACACCAGCCCAGATGCGCTACAATGAGGCACATGGTCGGACCAGGAGAGTGATTGAGCGGACATTTGGTCTCCTGAAGAGCCGCTTCCGCTGCCTGGACAAGACCGGAGGGTCCCTCCCATATGCCCCTGCGAAAGTGTGCAAGATTATCATCGTCTGCTGCATGCTCCACAACCTGGCAGTGCGGAAGGAGTTGCCTCTCATCCAGGATGACAATGACCAACATCCGCCACCTGTGGAGGATCCTGGCCTGGACCACGATGCCAGTGATGATGATGATGATGATGATGGTGATGTCCGCACACAGCTCATCACCAACTTCTTCAGCTGAATGTGAGTATCCAGAGATGTCAGGTCAATGATGTGAGTATGCATGATATGTGTGGGTGGTGCTCTGGTGCTGTTGGAGTGTGTCCATGGGCTACTTGACTGGATGTGTGTTGCGATGTGTGCTTACAGGTGGGCTGTACTCCCCAACAGTGTTGACATGCTAACTTGGTTCTGGGTGGGTATCTTGTAACATGTATTGTGCATGAGTTTTGCTGTTCTGTCCTGTTCTCCATTGCTTTTGACTGTGTGTCATTTCTGTCCTTCACAGGGTACTTTCAGATTCGTTTGGTCAACTGTGTCCACCGACGACGTGATTGCACTTCCAGGGTGGTAGCTGTTGTGTCCCTACAGGTGATGTGCGCCACACCCATGGACTTCCTTCCGTCTACAGTTGTTGACTGTGTGCCCGCTGCCAGGTGGGATTACCTTGCATCTGTAGTGGTTACGACATGTTGCAACTGTGTAATAAACCTGTGCTTCACTTTGTGATGTGCGTTGTCTGTGGTCACACATTTGACTGCCATTTGCTTACTGCACCTGTGGGCTACTTGACTACAACTGGGAATGGGTGTGGTGTCTGTGCATTGCACCGTCTTCCCTGGCAACATCAGTGTAGGCAATGAGTCAGATGGCCTAGGTTTGTATGTGTTGTGTAGCCCTGGTGGTGTGTCTCCCTCATATGTGTCACGTTGCCTTTACTCACATGCCTGTGTTGTACTTGCTGTTGCAGTTCGCATACACAGTGTAATTTTGCAGTTCATCATCCCCATAACAGCACCCACGTTGGAATCACAACAGAGGCAAGTATGGTGTATTAGTGTGTTTATTGTGATACATTTGTGTGAATAGTGCATAGGATGGGTAGTGCTGTACATAAATCTTGCAATCAGAAGTTCCTAGGTGAATTGAAAGTCCTGGTAGACAAAATCCCCAGTATCGGGCCACAGTTGTCTGAGACATTGGTCCAACTTGTACTCCCCATGCAATGTGTGGGAGTAGTGTTGCCGTCAACAGGGTGAACAGTCTGTGCACAAAGGTGAACATCCAGAACAGGTTCAGGCTTCCTGGGAGTTGCGCTTGGCCATCGGCCTCTCACTTGCCCCTCCTCGGACGACCCCTCTTCTTGGGGGGGGCCCTCAAGTACAGGCTGCTGCGGTGCAGGGGACTCTCCGCCAGAGTCATCCTCCCTCCCTGTGGCAGTTGCAGTTTGTTCAGCACCAGATGTTGTTGGCACACAGGGAGGTGTGGACTGGTTGCTGTTCATCTGGCGGAGGCATTTTAAAATGTCCCTGTGCACCGCCGTCATCTCATGCAGTGCATCCCACTTGGACTCCACGCGGGACATGTGTGAGTCCACGCGGGACATGTGTGACTCCACGCGGGACATGTGAGAGTCCAAGCGGGCATGATGGGCAGCCTGCTGCTGTTTCATGTCTCTGAGTAGCCCCACTACCTGGCTGAGATCTCCGGTGCTGGACTGGTACGCATCAGCTATGCGTACCAGTTGTGGGTCATCATGCACACCAGCAACCTCTGCAAGCAGCGACCTCTGTCTCCCACCCCTCCCACCACCCCTGCTGACATTTGCAGTGCGTGCAGTGGCACGCACAGATGACCCTGGTCCACCTTGGGGGTTGGTTGTGGTGGTGGTGTCCATGGCCCCAGGTTGGTCCAGGGTCCCTGTGCTGGTGTTGCTCCTTGTTCTGTCCATGTCGGCAGGGATGGTATTTGTGGTGACAGTCGTTGGAGGGGTTGGTGCAGGGGGTGCAGCTGGTGGTCCTGCTGGTGCTGCAGCTGGTGCTGCATGTAGACTTGCACCGGATGTGCCAGGTTGGTCTTCTTCGTCCGAGGAGGGCAGAGGCTGTACGACACCAGTGAGCTCCGCATCCTCTTGAGCCTGGGACTGGGACTCCTCAGCGTCTGCTGCTGTGTCCCCATCATCACCTGTTTTTGGGAGACACACACAATGTATGTTATGTTTCTGCAGGCATCAATGGTTGACACACCTGACAGTTGTGACTGTGCCTCTGGGTGCGGGCCTGTACATTGCATTGTCCTAAGTCGTCACAGTCAGGGGTTGATATTGGTGTGGCACATTGTCCTGCATTATTTGGGCATTTCTATGTATTTGTTGGGGTGTGAACATGGTCTGCATTGGTTGTATTTGGTTGGCAGCCGGCCCTCCTTCCCACCCAGCCAGTCAGTTATCCCACCATGGACTGTGCTTGCATTGCAGGGAGTGGAAGTTGTCTCTCAGGATGTCAGTCAGTGGTGTCCTGCTGTTTGTTGGTGCACAGTTGCCAGCAGGGCCTTGTGCTCCCCACAGCAGTAGCCAGTGTCAGCCATCTTGTGAGTCCTTCTCCACTCCCTGTGATGTGAGCATGGTTCAGGGTGGTGTTGATGGGACAGTTGTGGGGGTGAGCTATGTCTGTGACTGTGACTCCCATCATGCTATTGCCTCCACCCCACTTCCCAGCATTCCCATACTTACTTGCTTTTGTGGGGAGTTCAGTGTGTGTGGGTGTGAGGGCAATGGCAAGATGGCTGACAGTGGTGTCCTGCTGTTGGTTGGTGTGCAGTTCCCAGCATGCCCTTGTGCTCCCCACAGCAGTAGCCAGTGTCAGCCATCTTGTGTGTCCTTCTCCACTCCCTGTGATGTGAGCATGGTTCAGGGTGGTGTTGATGGGCCAGTTGTGAGGCTGAGCAATATCTGTGACTACCACTCCCATCATGCTATTGCCTCCACCCCCTTCCCAGCATGCCCATGCTTCCTTCCTTTTGACTCTGCTTCCCCGTGGGGTGGGCTGGCTGTGCTGACAGGATGGCTGGGAGTGTTGTCCTGGCAGTTGTTTGGCTAAAAGTCCCAAGAGTGTCCCTGTGCTTCACACAACATAACCCAGGGTGGTGGTTCTTTGTGGGATCTTGAGTTAGGATGGGAGGCATTGCATTCTACCAGGTGGGTTCTGTGGAGTTTGTGTTGAGGGGGGTGAGGGGAGGTGCTTGTGACTATGGTCAGTGCTGGAAGTCCTCCTTCCCACCCAGCCAGCCAGATATCCCACCATGGAACGTGCTTGCATTGCAGGGAGTGGAAGTTGTCTCTCAGGATGTCAGTCAGTGGTGTTGTGCTGTTTGTTGTTGCACAGTTGCCAGCAGGGCCTAGTGCTCCCCACAGCAGTGCACAGTGTCAGCCATCTTGTCAGTTGTTTTCCACTCCCTGTGATGTGCGCATGGTTCAGGGTGGTGTTGATGGGACAGTTGTGGGGGTGACCAATATCTGTGACTGCCACTCCCATCATGCTATTGCCTCCACCCCACTTCCCAGCATTCCCATACTTACTTGGTTTTGTGGGGAGTTCAGTGTGTGTGTGGGTGTGAGAGCAATGGCAAGATGGCTGACAGTGGTGTCCTGCTGTTGGTTGGTGTGCAGTTCCCAGCATGCCCTTGTGCTCCCCACGACACAGCAACAGTGTCAGACATCTTTGATGGGCCTTTCCACTCTCTGTGGGATGTGCATGCGTGAGTGTGAGCTTGCTGGGCCATGTGGTGGGGATGTTGAGCTGTGACTACAACTCCCATCATGCTATTGCCTCCACCCCCCTTCCCAGCATGCCCATGCTTCCTTCCTTTTGACTCTGCTTCCCTGTGGGGTGGGCTGCCTGTGCTGACAGGATGGCTGGGAGTGTTGTCCTGGCAGTTGTTTGGCTGAAAGTCTCATGAGTGTCCCTGTGCTTCACACGACATAACCCAGGGTGGAGGTTCTTTGTGGGACCTTGAGTTAGGATGTGTGGCATTGCATTCTCCCAGGTGGGTTATGTGGAGTATGTGTTGAGGGTGTGTGTGAGGGGAGGTGCTTGTGACTATGGTCAGCGGTGCGAGTCCTCCTTCCCACCCAGCCAGCCAGATATCCCACCATGGAACGTGCTTCCATTGCAGGGAGTGGAAGTTGTCTCTCAGGATGTCAGTCAGTGGTGTCCTGCTGTTTGTTGGTGCACAGTTGCCAGCAGGGCCTTGTGCTCCCCACAGCAGTTGCCAGTGTCAGCCATCTTGTGAGTCCTTCTCCACTCCCTGTGATGTGCGCATGGTTCATGGTTGTGTTGATGGGACAGTTGTGGGGGGCAATATGTGTGACTACGACTCCCATGATGCTATTGGCTACACTGACTTGGCCAGCATACACAGAATTCCTTCCTTTCAGTGGTCTTCACTGTGTGTTGGTGTTGTTGTGGTGGCTACATGTCTGGATGTGTTTGTTAGTTCTATTTGTGCCACTGCCTAGCTGTAGTTGTAGTTGTGTTTGTACATGTGATGGCACGGTTGAATGTAACTTTGAGATGGCATGTGTTGTGTTTCTCTGACTGACATACACATTTTGGGATGATTCTGTTCTGGTTGCTGTGTAATTGCTATGAGTGCATGGTTTGACTCTCCCCTTGACAGTGATGTGTGTGTGTATTGTGGCAGAATATTGTGTACATTTGTTGTGTACTCACCAGGCTCTGGGATGTTCTCTAGTCCATATACGCTCACTGGCGGAAGGATGGCCCGCACCTTCTCCTCCCAGGGCCTGAGGTATACTGGCTTGGCAGGAGGGCCACTGCCGGTGTATTGGCTCAGGAGGTAGTCTTTCTTGAGCAGGTCCCGTACCCTCCTGCGCACGTCATACCACCTGTTCTGGATGTCGGTCTTTGTGCGCAGACATGGTGATTGTGCGTTCACCCTGTTGATGATCCTCTCCCACATCTTGGTTTTCTGGGAGATGGGGGTCTGTTGGACCAGTGTGCCAAACAGCTGTGGCTCTACCCTGAGGATCTCGTCTACCATGACTTCCAATTCACAATCTAGGAACTTGTGATTCTTCTTGGGGGGCATGGTGATGGGTGGTGATGGTGAGTGATGTGTGTGTTGGTGTGCAGGTGAGGGTGTGTGAGTGTGTGTTTTGCTGGGTGTATGTGAGGTAGGTATTTGTTGGTGTGCTGATGGTGTGTGGCTTGTGTGAGGGATGAGCTGTGGGTGTGTGGTTGCTGTCTCTTGGGTGCTGGCAGTAGAATGGCATTTGCAAAGGATCATGGTTGGGATTTGTGTCCTTTATATGGGTGGAGTTGTGGGTGTGTCTTTGTTCTCTGTCCCCACCCCCCAGTATTTATTGGCTTTGTAATTGCTTGTTTGGCCTTTTTTTGTGTGATTTTTCCTTTGTACTGTCTGTGCATGTTGGAAACGTTCTTGTGACCGAGTCGGACCCTGCATTTGTCTCGTACGGTGTTCTCCGTTTCGTTCACGCTGTGTTTGTGCAGTTTTCTATGCTGCGTACGCGTCGGTCGCGGTGTTTTGTGTTATTTCGGCTCGGTTTTGTATGCGTGTCGGTCGTACAGCTTGTCCTCCGTCCGACTCGGTTGTGGTTTTCGCGCCTTGCATCGTACTTTGCGGTTTGGAGTTCGCGTGTACGTTTCGGTCGGATTTGTTCCGGGTGCGTGTCGGTCGGTTCGATTCGCGTGTTTTTCCGGCCGGATTGCTGTTTTCCGTGCGGCTCGGTCGTTCGGCTTGGGTTCGGTACGTGTCGGTCGGATTTTGCATGCTTTGCATCGTACTTGGCGTGTCGGGCGCCACAGGTACGTGTCGGTCGGAATAAATTCCGGCTCCGAGTCGGTCGGTGCTTTTTCCGGCCCAAATCGGAATCGACCCCATAGTGTCCCCCATTACACATAGGGGGATATTCTCAAGAACGTGTGATAATTATCGCAAAATTAGCTTAACGCAACTTTGCACATGGCACTCTATCGCGGGAAAATAACGCCATGGTAACGTTGTATTCTCAACATGGCGGTACCATGCGATAGTCTCACGCCAACGCGTCAAATGACCGCAATAAAATTACCGTGACGGCAAAAAAACGCGAAACACGAATGCGAAAAAAGTTGCGATGTGGCCAACCGCGATAAAAAAATCAGCGACAGGCCTGCAATTCCCACACGTCATGCGGGAAAATGCACTATAAAAGCACCGAAAAACACAAACAAAATAATTCAAACTGCGTAGCACCATGGAGGAAGCCGGAGCAAGTACAGAGGACGACCAGAACCCCACAAGCCCCCAGGAGGACCAGCCTGGGACCTCGGGGTCACGGAAGGGCAAGGAGAAGAAGACGAGGAAGACGAGGTTCAGTCCGCAGGAAAACAGGATCATCATCACGGAGGTGATAGGACACCACCAACAACTGTTCATCACCTCCAACGTGTCATTGGCAAATAAAAATGCAATATGGCAGTCCATCCTGGACAAGGTGAATGCAGTCGGAGTGAGGAGGAGGACAATTGGAGAGGTCAAGAGGCGCTGGAATGATGCGAAGCGCAAAACCAAGAAGAAACTCGCTGACAACCATCAGGCAGCAATGCAGACTGGAGGTGGCAGTCCAGCGGAACACCAGGAGCTGGATGAGATGGAGGAAATGGTGGCCACAGTCATCAATGGGGAGACGGTGGCAGGAGTTGGGGGTCCGGACACTGCTCAACATGACCTGACACAACAGCACCAGGGTGAGTACCGAACAGGGACTGGGAGGACGGGGGGAGATGGGCACAATGGCACACATGCACAATTAAGTAGAGCACACTGCACACCCACGACACTGAGGTGGCTGAGTGTGGAACACATCCGTAAAGGAGCAGGTCACACTCTGACACATCCACGTGCACAAACAACCCCTGACGTCAACAACACATCTGCGGATAAACCATGCCCAAGAGTCCAAAATCCGAACTAGAGCCAAAATTAGCCAAGTCTGCAACATCTCAGCACTGTAGAAGCACAGAAGTCAAAGGAACACCGCCTGAAAGGGATAAGGGGCAGCAAAACCACAGCTGCAGGGGTGACTCTCCCACAATGCAGCACACACACATAGCAATAACAGCACATCATCATTGACGACAATGTGGTACAAAGTGCAACACTCTCACTACAGAACAGAGGACACAACTGGTTCCGCTTGTGCGTAGAAACTGGCCAATCACATCTGGCATAGCAGGAAACTGTGAGATGATAATGTACGTGTACAACCTCACATCCGTGATGTAGTTCAAATGCTCACTGTCCCGCATCAAATAGTCAGCTCCTCCCAAACAGTCACAATGTACATTGTCATGCAGTCTGTATGTAAACTTGAACAATGCGTCAACATACATGTTAACACAATGTTAAAATGCATCTCCCCTTCACATTGCAGAGGGACAATCAACACCTCCTGCAGAGCAGACCAGACAACTCATCAGTGATGATGAAGAGGACCTCCACACCTTTGACACCGACGCCCTACAACAGCTCATGGACAGCTACGGCAACCCACCTCCAGGAGCAGGGCAGCCCAGCTGCATCGAGGAGACCCCACCCCCTGCACAGACCACACAGCAGGAAGCACCCACCACCACGGCTGGCTCCCAGCACCTCACCGAAGAACACATCGCATTCCAAGGCCATGTGTTAGACTGCCAGAAGGAGGTGGCTGAACAGGTGCGGGTGGGGTTCGACCTCATGGCAGCCAAACTAGATGACATACGTGGGTGTTTAAGTCCCATCAGGGACCACTTACACTCCCTAACGGACACCCACAGTTCGCTCAATGATGTCCAACAATCCATGCCCGACATCGCTGGAGTCATGGCTCCGAGAGGAGAACAACTGTCTAGTCAGAGTGGCCTCAGCGATGTCAGCCGAGAGTTGGCACAGATGCTGAGGATAATGGAGAACATGGAGCGGATGCATGCGGAAAGAATGGCTGCCACGGATGCACACCAGCGAAAAGTTGTTGGGATCTTCCATGCCCTGCAGATCCTCATCATCGCATTGCTGCCACTAAGGCAGTCGCTGATGAATGCTGCTGGTACTTCTACACACACATCTCTGGCCCCTGATGTGTCAGTGGCACACAGTGCTGCAGACCAAACATCAGCACCCACATGTCAGACAGATGACATAGAGGTTGAAGATGCAGGTGATTCCACCTTTGTAGTAAGAAGGAGCCAGTAGCATTCTTCTCCGCCATATGCCCTGTTTCAGCTTGGTTCTGCCCTCTGCATCATGCCCTGTAACAACACCTCCCACTGTCCCCCGAAACACTCTGCGACACTCACCTTGGACCTCGACATGGACTGCCATATTTTGTTTGCTTACCAATGACACAGCAATCAGACTGCGGACTGTACTCTTCCGATGTACTTGTCAATCCCTAAATGACTCTGGCTGGCCCTCCACTGGGCTACAATGTAATGTGGGCTTTGCATGGCCATGTACTGCTCCAGCTCCGACACTCCACCGAATGTGAATAAATCATTCAGATTCACACAGATGTGTCATGTCCATAATCGATCAAGTATGAAAGTATGGCTGAATGTAAGGACATTGATTGCCCAAAAAGGTACACCCTGGGAAATGAAAGCAATGCGCCTGTTTGACCGTGACACACATAGGAAGTGAGATGACTGGGAATGTGTGCACTAGCTGTGGCCTCATTGCTCTGAAACAACAATCGCGCAATTCCTCAACTTTGCCCCACGCAATGTTAGAAATAGGGCTGGGTATGAAATGTCAAAGTCGTTGGCAGGCCTAAAGCAGTGTCCACCATCACATTTGACAACAGAACATCTCTTCGCATACCTACTCACACTCAACTGGGTGGACACAGCCTGTAGTGATGGATCACATTGATCCACATGGCAAGAATATGGACACCATATTCACATTGCTGAAGACACGTAAGAGCACAGGTCTATCAGCAACTATCCCAACCACTATGTCTGGCTCACAGAGGTGGAGCTGGCAATAGGGACTCACCCCTAAGTGAAATGCGTCAGTCAGTCCCTCCCTGTGTACGGACAATGCTCATTGAGGCACACGATTTGTCATTCTAATCAACACTCATCACAGTTGAACACTAGTGAAGTTGCGTAGACTTTATTGCCATGTGCGTGTCAGTATGGGCAAGACAAGGGCCACAACATGCAGACCAATGCATCAGACACTAACAGGCAGCATTCGGTCACGGTACAGTTCCACGTGACAGGCATTGTGCATGCGCCCGGGATGTTCTGCCATTGCGTTGGTGGCTCTCGTAGAACCGGCACTCTTCTGACCTGTGGCAGTTATGTGGATGATATGCCACAGCTCGGAGCAATGAGTCGTATGTGTGTGCAACGTTTGGACGTATGGGTTGTTGTGTACCTAAGTGTCAAGGGAATTCCATGCAAGAGCACCTCGAGCAAGAACTTCTGTGTGTGGGGTGTGGATACGTTGGTCTTTCATTAGCGCTGTGCGTAGTGTGGGAGTCGTCATCATCTGCTATGGTATCTCTCTCAGGGGGTGCCTGCCGCATGCAAGACCAAGGTCGGAGGTGCAGATGTCCTTCCGCCTTATGAATTGAGACAAAGGAGCTTTCATCCCTAATGTTAGTCTGACTACTGCTTGCATTCTGGAAATGTGATGTGGCTTTCGCGCTGCAATTGAGGCTAGGCCTTAGGCTTATGGTGCACCAATAGCGATACACACACAACAGTTGGCATGCATGAGCCAAGTGCCCGAGCGGCCTTGCGCTCCTTGTACAATCCCTTCGTGCGCGGCCGCACTCCGGGTGCATGCAACATTGCAACATTGTCGATTGTGGGCCGTGTGGCGCAGACACTGCAACAGAGACACACGCATCAGTTGGTTTCCTGTCCAGCCCAGAAATGAACCACGCCCAGAGCCCAGGGATGATTATTCACATCCCTACGCTGGCCTGGCGTACGCCGACCCAGCCCACTCGGCTTACGTATAAAGGGGGGGACGACGACGCTACGTGTCCCAGTTCTTCCCCACTGCAGGAGGTGACATGGCTGCGCCCACCTGGCGTATCACGCGACTCAATCAGAAAGGGTCCATGACTTGCGTTGCACAGAGTTGGTGGCACCGGAAACACTGCGGCCGGCACGGGCCTACCGCCACGGGACGGTGACTTTCGGTGCACTGAGGTAGGGGCACCTTAGGTGCTCAGCAGGTGTGCAGCCTGCGATGATGCCGGGTGCACTGATATGATCTCTGCCATTGCGAAATCAAGACCCAGAATCATGTGTGTGACCTGGTGGCCCGCGGGGCGGGGCTGCATGATGTGGAGGCTGCCAAGGTCGCGGGCCCCGGGCTTGGAGCTTGCACCGGCACGTGGTGGGCCCTCTTGGAGACACGCTGGTGGCAGAAGGTGAGCAGTGAGGCCTGGGTGCGTAGGGGCGGGCAAACACCACTGGGCGGCGGGAGGGGCTGGGGTGCAGCAGCCTGTGTGTGCAGGGGCGGCCAAGCGATGATGGCGTGTGCAATGATATGAACTCTGCCATTCATGAATCTGGACTCTGTTTCAGATAAGGTGCCTGGTGGACTGCAGTGTATACCGGCACGTGGTTGGAGACACACCGGTGGCAGCAGGTGAGCAGTGAGGCCTGGGTCCGCAGTGTCGGCACTCTCTCTCCCTCTCCCTCTCCCTCTCTTCCTTTCACTGTCTCTCTCTCTTCCTCTGTTGCTCTCTCTCTCCTTCTCCGTCTCTTCCTTTCACTGACTCTCTCTCTCTTCCTCTGTTTCTCTCTCTCTCTCCTTCTCCCTCTCTCCCCCTTTCTCTCTCTTTCTCTCTCTCCCTCTCTTTCTCTCTCTCTCTCTCTCTCCCTTTCTTTCTCTCTCTCTTTCTCTCTCTCGCTGTCCTTTGATGAGCGCATGACACACCTTCTTATCTTGAATTTTGTCTTGCCGGCTGTGTTTTACAGGTTGTCCAGAGAAGACCTGCCATGACTCTTCCGAATAGTTGTTTTGAGTTAAATTTGAATAAAATAATTTGTTTGGAAATTCAAAGATGAATGAATGATTCTCCTTTTTCTGACCACACATGAATGTTAATTGTTGTACTTGTGCGACATCAGGCGAATTGTTTTGTGCATGATTTCGTAAAGTTGATGTAAAATATCTTTGTCCGGGGTAGGGCCCGGGGGGTCCTGGGGGGGGTGTTGGTGGGTGTTGTGGCCCTCTTGGGTGTCCGGCTGCATGATCAGTAGCTCCATGACATCTGTTGTTCTTCTGGTGTGGCTGTGGGCTGGGCTCCCATTTCTGGTGCAGGTTATCGTCCGACTTAATACCAGGAAAGAGCAGGTGTTAATTCCCTGCTGCTAACGCGCCTTATCGCATGTTTTGTAATCTTATCGCCGATCTGGCTGGTCGTTGAGAATGTTGCGAAGTGGTGTTGTTGCTGGTTTTTGCACGGGAACGCCTACTCTGCATCTCATTAGCGTTAGTTGCCGGTGTCATCCGTGGCGATGTATTTTGCAGCTGCTATCGCAGGAAAACTGGCGATATCGGCTGTTAGCACCAGCTTGTGAATGTGGCGATAAATCTATCGCCACTTTGGCTGCGATAAAGTGCCGCTAACTCGGCGATAAGTCCTTGAGAATATGCCCCATAATGTGCTGTCCCAGAGAAATCGGAAACTCTGCTCTTTGCACCACCTTTTTAGGCATACAACGAATGCGCATTCTGGGAGCCTCTTTGCCTCTGCGCTCACGTCCATAATAATGTGCAGGCACAGAGTCAAAATATTGCCCTCATTTGCATGGAGCCAAGACCCCATGCAAATCAGGGAACACATTCCTAAGATAGCACCAGAACCGTGTGTGTGCACTGGCCCTATCAGTATCACAAAAGAGGGCGCACAATCATCCATGGCCCCTTCCATCATACAACTGTACCACGGGGGTGCGTGCTAAAACAGGAACACATGACCTTTATGCCCCTGTGACCCTATTAAAATAAGGGCTCACCGTCCCTGTTTGGGCCATGGTGCACCTATAAATTGGTGCGCCAAGCACGAACAAGGACAGTGCTCCCTTTTACCGATAATGTGCTTGTTAGAACCGGGGTAGCGTGGTGCGGAGCGGGTAGGCTAATCTCCGGAGGATTGTGTAAAGCATCTGCGCAGCACACACTCACAGGCGACACACTAGGCACACTACAAAAGAGACTCCACACCAGGTTGTGTAAAAGTAGCTTTTTGTATTAAGAAAACACATTAGACTCGTAATCACAGTCACATATAACACTGTGCCAACTGGCACCGAATAGCACTTTTACAGGGGAATTATTTACAGGGCAGGGCCAATCGGGCTGCCGCTAGAACTATCATAGAGCACAGGGGGTAAATGTAAGGGCATCAATAAATGTGTAATAGCCAGTACCTACTGGCAAGTCCAGGGACCTAGCACTGTCCCTTTTAGCATAAATCATAGTAGGCATAAACAGATGAACATCGAGGCATCCTCATTAACACGGGTGCATCACTTCATAAATCATCCTTAGGCCTAACCCCCCCTATCAGGTATAAGCACATTATGCAGAGAACCAGCGATGTACCTTAGGGGTAAAACATTAGGCATATAAACACTTTATGCATTGTAACAGCAGGGCAACCATGGGAGCACCTAGAACATCATACCCTGACGTTGGGTATCCTCCTGGGCATCAATCACCTCCTGCATTAGGCGTAATCACATTAGCATAAATGCGTTAGGCAGGGAACCAGTAGGCATAAGGTATAAGACATATTCTACATAACCTGCGGCCTAATCATATTAACATTGGCATCGTCATGAGTAAGCCGGTAAACTCTGCATAACCAGCAGTGTAGCTACATTGCACATAACATCAGTAGCAATGCGCCATATCATTAGGCATGAATCATAATCCTGGGGCCTAAACCATCATAACACGACCTTAGGCATGGGACACATTATACCGAACACCAATAATGTGCATAGGGGCCATCCATTATTGCGAACATTTGGGCATCAACCACATTATGCATTCTCATTAGTATCAGTACATTAGGCATAAACGCATGAGAACAGGCATAACCTAAAACATCCTTGCCCGACATTAGTATTAGGCATCAGACACATTATGCACAAAACCATCAGTGTAAGCATTAGGGGAAGAGCATTATCAGCCTACATCACATTATGCATGTATAAATGCACTTCTCAGAACATTAGCAGAGCACCTCATGTAAATACACCCGGGTGCCAATGCACCAGCACTGCGCATCACCCGTAGACTGCAAAAGTACTTCTGACCCTAGAAGTGGCAGTACCCAGTCACGTTGGTGCCCCCCCTCCGGGACTCTGAAATCAAAAGTGCCCCAAAACGTTGCAGCTGGGTAGAGCCAGACCAGTTCCGGGTAAGTTGGAGCCAGTTCCTCGGGGACTCCGAAATGAAGAAAATGCCCCACACGGTGTGGCGGTCCGCCACTGAGCAGTTTCACAACCACGGGCCCTGCAACACGTGGAAGGCGGCCACGCTACCTCCCGACAGCCAGAGCCCAGCCCCACTCACCACTCCTTGGGGCTGGGCAGATGAAGTCGCAGCCGGACTCGCTTCTGCGGCGCCGCTGGGTCCATGAACCAAGCACTGGCACCCTCGGTCTCGTCGGGCCTGAGCCCTTTCTCGGGCTTTGAATTTGCCCCCAACACAACAGGCTCCTCTGAGCAGGCTCCGCAACCCTCCCAACTCGGTAACTCACCACGCACTGAGAGTTACCTAGGGAGACGAGGCTGGCAGCGGCGTGAGGCTCCTCCGGTTCTCTCTCCACCGCCGGTCTTGCGCTTCTCTGTTGCGGCAACCCGCGGGGCTCTCCTGACTTCACCCGGGCCGCAGGCCCGGCAACATGCGGGCGGGGAGGGGGCTCCTGCCGGACACAGGCTCTCCTTGCCGGCACACGCGGGGCTCTCCACGAGCACGGGAGCCCCGCTCTACCACACGCCAACTTCTGGCTGCACGCGGCAGGCCCCGCCCCCAACCAGGCGGCCTGCCGTGCTTCCTGCTTTCGCCGATCTCGGCGGCAGTGGCTTCACTCGAGGTCGCGGCAGTGATTCTGTCTCCCGGTGAACGCGGGGTGGGCACCCGCTCTTAAAATAACGGCAGATGCGGGGTGGGCACCCGCTGGGGCGTGCACACACGCGGGGTGGGCACCCGCTTTCAATAAGCACCAAACTGCGGCAGACACGCGGGGTGGGCACCCGCTGTGTAAATATGCAAAAACACGGCAATAACGCGGGGTGGGCTCCCGCTCTGCTGCAAAAACGCCCACAATGCGGGGGAATTGAAATATAGCGCTCACCAGGTGCTAGGAAGCCCCAAAAGCTTCCGGGATGACAGGATAGCGCTCCCTTTCTGGCAATCAAGAAAGTAGGGCCCACGAGGCGCTAGAGTGCAGGCAGGGAAACACAGTCCATCCGAATATAGCGCTCCCCGGGCGCTAGACAGCAGGCAGACTCGAATTGCAGCGCCCCCGAGGCGCTAGGGGCCAGGAGAGCCCAGTCAATGCAGGGCGAGATCAGCAGGCAGTAGGGCAGCTCACCAAAAATTAAGCAGCAGTTCCTGGAAACAGTCAACCTCCATTAAGATGGCAATCCTCCCAGCGCAGCAGTCTCCAATCCCGCAGAGTCTCTCCTGGTCTTGTAGAAAAGCAGAGGGGCACAGGTGGGCACAGGGGCCAGCACACAGGGTCCAGTGGCGGTTCCTCCTGGCAGAGTGTCCCCTCTACATCAGCATACACAGCCCAGCACTCCCCCACATGGAGTCACAGCTCCTCTATATATACGCCCCTCACCCCACCTACCAGAAAGGGCCAGAAACTTCTGGAAGGCTCCCTGGGGAAACCGGTCCCAACTGGTTTGTGGCAGAGGTGTCGAGCACCCTGTCACTTCGAGCACTAGACCGGCAACCCACCTCAGGCAGGCGGCCCAAAGCACACAGCAATGGCGACTGTTGAAAGTGACATTTCTAACACAGTGAAAATAAACCTGCGTACACCATTGCGCAACATTCCTTATTTTCAGTTCAACCACCAACCATAACATATTTATTGTGTTTCATTTAGGGGTTATCCATAGGGGGGGGAAGTTCTCACTGCTAGCCTATGGGGGCAGAGAGCACAGGCACTTTACACCAAACTCCCGTGCCAAAGTGCTCAGAGTACATAAACCACCACTACCATAGCAGCAAAAAGGCTAGGCGGAAGGCAAAAAGTTCCGGGATGAACCTGCAAGCAGGGCCACGTCCAACAGTGCTCCCCTAGAGAAAAATGGACCGGCTGACTGAACAGTCAGTCTGCCTTTCACAGTGCAGGCCATGTTCTGCACTTTCAAGGGGGACAGAGATCACCCTGCAGGAGGGTGCAGTGAGTGACTCCACTCGCCTGCAGGTGGATTTCTGTGGGGGGTCCCAAGTGGACCCCTTTTATCCACTTTAGAGTGGCTGCCTCAGGGGGGTGCCCAGGGAGCTTTTTTACCTTTGTGCCCACATCCAAAATATGGTGCAGGCTCAGAGGAAAAGTGATTCCCTCATTTGTATGGATAGTGCCTGTGCTATGTGTTCACTAGTGCTATCTGTATTACAGAAGGGAGCACACAAGCATCTGCACCCTCTTCTGTAAAATTCCAGTGCCCCTGGGTGCAAAAAACAGACATTGCGTCCCCCCGCCCCCAAGGCACTGTATGTAATATGGGCCTGGGAAACCCAATTAATTGCTCTGGTCCTGGATGATTTTTTTTAGTGCTACAGGAAAAAAAAGAATAGGCACAATTATTTACATACTTTTGTTTCTTGGCTGAAACCAAGTTTGATTCTAACGAAACCAAGTTTGATTTTAGTGAGTGAGTGTAGTTTTATGTGAGTGGGTATTCTTTACCTTGGCAACAACATTTATTATTGCAACTGTGTAGAATCCTTATCACCATGTGCACCTTAATGTACAAATGTTTTCCTATTTGAGGCCAAATGTGCAGATGTACATTACTAAAGTGCAAAGTAAGCTACTAAAATAACTGAGCAGGTTAAGTGACTGCAAAAGTGATCTGAATGTAACCTACAGATATATTACCACTAATGATTTTGGATTATTTTGTCACCATTGGATAAAACCACGATATAAGAAGTGTGTTATTTGTATTCATTTGTAACAGGCTTGCCATGAAACTGGCCCGCAGTGGTACATTAAAGTCCTGGGCACATTTTTTGACTTCTGAATGTGCATGTGGCCTGACTGACTTTAAAGCTCCAGGGGATAAACCACGGTTCTGTGAGGTCTGTGAAAAGACTAGCCCTTTCCCAGATTTTGTGGGACAGTGATATAGAGGCGAACCGTCAAGAGAATAGTTTTAGGTCATCCCTTTCTGTGAAAAAGCTTGAAATGTGATGTCGTTATGTCTTTTGTTAACCAGCAAGATGTGGACAAGAAGCAACCTGGCTGTCTATATGGAACTGTATGCCTCTGGTAGGCCTAAATGCACTGCACTGCTGTAGTGCCTTGACTGGGAAGAAAGACGAGTACTCCAAGTGCTAGGGTTCTTCAAGCTGAATGGAGCATAGGAATCCTGTGTCTGAACAGCCAGACATCAACAGCCCCCACTGGTCTCAAGCGCCCTGGAACCCACCTATGTCACAGACCCTACATTCCACTATAGACTAGATACATCAAGGAAAGATTATAAAGCCTGCACTCAGTAATACAGCAATAAATAAAATATTAACTTTAGTCTTTAGTACTTCACATTGTACTTCTGCTATTTCTAGGTACTGTGATTAAAATGTGTTACTATTAACCAGTGTAAGGGTATTGAATTTTCCGACCTCTAAACGGTGAAAGGTTGACTTGGCCTTACACAAATTCATACTTATGACCTGCTGATTGCCACAGATGTCAGCTGTGTGACCATTTAACTCACAGTAATATTTTGCTAGTGTAGTATCTGTTCCTGCATAAGCCACTCCTAGCTTCCATACAACCGGTCATGCCTCTGGCAGGAAATGAGTGACTGGCATATTGTGCACCTGCAGGCAGTTTGAGATTTATTTGACCAAATGATTTCTGAATCAGTCTGTGAATCTTGAGAATCTTGACATTGTTTGTTTGGAGGAAGAAACAGCCTTATTTAGATTTTGACGGACAAGCTATGCCATCTGAAATGTGGCACATATCCTGTGTACTGTATGGCAAGTGCGTTATAGCCTATGGTACTTGCAATGTGGTGGACGTAATATTGGCCACGAATTAACAGAGTATCCCATCTGCCAAACTATAAAAAAGGCCCTTAGTTTGAATGAGCATTATTTCATAAGAACTGAGGCAAAGGCAAAGCGTATTTTACAAAAACTTGCACATGAATTTCAATTTTTATTAAAAACATGTCTCAACAAATTATGAAGCACAGATCTATCCCGAGAGCGCGACAGGAAACTTCTCAAAATCTATATAAACACGAGAAAGCACAATCAAACACTGATCTAATAAAACTTAGGATCTTTTCTAGAGTTTGGCAGGAGGGCACTCCATCACAATAGTGACGGATATCCCGTCTGTCTTATTAGAAGTGCATGCATTTGATCCAGCGCAAACCCAAATAATTGATCAGGGATAATTATTCAACAACATCATACATTGGCCCATACTCATTCACCCAAAATCCCTAATGCGCTGGTGTCAAGTTTGTTAACTTTTCTTTGACCTATTCCTGTTATTTATACACAAAATTTAAACATCTTGTAATTTTGTTCGACTTTTCATCTACTTGGTCGATGGACCAATTAGTTGAAGTGTTGATGGAAATGGTAATTTCTCAGAAATAAAGATTAACCTTTAGAAACCTGATTAAATGACCACAAACTCTCGGTGTGATTTAATAATTTTATCTAGCAATAATAAAACTTATAACGATCATATCCATAAACTCAAATACTGGAGACCTCATGGGAGAGAATAACAAACTAATCACAGTACCATCAGAAATATCATTCAAATGTATACGCTGTACAGAGTGAATAGATGAAGAGACATTAGATACACAATAATTGATCTCTTAAAAACCAAAACAATTTCGGAGGGGATAGATGAAGAGACAAAAGGCACACATATCAAAGAAACAGCCGGGAAAAATATAATTTTTACAATGCTAAGAAGATTAAATACAAACCCGGAGGATCTGTAAGGGAAAAACCACCACCCAGGCCTAGGCGGTAGTGAGGGACCCCTGAACCAAGAGTCAGGGATCAAAGACTTAAGAACCAGGACAGGGACAGGACAGGAACATCTAGGCCTCTCAGCTCACCGACGAAAACAGCGACGCTTCCCTCTCTCAGCCTACGTGACCCTTGAAGCCCGCACACCACACCAATGGCTGCTTAAACCACACCCCTAAAGTACCTATTCTTGTACTCTAATAGAACATGTCCGTCCCATGATAATTGCTAATTTCACATTTTCTAGCTATGGGATTGGTGAGATTCTAGGGGTGGAGTGTCACCCCACTATGAAATCATCTACTTTTGACTACACCATTGTTCTAGACATTTTTTTTATACAGTCATCAATACCTCTTTTCTCCCATGAGGACATGTATCAACATTCTTTAACAATTTATTAAATTCAACAACTTCGGGTTCTATTCCCACGATGACACTGGCGTTGGCTGCTTGACAAGGTCCATGTCCTTCACCAGGTCACAGTTTTTTCAGCTTTGCTCAGCAGTTCAGTCATGTAGTCACGTGGTAGTCACGTGGTTCCCACTCGCTCTCTTGCTCACCCGCCTTTACTATGGCTAACTTTATTAATATGGAGAACTCGTCCATTACTAAAAGAACAGAAAAACAAACATTATTAATTATGTGATAATGTAATTTTCACAGTTTACCCCCATCTTAACTCTACTTTATGTTAACAGTTAGTCTAGCATAGCTTAAGAAGAAAAGCAGCATTATTCATTAGTATAAAGCAACACACGCCATGCTTTTTATGAAAAACACCTGCGGCCTTGCCATGCAAACCTCTTGAATCCATTCAAAACACAAAATTATAAAATTTCCGGTTATTTACGCATTAGTTCTAGTTAGTTCATGCAGTTTATAAAGCCATCTTCCCACGTGTAGTGTAAATGTGCACATTAGTCGTTTAACACTACTTACTGTTAGTCCATATTAAAGGGTGGTTCGGTTGAGCAGGTTTCTTTTCGCGAAACCCTGCTCCATCACATTAATGCACTTGTATTAAGGTGGAGGGGATATCAGGCACATTTGTGGTGAATTGGATGTCCCCAAAACACTAAATCAGACCATTAGTTGTTTTCAGCATCTCAGTTCTGGGAAGGCAATTAGAGAATGATAGGGAATATTTAAAAAAAGTCCAATGTTACTGAGCACAAACTGACAGTATAACAAACAGATGACAGATCAGGCATGTACTCCAGTGGAAAGAAAAGTGTAATTATCAGCCAAAAGGAGCACACCGCTTTAAATTTCCTACGATGGCAAGCAACCACTGTCTAGGGTGGTAAAACAGTGCTGCTCCAGTCCTTCAACTACTCAAAACACCAGCCAAAACTGTGGCAGAAACAGTGTCTTAATTTAGCACTTCCAGTGCCCATGTATGTGATACGGCCCTGCTTCCTCTATTAGCCATGGAGCTTGCCTTACCCTTACCTTGCTACCTTTAGACACCCTCGAACTCCTGCCTTCCCCCTCCCTGTCCTCTTTTACAGGAAGTGATCATTCGCCTCAGCTCAGTGTCTGCGGCTCTTACTCTACTTGACACATAGCTGTGCTCCGATTACGCCCTAACTTCTGATTTTATAATTTCTTTAAAAAGACATTTTCATATTTGGATGCCTGTGCTGATATCTGATGTATTCATTGGTATAGCAAATTCCTTGTTTTTATATACATACATGAGTAACCTTGGCTAAAGGCATTAAATGTTTTCAGCAATACCTAACAAATTTGCTTCTACTTAATTATCAATCACAATTATTTCTTTCCATGGCTTGTCACCAGGGGCTTTGTCTTTCATATATTGATATCACCATGTGTAGAATTGTATCTTCAGTTCAGTCAAATACATTTTGTTTCCTTATACTGAAACTCAATAGGGCTACATGCCAATGCCTGGCATGCTAAAACGTTGACTGGCTATCATTTTATGTTTGAATAGTTTATTAGTAAATCAAAACCATAAACAACAATCACAAGAAGTAAGAAACGAACATACAGCATAATTAATCCCACAATTTGCAATGCATCATATTCCATTGATCCATAAAAGCTTTATAAATATAATTCTTTGAAATAAAATATTCTACTCTCCCACTTAGACCTTCCCAGTATTATAAAAACCAGAATAAAAACACAGTAAGAACAACAAAGCAGCCTACCAAAAGCCCAAATGCCTAAAAGGGATAGAGGAAGGCAATAACCCAACTAACCCAACTAAAGCAATCCTCTAGCAACCTGTCCTTTCCAAGAGGATAAATTGACATCCTATATATTCTAAGCAGCAAAACGTCATACAAAAATGGAGAAAGACCTAAATGGAACAGGATAGAGGATGACAATAACCCAGCTAAAAAGGCAATCCTCTAGCAAACGTCCTTTTCAAGATGCTAAACAGACCGCACATTTTTAATGGAAAGACCTGTAGAAAGGTGCAGGTACAATCTTACAAGAGCCATAAAAAAGCAGTCGGGGGTCAACATTTATAAAATTTTTGTAAGGTTGAAGCACAACCTGAGCGATGACCATGTAGAAAAATACTTAGAGCCTGATTACAATCTTCGTGGATGGAATACTCCGTCACAAACTTGATGGATATCCCATCCACCATATTACAAGTTCCATAGTATATAATGCAACTTGAAATGAAGCGGATGGGATATCAGTCACGTTTGTGTTAGAGTACCCCATCTGCCAAGATCGTAATTAGGCCCTTAATTTAAGACATTCAAGGAACAACGCACAGTATTGAAACAGAAAGCATAAACATTGACAAGCAGCCACCCATCACCAGTAAAAAAGGACTGTGTGAGAGATAAAGGCTGTCATATGGGGGAAACCAAATTAAAAGGCAGCGATGAGACACGGAGTATAAGAACAGAACACAGATCAAAGAAATGGTAGCTGTAATAACCCAGTTAATGAAACTAGGAAGAACTAAGCCAAAGTCACAGGCTGATTTAAGGAAAGTGCAAAATTCATTATATATGGCCTTAAAGTGCCCCTACAACCCCATCCTTTGAACCTGTGTGATGGCAGCTGCAATCTCCTTGTCAAAGATATCAAAGAATTGAACCGTTTGAATGTTCAGCATTAGGTTCCACGGGTTTAACGACTTGATGAGTGCCTGTTAGCAGCTCCAAACTCCCAAGGTCAATAATTCTTTGCGCAGGATTGCCCTCCAATGAGTCAACAAGCACAGAGAGATGCAAAGTATGTGCATCATAGTTTCCTTGGCAATCTTGCACAGCCAGCATGTTTTCTTCGCAGTATTGCCAACTTCCCACCACTTTGGGGAATGAGCCATGATTTAGAATGACCCTAGCTGCAGAGCCATACATTTTCGTTTGATTGATATTGAATAGCAAGCCCCCTAGTACAGTTGCTCCAGCATGTCTGTGTAGGAATTTAGCACCAACCACCCGTGGGCCCGTTTTGCAAGTTCCCTTTTGTCTTCCATCTGACTTATCTTCTGAATGCATTTGTTCACTCCTTTTTTAAACACAGCTTAACTTGTTGGAAAAAGCCATAGCTACCCAAGGTCCAAATTTTCAATGGATTCCTCTAGGTATTTCTTAAAATGTGCCTTTCCTTTCTGCATATTTATTTCAGCCCAAACATAGCAAGCCAAGGTTTCGTTTGTGGCAGTCTGAATCTTATGGAAGAGTTTAAGGAAAGTGCCCCTTTCAACCAGGGTTTGTTTTGCCAAAGCGAGCTTGAGCCTTACTTGTGCTGGGGAGGCTGATCTCAGCAGGTGGAATACATTTTTGTACATCCTGATCAGGAGGTTTGCCAGGAGTTTTGCACCCCGCCCGAGCATTAGATGAATACCATAAGATATTGTCGGGAAGAATTTCGATTTAACCACAGCTAGAAATGAATTTAAAGGGTGGCCCCATAATCGTTTGGAAAGGGCTATAAGTGCACAGTTCACGGCTGTGGTTTTCCCCTTGATCATTTCCTTCTGCGGGGCAAAGAAGGCCCGTGTGTCCAGCTTGAATCCCAGATACCTATGGGAGGCTACTTCTTCTACAGGCTTTCCATTAAGCAACCACTTGTCCTGTTTGGTGACACAGCTTCCGGAGTCAGATCGCCTTGGTCTTGTTGAGGTTGATTTCAAGGAGGTTGCCTGCTGTGTACTCTGTGAGCTTGTTGATCAGTCTTTGCAGACCCACTTGTGTTTTGCTCATCAGCAGTAGGTCATCCGCGTAAAGGATGACCTACTGCTGATGAGCAAAACACAACTTTGATCTTTAGCCATGTCTTGGTATGTAGCATTCTGATGGCCTTCAGTATGTTTTGTGGGATGCCCCAGCTTTCGAATTTTGCCCACAGCTTCCATGCGGTACACTGTTAAAGGCTGCCTTGACCTCAATGAAGCACATGAATAAGGGCGAGCTGTAATCGCATGCTCTCGCCATCAATAGCCAAACTGCCATTAAATTTGTGAGGGTGCCTTATTTTTTCATAAACCCTGTTTTCTTCAAAGGGATTATACCTGGTTTAATTGCACAGGCAGAGAGGTCGTTCAACAGTAAAGATGCGAAGTATTTTAGTTCGACATCAAGCAAAGCTATGAGGCGATAGCTGATTCATGAAGATGCTTTGCCACCTTTAAAGATGGGATGGGTTATAGAGCCTTGCCAGTTCTCTGGGATAATCCCTGATTTCAAGATCTTATCAAACATTGTCACCAGATACGTTGCCCAAACTGATATAGTACATTTTAGCACCGCTTGTGGAATGCCATTAGGGCCCGTCGCACAGTTGCAGCAGGACCCCTCAATCACTCTGATAATCGCGCTAGTTCAATAGTTTGATACCTTAGGATTGGAGGGGGCATCACTTCCTGTAAAATTTTCCAACGTCACAGTTTCCAGAGTTGCTCCACTTCCAGATTAACTGAAAAGTGAGCTTTAAGATAATCCACACAAGCTGCCTCACTGATGTAGGCATTATTGGCAGCCCGAGGACCTTTTTCTAGATCATTAATGATCCTACAAAACCTTCTCGGATCACTGCTCTTGGAAGCACATAGGAGCTTTGCCCAGAAATTGTCAACCCTGCTTTTTTTAGTGACCATATGAAGTGTCATTCAAAGCAGGTATAAGCGTTAGCAACAGCAGGCAGGACAAGATTGAGACAGAAGTAGTTTATTATGGAAAAGAAGCTCCATCCACAGGTGCATGCAGTTCACAGCTCCAGCTCCACTCAACTGCTCCAACCCTCAATAATCAAACCTAAACATTCCATATTAGAACAGGAGAGCAGAATTCATAGGACTAAAGGGGGAAGAAGGAATATACCATTTGGGAATATTTTTTTTTTATCTGGTTTTATTAAACTTTTGCAGTTTATCAAGCATACATAGACTGTACAGTTGTTCGAGTTATTGCATTGCATAATGACTGCTTACTTAGGCGTTTCTGGCAATCATATCAATCATAATGCACACTTTACTTTGGTTCATCTACAGTTTTCCATTAAATTGACAGCTTTATTTTGCATCGAATTGTGCTGTCTATAATTGGTTACTTTGCCTCGGAGATACACAGTTGGTGTCACTTAACTTCGGTTATTAGGGCTTACGTTGCGGTAAACAGACATAATATCGAGTTGGAAATGTCGACTTCCACTAATATTAAGTGCAAAATATCGTAATACAAAAATATCGACTGTCAGAATATCGTTGTCAAGAATATCGAGTTGAAGGTAAGTAATATCGTTTTTAAAAATATCGAAGTCATTAATATCGTTTGCAAAAATATCGTTGTTAAAAATATCGTTGTTTTAGTTAGTGTTATGCATTTTAGTGTGTATTTCAAATGTATGTGTTCTATTTTTTTATGTAAGTATTGCATTTGCTTTTTAATATATGTGTTACATTTTTAGAAGTTATTATTTTTTTTGTAAGTATATTTAGCGTTTTAGTTCCGTAGCGGGTTGTGGGTTTATAGGGGAATAGGGTGGGAAGTAATTTAATTATAATACATTTATTAATAATTTTTAGAAGTTATTATTTTTTTTGTAAGTATATTTTGCGTTTTAGTTCTGTAGCGGGTTGTGGGTTTATAGGGGAATAGGGTGGGAAGTAATTTATTTATAATACATTTATTAATAATTTTGAGAAGTTATTAATTTTTTTTAAATTACATTTTGCATTTTAGTTCCGTGTCGGGTTGTGGGTTTATAGGGGAATAGGGTGGGAAGTAATTTAATTATAATTCATTAATTAACATTTTTTATTAATTAATATTTATGTATTTAATATTTTATATCGTTAATTGTGGTAATTAATTTATTATTAATTAGTTATTAATTGGTTGTTAATTATTAATCATGAATATTAATTAATTGTTAATTAGGTTAATTATGTCATTTTTTAAGGAGCGGGTTGTGGGTTTATAGGGGAGTAGGGTGGGAAGTAATTTAATTATAATAAAATAATTAATATTGTTTATTAATTAATATTTATGTATTTAATATTTTATATTGTTAAGTGTGGAAATTAATTTATTGTTAATTATTTATTAATTGGTTGGTAATAATTATTAATGAATTGTTAATTATGTTAATTGTGTCATTCTTTTAGGGGCGGGTTGTGGGTTTATAGGGAGTAGGGTGGGAAGTAATTCCATTAAAATTAATTAATTAATATTTTTTATTAATTAATATTTATGTATTTAATATTTTATAATGTTAATTGTGGTAAATAATTTATTATTAATTAGTTATTAATTGGTTATTAATATTTATTAATTAATTGTTAATTGTGTTAATTGTGTCTTTTTTTAGGAGTGGGTTGTGGGTTGATAGGGGAGTAGGGTGGGAAGTAATTTAATTTTAATACATTTTTTATATGATATTTATTTAATGTTGTTTTATAATGTTAATTGTGTGAATTAATTTATTAAAAATTGTTTTTATTTTGCTTGTTAATTGTTATTAATTGAGTTAATTGTTAATTATTTATGTTAATTGTGTCATGTTTTACGACATTGGTGGTGTCATTTATAGGGAAATATGGTGGGAGGTAAATTATTTTTAATTAATTAATTGTTTGTTAATTAATATTAATTAATTTGCTGGAGTGGGGATAGCAATTTTTACCCCTCCGATATCCAACACTTTCCCTACTGTTGCACTCCCTGGAGTGGGAATAGTAATTTTTACCCCTACGCTATCCAACACTTTCCCTACTGTTGCTATCCCTGGAGTGGGAATAGTATTTTTTACCCCTACGCTATCCAACACTTTCCCTACTGTTGCTATCCCTGGAGTGGGAATAGTAATTTTTACCCCTACGCTATCCAACACTTTCCTTACTGTTGCACTCCCTGGAGTGGGAATAGTAAATTATTCCTCTCCGCTATCCAACACTTTCCCTACTGTTGTACTTGCTGGAGTGAGAATAATAAATTATTCCCCTCCGCTATCCAACACTTTCCCTACTGTTGCACTCCCTGGAGTGGGAATAGTAAATTATTCCCCTCCGCTATCCAGCACTTTCCCTAATGTTGCACTCGTTGGAGTGGGAATAGTAAATTATTCCCCTCCGCTATCCAACACTTTCCCTACTGTTGCACTCCCTGGAGTGGGAATAGTAATTTTTACTCCTTCACTATCCAACACTTTCCCTACTGTTGCACTCGCTGGAGGGAGAATAGTAATTTTATCCCCTCAACTATCCAACACTTTCCCTACTGTTGCACTAGCTGGAGTGGGAATAGTAATTTTTACCCCTACGCTATCCAACACTTTCCCTATTGTTGCTATCCCTGGAGTGGGAATAGTAATTTTTACCCCTACGCTATCCAACACTTTCCCTAATGTTGCACTCCCTGGAGTGGGAATAGTAAATTATTCCTCTCCGCTATCCAACACTTTCCCTACTGTTGCACTCCCTGGAGTGGGAATAGTAATTTTTACTCCTTCACTATCCAACACTTTCCCTACTGTTGCACTCGCTGGAGTGGGAATAGTAAATTATTCCCCTCCGCTATCCAACACTTTCCCTACTGTTGCACTCCCTGGAGTGGGAATAGTCATTTTTACTCCTTCACTATCCAACACTTTCCCTACTGTTGCACTCGCTGGAGTGGGAATAGTAATTTTATCCCCTCCGCTATCCAACACTTTCCCTACTGTTGCACTCGCTGGAGTGGGAATAGTAATTTTTACCCCTACGCTATCCAACACTTTCCCTACTGTTGCACTCCCTGGTGTGGGAATAGTAATTTTTACCCCTACGCTATACAACACTTTCCCTACTGTTGCACTCCCTGGAGTGGGAATAGTAAATTATTCCCCTCCGCTATCCAACACTTTCCCTACTGTTGCACTCCCTGGAGTGGGAATAGTACATTATTCCCCTCCGCTTTCCAACACTTTCCCTACTGTTGCACTCGTTGGAGTGGGAATAGTAAATTATTACCCTCCGCTATCCAAGACTTTCCCTACTGTTGCACTCCCTGGAGTGGGAATAGTAAATTATTCCCCTCCGCTATCCAACACTTTCCCTACTGTTGCACTCCCTGGAGTGGGAATAGTACATTATTCCCCTCCGCTATCCAACACTTTCCCTACTGTTGCACTCGTTGGAGTGGGAATAGTAAATTATTACCCTCCGCTATCCAACACTTTCCCTACTGTTGCACTCCCTGGAGTGGGAATAGTAATTTTATCCCCTCCGCTATCCAACATTTTACCTACTGTTGCAGTTAATGTAGTGTAAAATGTAGTTTAAAAAAAATAAAAATATTTTAATTTATTATAATATATTTTATTTTTAATTTACAGGTGTATGTATATATATATGTATTTATAATTTTTAATGTTTCTATCATTTTATAATCTATTAAAATAATTATTTATTAATATTATTAAGTAAATATATATATTATATGTTATATATATGTATGTTTAATTTATTTTTACATTATATTTATTACTTATAATTTAATTATTTTTTTAAATAATTCTAACTATGGGGGTCATTATAATGACGGGTGGATCGCCACCGCCCGTATGGCGGTGGCAATCCGCCTGCCATTTCTCACCGCCCGCATGCCATTTCCCCCCGCCATATTACGATGGCGGGGGGGACCCCGGCGGACGGAAAGACCGTCCGCCGGTCTTCTGCCGGTCCGACAGCGGACCGGGCGGCAAAGGGGCCTAATATGGTGGCGGTGTCTGCTAGACACCGCCATCCATATTAGGATGGCGGCAGAGAGCAGCCTTTCCAAGGTGGCGTTGCCGCCATGGAAAGGCATACGGTGTTTGCTGTTGGGGTCCCGTTGTGGGCCCCCCCAGATGTTGGGGGATGGGGGGTGCACATGGGGGGTACCTATGGTACCCCCCTGCATTTGCATGCACAAGGTGGCAGGCACCGCGCGGTGCCTGTCACGGTGTGCATGCAAAAGCACAACTTGCATATATTGCATTGTGGCGGGTGCTGCTTATAGCACCACCCACCGCAATTCAATATATGCGGAATGCCACCGCCACCGTGGCGGTGGCATCCTAATCCCAATGGCGGGACCGCGGCTCCTATGGCGGACGGTCCCATTCTCCGTTACGGTGGCGGGCGGACTTTGTCCGCCCGCCATCGTAATGTGCCCCTATGTTTTTTAATTATATGTATTATTTAATTTATTTGACATTATTTTTTAAACATTTTAAAAAAACGATATTTTTAACAACGATATTTTTTTCTCAATATTTTTGTACTTACCTTTATGTAGATAGGAGGTCGATATTTTTGACAACGATATTTTTGTCACGATATTTTTGTAGGTCGACATTTCTGTTGTCGATATTCTGTTAGTGATCCTTACGTTGCATGCCTGTGCTCTGCTTGTATCTAATACGGTATAGCTCTGAACTGTGGAGGCGGGTTATAACGAAACGGTGACAAAATAATACCTAGGGGTCGATTCCGATCCCGGTCGGAGGCGCACCTAATACCATTCGGCCGGGAAAAAAGCCAGGTGAATGCCTGTTTCCCGACCGATTCGCACATACGTCCGAACGAGCAAGTACGATGCGCACAACTGCCCAAATCCCGACCCAGTCGTACTCACCCAATACAGGTCCAGTTCTCCGACCGATGCGGATCCGGAAATGCAGAATCGAGTCGCACGGAAGCCAGAATGCAGCCCCGTCCGGCCGGACAAGTACGATGCGCTTTCCATACGCGCCGAACCCGTCGCTACGCACAGCACGTCAAAGCATCTGGGAGAGGCGCACATAAGCTCCGATTCGCGCCACAAGACGATCCACGGCTACGAGACGAACACGCCAGCGACGAGGACGAGGCGAAGCAAAGAGAAAGACGAACGAGACGAACCAACCATGAATCCCATCGTGCCGATCCTAACAATATTCTACATCTATTACCGGAACAGGCAAGGACGCGTACGGCGCAGAAGGTAAGTCAGACACCAACCACAAAAACAAACTACATGTACCCGACATATCACACACACACAGAGGGATGCAGAAATTACTTACACCAGCAACAGCAGCACCATAGGGGCGGGATGGCCATCACCAATGCCACATATACACATAGGGGCCTGGATGCCAACAACTAACACCACCCCTACCCAGGGGGCTGGATGCCTGTCACTACTACCACCTCTACCCATGGGGGCTGGATGCCTGTCACTACTACCACCTCTACCCATGGGGGCTGGATGCCTACCACTACTACCACCCCTACTCAGGGGTGCCAGATGCCTACTACTACTACCACCTCTACCCATGGGTGGCTGGATGCCTGTCACTACTACCACCTCTACCCATGGGGGGCTGGATGCCTACCACTACTACCACCCCTACTCAGGGGGTGCCAGATGCCTACCACTACTACCACCTCTACCCATGGGGGGCTGGATGCCTACCACTACTACCACCTCTACCCATGGGGGGCTAGATGCCCACCACCACTACCACCCCTACTCAGGGGGTGCCAGATGCCTACCACTACTACCACCACTACCCATGGGGGGCTGGATGCCCACCACCACTACCACCCCTACTCAGGTGGTGCCAGATGCCTACCACTACTACCACCTCTACCCATGTGGGGCAGGATGCCTGTCACTACTACCACCTCTACCCATGGGGGCTGGATGCCTGTCACTACTACCACCTCTACCCATGGGGGGCTGGATGCCTGTCACTACTACCACCTCTACCCATGGGGGCTGGATGCCCACCACCACTACCACCCCTACTCAGGGGGTGCCAGATGCCTACCACTACTACCACCTCTACCCATGGGGGCAGGATGCCTGTCACTACTACCACCTCTACCCATGGGGGCTGGATGCCTGTCACTACTACCACCTCTACCCATGGGGGCTGGATGCCCACCACCACTACCACCCCTACTCAGGGGTGCCAGATGCCTACCACTACTACCACCTCTACCCATGGGGGGCAGGATGCCTGTCACTACTACCACCTCTACCCATGGGGGGCTGGATGCCTGTCACTACTACCACCTCTACCCATGGGGGCTGGATGCCCACCACCACTACCACCCCTACTCAGGGGTGCCAGATGCCTACCACTACTACCACCTCTACCCATGGGGGCAGGATGCCTGTCACTACTACCACCTCTACCCATGGGGGGCTGGATGCCTGTCACTACTACCACCTCTACCCATGGGGGCTGGATGCCCACCACCACTACCACCCCTACTCAGGGGGTGCCAGATGCCTACCACTACTACCACCTCTACCCATGGGGGGCAGGATGCCTGTCACTACTACCACCTCTACCCATGGGGGCTGGATGCCTGTCACTACTACCACCTCTACCCATGGGGGGCTGGATGCCTGTCACTACTACCACCTCTACCCATGGGGGGCTGGATGCCTACCACCCCTACTCAGGGGTGCCAGATGCCTACCACTACTACCACCTCTACCCATGGGGGCTGGATGCCTACCACTACTACCACCTCTACCCATGGGGGGCTGGATGCCCACCACCACTACCACCCCTACTCAGGGGTGCCAGATGCCTACCACTACTACCACCTCTACCCATGGGAGGCAGGATGCCTGTCACTACTACCACCTCTACCCATGGGGGGCTGGATGCCTGTCACTACTACCACCTCTACCCATGGGGGGCTGGATGCCCACCACCACTACCACCCCCTACTCAGGGGGTGCCAGATGCCTACCACTACTACCACCTCTACCCATGGGGGGCAGGATGCCTGTCACTACTACCACCTCTACCCATGGGGGGCTGGATGCCTGTCACTACTACCACCTCTACCCATGGGGGGCTGGATGCCCACCACCACTACCACCCCTACTCAGGGGGTACCAGATGCCTACCACTACTACCACCTCTACCCATGAGGGGTAGGATGCCTGTCACTACTACCACCTCTACCCATGGGGGGCTGGATGCCTGTCACTACTACCACCTCTACCCATGGGGGGCTGGATGCCTGTCACTACTACCACCTCTACCCATGGGGGCTGGATGCCTACCACTACTACCACCCCTACTCAGGGGGGGCCAGATGCCTACCACTACTACCACCTCTACCCATGGGGGGCTGGATGCCTACCACTACTACCACCTCTACCCATGGGGGGCTGGATGCCTACCACTACTACCACCTCTACCCATGGGGGGCTGGATGCCTACCACCACTACCACCCCTACTCAGGGGGTGCCAGATGCCTACCACTACTACCACCTCTACACATGGGTGCCAGATGCCTACCACTACTACCACCTCTACCCATGGGGGGCAGGATGCCTGTCACTACTACCACCTCTACCCATGGGGAGCTGGATGCCTGTCACTACTACCACCTCTACCCATGGGGGGCAGGATGCCTGTCACTACTACCACCTCTACCCATGGGGGGCTGGTTGCCTACCACCACTACCACCCTACTCAGGGGGTGCCAGATGCCTACCACTGCTACCACCTCTACCCATGGGGGGCAGGATGCCTGTCACTACTACCACCTCTTCCCATGGGGGGCTGGATGCCTGTCACTACTACCACCTCTACCCATGGGGGGCTGGATGCCTACCACTACTTCCACCCCTACTCAGGGGGTGCCAGATGCCTACCACTACTACCATCTCTACCCATGGGGGGCTGGATGCCTACCACTACTACCACCTCTACCCATGGGGGGCTGGATGCCTACCACTACTACCACCTCTACCCATGGGGGGGCTGGATGCCTACCACCACTACCACCTGTACCCATTGGGGGCTGGATGCCTGTCACTACTACCACCTCTACCCATGGGGGGCTGGATGCCTACCACTACTACCACCTCTACCCATGGGGGGCTGTATGCCTACCACCACTACCACCCCTACTCAGGGGGTGCCTGATGCCTACCACTACTACCACCTCAACCCATGGGGGGCAGGATGCCTACCACCAACAACACCCCCACTCACAGGATGGCTAATGCATGACACAACAAGCACACACCAACATAAGGAATGCAACAAAAAGACATCCCCCCAAAACCATGACAAGCGTGTGTAGACTGTGTCAAATGCCTACAACACTGAACATGACTTTGAACATATAATGTGACCCCCTATCACATGTGTCACACATAAATGTGTGTGGCCCCCACAATGCAAGCAGACCATGACCACTGTGGCAATGGGGTCCAACCCCCATCATCACAGTGACCAAAAGGTAAGTGTGGGGTCCATAGCTGAAGCACATTTTGAACATTGTGGCAATGGGGTCCAACACCCATCATCACAGTGACCAAAAGGTAAGTGTGGGGTCCATAGCTGAAGCACATTTTGCACATTGTGGCAATGGGGTCTAAACCCCCATCATCACAGTGACCAAAAGGTAAGTGTGGGGTCCATAGCTGAAGCACATTTTGAACATTGTGGCAATGGGGTCTAAACCCCCATCATCACAGTGACCAAAAGGTAAGTGTGGGGTCCATAGCTGAAGCAAATTTTGAACATTGTGGCAATGGGGTCTAAACCCCCATCATCACAGTGACCAAAAGGTAAGTGTGGGGTCCATAGCTGAAGCACATTTTGAACATTGTGGCAATGGGGTCCAACCCCCATCATCACAGTGACCAAAATGTAAGTGTTGACATTGAAAAAGCTGCAACTGCCAAACTGCATGGATGATTCCTGGTCACAGAACAACAAACACATCAGTGGCAAAGTAGTGCTTGTGTCCCATAGCAACATAGATTGTGTGAGGCAAACAGTGCAGTGCAAATAAGACATACCTTTGGCCATGTGCAGACAAACATCACCCATGGGGGCTGACACTGTCAACATCCATCAATGTCACAATGACAGAAGTGACCATCATAATGCAGACCCACATATTTGCACCAATGGGCACACAAATGTAGATACCCTGTGGAGACTGTAGATGTGAGGTGAACAAATAACATACCATGGCAGCAATGGGACACACAAACAATGATCATTGTGCTGACTGATGACCTAGGCGTCCCAGGGACAGCAGGTGAAACCCACCAAACAACATACAGCCAATAGCACACTAAAGATATGCCAATGCAGTGGTGCAGATGCACAAACAGGCAGACCCACACTGCACATCAAACACAACAGGTGAGGGGGTGCCAGTGTCCCCAGGCAACCACACAACACATGATGAGGCCTGAATACCAATTACACAGATGCACATACAGTGCCACACAAAAGTAACTCATGGATCCAAATCCCCTATGTGGGCAATCAGGCATTGTTAGATGAGAGGGAGCACAAATTACACATGTCACACAAGCTTGTAGGAACAGCAACTAACACAGCAAGAGACAGACCCACCACAGCACTACCCCCAGGGACCACATATTGTGCTGGCACTAGCCTGCATGATAATCCCACTGTGATGACAATGTCAGATGTCGTTCACACTGTGAACCCCAGCCATGTGTCCTGAGCAACTAACTACCATCACACCTACACAAGCTCCAATCAATCAGCACGGCCTGCCAGCCAAGGACAATATGGAGGTAGGGGTCTGGCCGTGCAACAACTCACTTTTGCGCACACTCAACACCACACACCCCGATCTCCACCAATGTGCAGCAGTGAAGCTCACATGGACTGGTGACATTGCACATGCACCCATGACAATACCAGGGGTGGTGGTGGGAACCAAGGTGCAGAAACCCATCACACATGGCCAGTCAACAAGACTTGTCAATGTTTGACACACAGCACAGTGTGCTGTACATGGGCATGATGTGAAATCCACCACAATCAATGGGATCCTGGCCATAGTCACACACCAATGAAGAAACCAAGGTGACACACGAAGAACACACGTACACAACTACCAACATTGCAGCTCTGACCCTGAGGAGTGGCAGCAGTCACACACACAACGTGTCACAATCACTGTAAGCTAACACAAACTGTAAATCACATTACTCGTGTAAACAACAAGTGCCAAGGGGAATCCTGAATGTGTCCCATCTGCATTTGCCCACATCCCCAGCACTGACAACAAAGACAACCTGGGATGACAACCTCATGAACATTAGTTTGCCATGCACCCACATCACAGAGAAACCAGGTCCAAGATGCTGGATGAACACAGAACAACTCAGCAAGCATCACAAACAGGAACATCCCTAGGGACACAGCCTGTGTAGGAAAAGGGAAGGGAACACGCACAGACATGCTTACACAACACAGGCCCACGCAATGTCACCAGATTACACACTGCCATGAGGGCACACCACTCCTGTGGAAGGTCCGCTGTGCCAAACCTTGTCTGTGCACGACCCAAACATGTCAGCAGAACACTCCGTCAGTGAGTCAACAACCACAACACACAGAAGGCTCTGCTCACATCAGCCTGGGTACGGGGGTCTCACGTCAGTCATCTGCACACACACCAAACACGTGTCAAGCAAGTTGCACTGTATACACAGATGAGTCCTTCGACATTGATGTGCAAAACTGCATGTCCAGTGGAGCTGGGCACACAGTCAGGGAAATCGGAACATTGAACAGTGGTAAGCCCACCAGATGTGCATCAGTGTAAGACAAAGATGTTCATTTACAAATGCAAAAATGACATCCCTGTGTCAAATGCTGAACATTACACCCTCAGACTGTAGCAAAGGATGCCATAGATCCAGAATACAACAGGACACATATCCCATGGACCACATGGAGTCCATCACTGCAACACTTCATCGTCCTGATGTGAACACTATTACAACTGCAAATGCAGGATGCTACTCATCCACATCATGTACATCAAAAGAAAACCCAAAAGTAAACAAAAAGAGGCTTTATTCAGCAAATGTCAGGGTAAAAACGGAAGTCCAAAAGAAACTAAGGCCAATGGCCAGTCCAAAATCACAGTACCAACGGGGTGAGAATTGACAACTGGTCACACATTGCTTGCCTGCACTGGTACGGTTGGGGGACATCACCCTTGGAGGGGCATACAAGGGACAGGCCAGGCACCGCAGGGACAGGATCAGGGGATGGCAGAGTGAGGCAGTGAAGGGGTGGTGGGTGCAGGAGTGTCACCGGCAACTGCAGTGGAGGTGTCTGACTCAGGGGGGCCGGCACCACCGTGGTACACAAGTCAGTTGGTGTGGGTGCCGCAACCACTGCAGTGGGCTGGACTGATGTAGTGGACTGGGTACCCACTGCAGTGCCCGAGTCAGACGTGGTGGTTGTGGACTCCACTGCAGTGCATGACTCCAAGGGAGTGGAAGGGTGGGCAGATGAGGTGGGCAGGACAGAGGGGGGACCCGGTCCCCACAACAGTGCCACTAACAGGCAGAGCGTCTGGGTTGGGGGTGGAAGAGCAAGTGGCAGGGGGGAGGGCCTAAGCAGTCTGGGGATGCGGTATCGGTGTGTGGGGGAACCTGGGGCAGGGTGTGGTGGGGGAACCTGTGCAGTGGTGGCCTGGGGGATGGAGGAGAGAGACTGGGCGCTGGAGCTGCGTGGTGGTGGTGGTGGGGTCTTGCTCTTCCTGCTCCGGGGGGACTTCCGAATGGGCTCCTGTGTCTGCCTGCACCTGGAGGAGGGTGTCCGGGGGCGAGGGGCACTCCTCTCTGTGTGGGTGGACTTCCTCTTCCCCTGGTGTGCTGGGTCAGCAGGAATGGTGGGGAAGAGGCCGAGGTCACACAGGAAGACCTGCTGTGTATGTGGGGTAGCAGGCGAGGCAAGGGAAGGGGTCTTGGAGGGAGAGGATTTGGAGGACTGCGGAGTGAATGTGGATGCCTGTGTGTGTGTGTGTTCCCCATCCCCTGTGTCTGTGGTATCAGTCCCCTGAGGATGCTTGTGTGCACGTCTTGCCTTACTCTTGGGTGTGTCTGTGCTGCTCGTGTCTGTGTGTTTGGATGACTGTGCAGGTGTGCATGTGCTTTGGACAGGTAGGGGGGCAGGAAGTGTGGATGGGGCAGAGGTGGGAGGGGTGAGGGACTGTTGGAGGAGGGACACTGCTGCCGTCAGGGAGGAGTCCATGGACCTATTGCTCCTCTGTAGGGCAGACATACCCGTCGAGATGCCCTCCATGAACGACACCAGCTGTGTCAACAGAGTGGTGTGTGCATGGAGGACACTCAGCATTGCTGTCTGCCCTACATGGAGCTGCCGAAGGAGGTACACAGACTCCTCACTCAGGGCAGCAGGGGACACAGGGGCAGGGGCTGTGGTGCCTGGCACGAAGGAGAAACGCTCCCGAGCACGGGAGCCTCCACGGACCTCAGGAATGGGAGCCGATGGGAGGGCGGTGGTGGTGGTGGTGGTGGCGGGGCTAGACAGACTAGCTGGCCTTTGGTGGCTGCCGAGACCCGCCTCCACAAGGGAGTCATCCTCCGAGCTGCTGTGGTCCCCAGCTGAGGTGGATGGTGCTGAGGACTCCTCGGTGTGGCTCCCATCGCCCTCCGTGCCACTGGGTCCCTCTGACCACTCGTCCGATGCTGACTCAGTCTGGCTCCGCTGCTCCTCCTGGTCCGTGGAGCTGTCCCCTCCTGTGGCCGTGGATGTATCTGCAAACAATTAGGGAAACAGACAAACATCAGTCACCTGCACTGACCGCACACACCACAGTAAGTACAGCACATTACAGAGCAAGCCCTGGCATCCTTAGTTGAACATTGCCTAAAGTCCTCACACAGATTCGGGGAAGCCAATTGTCAGTCTGATGGTCAACCATGGGACTCACACCCCTCCTGCCCTTGCACCCATCTGTCTGGTGCCTGTCTGATGGTAAGACCCCAGTGTGGACACATGCACCACCTACACAGTTGTTGGACATTGCAGGGAACACGGTGAAGCATGTGAACATGCACACATCACATCTCTTGCCACTGAGTCAGTGCAGGTGTCCGGATAAAGGGATGGCCAGATTCTAATTAGAAATGCATGTGATGCATACCAGCACCAGACACCCTGATGCACCCATGTCCGGATAGTCAATGCCACAATGGGGTGCATGTTGCACATGTCACTCCCCTGCAGGATCAGTCCCAGGAAGTTGAATGCCATGACACAGGAATGCGTGCAAAGTCATACATTACTGTCTCAAGTCACATGGCCATGGCAGCCAGACAACAACAGTCTGCACTGTGTCACAATCCGAGGGCATGGGGAATGCAAGTTATGTGACTGACAAGTGCACATGTCCATCCCCCAAAAACCACATCATCTGTACTACTATTTGTCCACGTCATACCAACTGGACATATGGGGGACATGAAACACAACTCTCTGAACATGAGCACCTCACAGTGTGCTGTGAATGAAAATACAGCTGCCTGAAAGTCACAGTCGCAAACACCTGTGTGCACAGTCAAGTGATCAGACACCTATAAGTCACAGAAGTATCGTCTATCATGGTCACATCTCAGATGGCATGCTGAGCCCCAAACGATGAACATACCAGTAGTCCTGACAACGAAGACACAGCACAATGAGACAGAGGCAGACACCTGAGGGTACATTTCACTGATCACAACATGCCAGATGATACACGGGAGTGGGAGTACAGAGTGTATTGTATGCACTGGAGTAGGCATGACTGTCCAGCTCCACCTGTAAGAGGGATGAGTCCTGGACAGTAGGCAGGTGGCTAAGCATGTGTGACACACTGGATACACATACTCCTGAGGCCCAAATATTGTTCCCACCAGCAGCATGGGTGTGTGCCACATTCCCCAGGGACATGTGGTGAGTCAGAGCAGCAAGCGGACCACATATCAAAGTTACACGCAGATCACATGTCAGAACTTAGGCATTGTGTAAGCAATTGACCCACCCATGAATCGCACAACATAGTCACGGGAACAAATGCTGTCCCCCACCTTGAGCAAAGCAAAATGCAATGACACAGTCCCCAAATGACACAATTTCCTGACTATAAGGGCCACACATATGTGTATCAGAGGAGAAGTGGGCAAGTAACAAATGAGGGACATGGGCCCTGGACCACATGACTGATGTACTGTGGAAGTTTAACCAGGCCAGAGGAGGGCACATAGCATGGCAGACAAAGTGCACAGTGCAGTCATGGACTCACCCCCTCCTTGCTGCTGCCTGTCCTTCAGCTGCCCATCCAGGTCAGGGAAGACCACCGCCAGGATCCGGAGCATGTGGGGGTCAGGGTCCGGTGTCCGCCCCTCCTGCGAGGAGGCGACAGCTTCAGCTGGACCCTTGCGATCCTCCAGGTCCAGCCACGAAGGTCCTGCCACCTCTTTTGGCAGTTGCGGATCCTGCGCCTGTAGACCCCCACGGATCTTACTTTCCAGGCGATGGTCAGCCAGATGTCCTGCTTCTGGTGGGCATCAACCTGTGAGAATGACAAAGTGAAAAGGCCATTACTACACATGCAACATATACGTGCATCACACAGTTGGATATACATGTCTCAATTACAGGGGCATATGATGTACACAGGCAGTGCAACAATGGCTATGAACAGTTTGCCAGCAGTCACTACATGGTATCATTGCATGGGAAGTAAACCTAGTTGGAATGCACTGTTACTGCACTGTACCAGTTCAGTGCATGTAACTACACACTTTGGGGTGTGACAACTACTCAGTGGGCATGCTAGCCAGTGGTGTGCACAGTGAAAGTCCTGCTAGTCAGACAACATGCACAATTAGTGATGCAGTGGACAGCACACTCACCTGCTCCCCTGGTTTCCCATACAGCTTGCTGTACTGTGGAAGGAGGCTGTCCAGCAGGGCCTGGTTCTCCTCAAGGCTGAAGGCTGGGGCTCTCTCCACAGTACGTGCCATTGCAGGAGCCAGAGGATGCATAAACAGCAGCAGTGTTGGTGGCAGATGTCGTCCTGGAGCATGTAGTGCAGGCAAGTGAGCTCTCAGGGGAACAGCCAGCATTATATGTGTGCTGCAGAGGCAGACACTGTCCTATGTGTCCAAAGTGATAGGTCCAAGTCGTTTGCATCTTCTAAATCTGACCAATCCATGGTATAGCAGCACTAATACACGCCCACAGCATCCTTCAAATCTTCAACTTCATGACACCCATGATTTTGCAACATTGTTGTGGCTGGTCAACTGAATTCACTGCATCAGACTCGTTGGAGCTTCGAAAACGCGTCTGTTGCCATGCCAGGCCCCAGCCAATGTGTGCGCACCGATCGGTCCATTGCTGTACAACTCGTACCCGGGATACAACGCATACCCGCTCACATTGAATACAATGGGCCGGCCGGGCACACCGATCGGTCCATTGCAGTTCAACGCGTACCCGCGATACAACACGTACCCGCTCACATTGAATGCAATGGGCCGGCCGGGCACACCGATCGGTCCATTGCTCTACAACGCGTACCCGGGATACAATGCGTACCCGCTCACATTGAATGCAATGGGCCGGCCGGGCACACCAATCGGTCCATTGCTCTACAACGCGTACCCGCGATACAACGCGTACCCGCTCACATTGAATGCAATGGGCCGGCCGGGCACACCGATCGGTCCATTGCAGTTCAACGCGTACCCGCGATACAACGCGTACCCGCTCACATTGAATGCAATGGCCAATGTGTGCGCACCGATCGGTCCATTGCTGTACAACGCGTACCCGCTCACATCGTATGCAATGGCCAATGTGTGCGCACCGATCGGTCCATTGCTGCACAACGCGTCCCTGTACAAGTCACTGGCATATGTCACCATGCCTGTCACAGGTGAACATATGCCAGCCACATATACTTCCCAGGGAGTGAGGGGCACACCTACAACACCACAGCCTGTCCACACTGTATCCTAAGGCATGTAAGGCTGCATTACATGTTCCGTGTATGGGGGTCAACATGTTGTTTTTTGGGTGGCACTTGGGGGCAGCCACTCTCAGGCTGTGCACGTGTTCATGGGGACAGAATCCTTGGTGTGTTGTGCACATGAACACTGTGGTGTGCAACTGTTCATTTCAGGGCATGTGGCATGGTCACATTTCACGGTTGTTTATGTGTATGTCATGTCACATACCCCCTGAGTCCCATGTGGGACGGTATGTACGTCCCAGGGTGACCCATTGCCACAATTGTGATGGCCCTCCACAGTCTGTGTGCATGTCGTGTTTACAATGTCTCTGATTCCATGTGCACAATGGGAGACAGTCTCCACATCCACGTTGTTTGTGCATGGACTTTGATGTTGTGCGTGTGTGTGTCACAGACGTCCATGTCTGTCCTGCCGAGGCACAAGGGACCACTACCTGTGGGGGTCATGGTTGTTTAGCTGTGGTGTATTCATGATGCACCATGTCATGCCAGTGTCCATGTGTCAATACAGGGTCCCTGGGAATCTACCTGTCGATGAGCTGTGATGCCTGGGGCACATCTGTCCTCACATGTCACTGTGGTGTGTGTTTGGAACGTGACAGCAGTACATGGGTACTGTGACACAGCCTAATGATATCCCATAGCACAACCTTGGACTTGTTGAGGACACATGTTGAACTGTGATGTTAGATGTTAGCCATGTAGGTGCCATACATGTCCTTACGGAACGGCACACGCATCATGTACTTGTGTCTCGTAATGATGTATCATGTGATATTGAGTCTGGTCTATGCCACATATGTGGGGTGACTGACAATCTTTCTTTCCTCACCTATGCACTGCAGGGCACCAGCTGTCCATCGGCCATTCCCTGACCTTGCAATGGTGGTTAAACGGGACTGCATCCGACGGTACCGCTTCACCAGGCCACTGATTGAGGAATTGACGGTGCGGTTGGCCCCACATTTGCAACCTGGCCGGACATACCCTACAGCGCTGACCCCCAAGGTGAAGGTGATGGCAGCCCTACACTTCTTTGCCACCGGTACCTTTCAACACACTGTGGCGTCTGCTGGTGGGATGTCACAGACCATGTTCAGCCGTGTGCTCCGCGACGTTTTGGAGGCTATGTTGAGGTACCTGAACCAGTACATCTATTTCCCTAGACTTCAACAACTCACTGACGTGAAGAGTGACTTCTATGCCCTGGGGAGGATGCTGCATGTCATTGGCTCCATTGATGGGACACATGTGGCTTTGGTACCACCACAGGCCCAAGAGCAGGCATACAGGAACCGCAAGCACTATCATTCGGTCAATGCACTGGTGGTATGTCTTGCAGATATGAGCATCACACACGTCTGTGCCCGTTTCCCCGGTTCTGCACACGATGCCTACGTGATGAGGAGTAGTCGCATCCCGAGGATGATGTCACAGATGCGGAACCAGCGTGCCTGGCTTGTTGGTGTGTACTGACTTTGTACCATTGTGTGTGTTCTGCAATGTAGTGTTCCACCCTCTTTTCCAACTCAGCTAATGTGCAATTGTCTGTATGTAGGTGACTCCGGATACCCCAACATGCCGTGGTTGCTGACGCCCCTCAGGAACCCTGTGACACCAGCCCAGATGCGCTACAATGAGGCACATGGTCGGACCAGGAGAGTGATTGAGCGGACATTTGGTCTCCTTAAGAGCCGCTTCCGCTGCCTAGATAAGACAGGAGGGGCCCTCCCATATGCCCCAGCAAAGGTGTGCAAGATTGTCATCGTCTGCTGCATGCTACACAACCTGGCAGTGCGGAAGGAGTTGCCTCTGATCCTGGCTGACGATGGCCAACATCCGCCACCTGTGGAGGATCCTGGGCTGGACCACGATGCCAGTGGTGATGATGATGATGAGGGTGATGTCTGCACACAGCTCATCACCAACTTCTTCAGCTGAATGTGAGTATCCAGGGATGTTATGTCAATGATGTGATTTTGCATGATATGTGTTGGTGGTGCTCTGGTGCTGTTTGAGTGTGTCCATGTGCTACTTGACTGGATGCGTGCAGCAATGTGTCCTTACAGGTAGTCTGTACTCCACAACAGTGTTGACATGCTAACTTGGTCCTGGGTGGGTATCTTGTGACATGTATTGGGCATGAGTATTGCAGTTCTGTCCTGTTCTTCAGTGCTTTTGACTGTGTGTCATTTCTGTCCTTCACAGGGTACTTTCAGAGTTGTTTGGTCAACTGTGATCCCCCGACACCGTGAATCAACTTCCAGGGCGGTAGCTGTCGTTTCCCTACAGGTGATGTGCGCCACACCCATGGACTTCCTTTCTTCTACACTTGTTGACTGTGTGCCCACTGCCAGGTGGGATTACCTTGCATCTGTAGTGGTTACAACATGTTGCAAATGTGTAATAAACCTGTGCTTCACTTTGTGATGTGCGTTGTCTGTGGTCACACATCTGACTGACATTTGCTTCCTGCACCAGTGGGCTAGTTAACACAGACTGTGAATAGGTGTTGTGTCTGTGCATTGCACCGGATTTCCTGGCAACATCAGTGTAGGCGATGAGTCAGATGGCCCTGGTGTGTATGTGTTGTGTAGCCCTGGTGGTGTGTCTCCCTCATATGTGTCGTGTCGCCATGACTCACATGCCGGTGTTGTACTTGCTGTAGCAGTTAGCATGCACAGTGTCATTTCACAGATCATCATCTCCACTTCAGAAACAACGTTGCAATCACAACAGAGGCAAGTATGGTGTATTAGTGAGTTTATTGACATACATGTGTGAGTATAGTGCACAGGATGGTGGGTGCTGTACATTGTGATTGTAATCCAAAGTTCCTAGATGATTTGGAAGTCCTGATAGCAGAAATGTCCTGAGTAAAGTCCACAGTCATCTGATACATTGGTCCAACTTGAGCTCCCCATGTCATGTGGGAGAGTTGTGTTGCATTCGACAGGGTGAAGAGTTTGCGCACAAAGGTGATTTTCCGGAACAGGTGTTGGCTTCCTGGGGGTTGTGCATGGCCATCAGCCTCTCAGTTGTCCTTCCTCGGACGACCCCTCTTCTTTGGGGGGGACCCTCAAGTGCAGGCTGCTGCGGTGCAGGGGACTCTCCGCCAGAGTCATCCTCCCTCCCTGTGGCAGTTGCAGTTGTTGCAGCACCAGATGTTGTGGACACACAGGGAGGTGTTGACATGTTGGTGCACATCTGGCGGAGGCATTGTAATATGTCCCTATGCACCGCCGTCTGTTCTTGCAATGTGTCCCACTTGGACTCCATGCGGGACATGTGTAAGTCCAAGCGGGCATGATGGGCAGCCTGCTGCTGTTGAATGTCCCTGAGGATCCCCACTACCTGGCTAAACTCTCCGGGTGCTAGTCTGGTACGCATCAGCTATGCGTACCAGTTGTGGGTCATCATGCAGTCCGGACCCCTCTGCAAGCAGAGCCCTATGTCTACCACCCCTCCCCCCACCCCTGGCGACACGTGAAGGACCTTCGTTGGCACGCACAGGTGACCCTGGGCCCCCTTGGGGGTTGTTGCTGGTGTTGGTGTCCGTAGCTCCATGTTGGCCCGGGGTCCGTGTGCTGTTGGTGGTGGTGGTCCTTGGTCTGTCCGTGTCGGCAGGGGTGGTCTGTGTGTTGGCAGTTGTTGGAGGGGTGGGTGCAGGGGGTGCAGCTGGTGGTCCTGCTGGTGCTGCATGATGACTCACTGCGGAGGTGCCAGGTAGGTCTTCGTCATCCGAGGTGGGCAGAGGCTGTTCCACACCAGTGAGCTCAGTGTCCCCCGGAGCCTGGGGCAGGGACTCCTCAGCGTCTGCTGCTGTGTCCCCATCATCACCTGTATTTGGAAGAGACACACAATGTATGTAATGTTTCTACTGGCATCAATGGTTCAAACACCTGACAGTTGTGACTGTACCTCTGGATGCGGGCCTGTACATTGCTTTGTCCTAAGTTGTCACAGTCAGCTGTTGATATTGGTGTAGTGCATTGTCCTGACAACATGAATCATTTCAATGTGAATGTTGAGGTGTGTGCATAGCCAGCATTGGTGGTATTTGGTTGACATCCGGACATCCTTCTCACTCCAGCCCAGTTATCCCACCATGAAGCATGCCACCCTTGCAGTGGGTGCAGGTTGACTCTCAGGATGTCAGTCAGTGGTGTCCTGCTGTTGGTTGGTGGCCAGTTCCCATCGGGGCCTTGTGCTCCCCACAACAGAGCAGCAGTGTCAGACATCTTTGATGGGGCTTTCCACTCTCTGTGAGGTGTGCATGCTTCAGTGTGAGCTTGCTGGGCCATGTGGGGGTGGGGTTGTTGAGCTGTGACTACCGCTCCCATCATGCTATTGCCTCCACCCCCCTTCCCAGCATGCCCATACTTCCTTCCTTTTGAGTGTACTTCATTGTGAGTGTGTGTGACAGCAATGGCAAGATGGCTGACAGTGGTGTCCTGCTGTTGGTTGGTGGCCAGTTCCCAGCATGGCCTTGTGCTACCCACAACAGAGCAGCAGGGTCAGACATCTTTGATGGGGCTTTCCACTCTCTGTGAGGTGTGCATGCTTCAATGTGAGCTTGCTGGGCCATGTGGGGGGGGATGTTGAGCTGTGACTACCACTCCCATCATGCTATTGCCTCCACCCCCCTTCCCAGCATGCCCATACTTCCTTCCTTTTGAGTGTACTTCACTGTGTGTGGGTGTGACAGCAATGGCAAGATGGCTGACAGTGGTGTCCTGCTGTTGGTTGGTGGCCAGTTCCCAGCAGGGCCTTGTGCTCCCCATAGCAGTAGCCAGTGTCAGCCATCTTGTCAGTTGTTTTCCACTCCCTGTGATGTGAGCATGGTTCAGAGTGGTGTTGATGGGCGTATTGTGATGGTTGGCAATATCTGTGACTACGACTCCCATGATGCTATTGGCTACACTGACTTGACCAGCATACACAGAATTCCTTCCTTTCTGTGGGATTCCCTGTGTGGTGGTGGTGTTGTAGTGGTGGCTACATATCTGACAGTGTTTGTTGGTTAGATTTGTGCCACTGCCTAGCTTTATTTGTTGTAGGGTTTGTACATGTCATGACACAGTTACATATCACTATGAGATGGCATGTATTGTGTTTATCTGACTGACATACACATCTTGGGATGATTCTGGTTTTGTTGCTGTGGATTTGCTAAGGGTGCATGGTTTGACTATCCCCTTGACTGTGATGTGTGTGTGTATTGTCACACGATATTGGGTATATTGGTTGTGTACTCACCGGGCTCTGGGATGTCTTCTAGTCCATAGACGCTCACTGGTGGTAGGATGGCCCGCACCTTCTCCTCCCAGGGCCTGAGGTATAGTGGTTTGGCAGGAGGGCCACTGCCGGTGTGTTGGCTCAAGATGTAATCCTTCTTCAGTAGGTCCCTGACCCTCCTGCGCACATCATACCACCTGTTCTGGATGTCTTCCTTTGTGCGCAAACATGGTGATTGTGCGTTCACCCTGTCAACGATCCTCGCCCACATCTTGGTTTTCTGCGACATGGGGGTCTGTTGGACCAGTGTACCAAACAGCTGTGGCTCTACCCTGAGGATCTCATCTACCAGGACTTCCAATTCACTATCTAGGACATTTGGATTCTTCTTGGGGGGCATGGTGATGGGTGGTGGTGGTGAGTGATGTGTGTGTTGGTGTGCAAGTGAGGGTGTGTGAGTGTGTGTTTTGCTGGGTGTATGTGAGGGTGCTATTTGTTGAGGTGCTGATGGTGTGTGGCTTGTGTGATGGATGAGCTGTGAGTGTGGGTGTGGTTGCTGTCTGTTGGTGTTCTGTGCTGGCAGGTCATTTGAATTTGCAAAGGATCATGGTAGGGATTTGTGTCCTTTATATGGGTGGAGTTGTGGGTGTGTCTTTGTTCCCTGTTCCCCCCCCCCCAGTATTTATTGGCTTTGTAATTGCTTGTTTGGCCTTTTTTTGTGTGTTTTTCCCTTTGTACTTTTTGTACAGGTAGGAGACGTTCTTCTGACCGAGTCGGACCCTGCAGTTGTCTCGTGCGAGCTTCTCCGAGTCGTTCACGCTGTGTTTGTGCTGTTTCCTGTGCTGCGTACGCGTCGGTCGCGGTGTATTGGGTTGCTTCGGCTCGCTGTTTTGTATGCGTGTCGGTCGTACGGCTTGAGCTCCGTGCGACTCGGTCGTGTTTTCCACGCGTTGCATCGTACTTGGCGGGTCGGAGTTCGCGGGTACGTTTCGTTCGGGATTCTTCCTGGTGCGTGTCGGTCGGTTCGATTCGCGTGCTTTTCCGGCCGGATAGCGGTTTTCCGCGCGGTTCGGTCGTTCGGCTTGTGTTCCGTACGAGTCGGTCGGATTTTGCACGCTTTTCATCGTACTTTGAGGGTTGGGCTGCACCGGTACGTGTCGGTCGGAATTAATTCCGGCTCCGAGTCGGTCAGTACGTTTTCCGGCCCGAATCGGAATCGGCCCCTTAATAGGGTGCGGGTTTGAACCGTGGAACTGGCTCTTGGGCAACCTGGACATAGCTTTCTTGGAGTTGATGCATATGGCTTGCGTTCTAGCGATGGCTGTTGATCTGGTGTGGTGCATGTGTGTGAGTGTATTTTTGCTCCCCCGCTACCTGTGGTATCGTGTGTGTTTAGGGCACAGACTCTATTGGGGTCAGAGGTGGTGAGGTGTTGATCTATGTGAGGGTCAAAGCAGTCAAGATTGTGTAAATGTAAAAAATGTAAGTCCGTTTTTATATAGCGCAGCTACTCACCCTTACGGGTCTCAAGGCGCTGGGGGCCGTAGTGGAAATTAAGTGAGCTATTGCCCAGAGTCACATGGTGCTGAGCTGAGCTGCCGCCGGAGCCGGGGATCGGACCGTGAACCCTGTGCTCCGAAGTCAGCTGCCCTGGCCGCTGCACCACACCTCTCCACTAGTTTGTGTCCCAACTAGTGGTGAGGGGAACCTTGCAAATCTCTAGCGTGTCTTCGTGGTGGAGTGCGACACTTTCCGCTTTGTCCGAGGTGAGCATCAAGCATCTCCACATTATTATACGCGGGGGTCAGGGGCTTTCCACCTTTTGGTAATCAGTCTTTTCGCTACTGCCATCCCAAGGTCAAGAAACCTGGAGGTGACTCTGTTACGGTTCCTCCGGTATAAGTGTAGAAGGTATATGTGCCACTAGAATGGAAGGGTACAGTCAGTACATTGTGACAGTGCATCTGCTACCGCTCACCAGTATCCAGTTAGTATGGGGCATCCCTACAGCATGTGTAGTAGGTCTGCATCTGCTTGTGCGCATCAAGGGGGATGCAAAATCCTGGCGCTTAAAGTATTGGTTGATTTTCGCTGGCGTAAGATATGCTCTGTGAGTAATGTAGAATTGGATTTGGTGCAGGCGCGCGCTCCTGGGGACTTGTGTTGGGCTTGCCAGTACCGAGGTCCATTTCGAGTCTGTGAGTTGACGACCTATGTCCGTTTCCCAGTGTTGATGGAGGGACAATAGGTTAGCTGCTGTGTGGTGCCTGAGTGATGCAGCGAACCATTTGGTGAGGTCCCTCCCTTGTCCTATAACATGCAGAGATTGTATGGTAAGGTGTGTCGCTGGTTCGGTGGTTAAGTCTCCCCATTTAGCGGTGAGCGCCGCCATTAGAGAGCGGTGGAGCAGAAACTGACTGGGGGGCAGTTCATCCTCTTCCACCAGCGTCGTGTATGGCATTAGTGTGCCCTCACGATATAGATCTCCTATGTCTTGGACCCCAGTCTCGTGCCAGCTCCTTAGTTCAGCTGCTGTGGTGATTATGGTGCCTCTGGGTGTTCCCTCCAGTGGAAGGGCTGGTGCGTACGGGGTAACTGCATGGGTAATATAAAGCGCTCTGCGGTAACACCTGTGTGCCACATTCAGTGGCAGTGAGTCTGGTGGTTTAGTTTTAGAGCAGGGGTGGAATAGTTTTGTCAGTTCTGTGGTATGCAGAGGCGGTTGTGTGGTTGCTGTGTCTCCACTGTCTGGTTCCTCTCCGACGTTCACCGGGCTCGATTTGTAGGTGCCTGTATAGCAGCTTTACCATACTTAGGAAAGTTTCCCCTAGTTTGTATTTTTCCAGCGTAGTGAATAGGAACCCCCACTCCAAGGAGTTGAATGCTTTTTCAAGGTGCAATATGAGGCAGCCCGCTCGCGGCCATTGAGTTTTCAAGTAAGTGGCAATCCAGAAGAATCGCCTGATGTTTAAGGAGGTGCTCCTTGAGGGCACAAACCCGTTCTGGCCTGTATCAACCAGGGTGGGGACCGCCTGCGTGCAGAGACGTTTTAAGGCATGGGCAAAGTGGGCTCTGGCCCAGGGCCCCAGCCTTTCACGGGGCCCCCTGATACAGCCAGCTCTGTTCTGCAGAGAATCTTGCCCTGATGACTTTGAATAATTCTTAAACAGATTGTTTTAAATACTTTTTCCTTTAATGTATTGTTAATTTGGGTGATGTGTGAGGGTCTATTACGGACATATTGCCGAGAAATGTTGTGTTTATGTTTCCTGCAACATTCAGAAAAAAAGTTTCTTTTAGATCAAACAGGAAGTCACATATGAGAAATGGTAGGTGTTAGAGAGATTATTTGTAACAATATTAGTGGAGTTGTCGTGTAGTTCCTATAGTACCCCTGCAGGACCTCCGTGTTTGGATAACATATACTGTGGGCTTGGTGGCAGACTGACTCCGTGCACCCCCACCGTATATGTTAGCCTGGTTTGCATTAGCTAGCTCACAGTGCCACTAGAATCTCCTCCTTTCGAAGAGAGATTAGTTTCTGGCAACCTTAGATCATGACAACCCAAATTCCTCAGAATCGTGGAAACAATGTACTACCTTTCGCTCAGTCACTCATGCTTACTTATTCGGTTTGTCTCAGAGAGTTACACAGAATAAACAGTCGGGCGTTTCAATAAGTATTTATTGAACAGTTGTTATTCTAGTGTAAAATATATGTGCTGCGGCAACCAGCAGACAATAGCAGAGATATATTATCAGCAGTACGATAAAAGCAAAGGGATAGAACAGTTCTACCATATTGCGATAATCATGAATACATACATGAATATAAAAGCATTATGCAAGTGCGCGTACTCCTACGATGCCTAACTAGATGTACCTGTGTGTACCTAGCATATGTGTAGGTCTAAAACCTAAGAGCCAAGAATCCTTCTAGTATTTAGTCGAACCCCCATACCTGAATAGAGAGAGTGTGGGACACCGTCCTGGTCTCGAGTTGGACACCCCGTCAGGGCTGTGTCAGACCGATGTCAGCTGGAGCGACTGCATGCAGGAGCCTCAGCGTCTCTGGTCAGTGTGTCAGCATGGAAGTCTCGGTTCCCTCTGTCTTACCGGGGCAAGATGTGGTGTATTTATACTCTAAAGAGTCTCGGTCCTCAGTATGGTTTGTATTGGTCTGTCGTTAGACATGAGGAAGACGTCAGGGGTGAACTTTGTACATACATATTATGCAGGTGGTGTATTCCTAGAAAGCCATGCATAATTGATGAGTACAGTGTGGGCCTGTGTTTGGGAAAAACCCTGCTGTATTCAAAACCACAGGATAGATAACGTTCAGCCCTCAGAGCACGTTGTGTACTAGCAAGGACCAATGTAGTTGAAAGATCATGCCTATATAAGGAATCATGACTATAATAGGACATGTACAGTTATGACCATAATTGGGCATATGCGGCTATGACCATAATAGGGCAAGTACGAATATGACCATATTAGGGCAACTATGAATACGTCCATTTTAGGGCATGTATGAACGGGTCTACATTAGGGCCTCTATACGGGACATAACACCCACTCCTCTTCCGAATTGGATAACAATGACCATACTTAAAATCTGGACAAATTAAAAATATTTTTAAACGCAAGTAAAAACATGGTTCTAAAAATCGTTAAAAAAGTGTTTAAAAGAAAATGTTAAAATTCAGCTATTTCTAGTTGTCACTTGAAAAAGTCCATATTGTTTCCCTACAAAAGAAAAGCAGAAGGCCATGCTTTTCTCAAGTGAAAGTGTCAATTTTAGGAAATGTTCCAAATTTAGATTGTTTGTTTTGAAACGAGTGAAGAAGCCAAATTCTTTCCCAGGACACGATGAGCCAATTCAAGATTAAGCGTCCTGGCTGGGAAGCACAATATTATCGGTGTTAGCTGCTGCAGACGACAAATCCAACGCCTCACAGAGAACGTCAATCACACATAGATGGAATGTAGCACTGCCAACAGTCGGTGCTGCGGCAGCTTGTGCGGCAGTTGTAACCTGGGTGCCTGTGGAGGAGTCACCTAACCCAGCAGGAGCAAACGGCACCTGTGGATTCTCCAGGAATGCATTCATCAGAATCGGAAGCCGCTGAGGACAACGCAGAGCGTGGGCCTTTATGTGGTCCAGCATTGCATCCGTGTCCGGAGGTGCATCTGATGGAAAAGTTAGACAAAGATCCAACATGCATTCTTCTCCGCAGAACAGGCATCGAAGAACAGGTAAGATGCAGTCTACCCAGACTGGTCTAAACGATATAAACCAGGAGGCATTGAGTTCTCGCAGGCAAGGAATGCCCAGAAGTTGTACCATGCATTCACGATATTTCCGCTCCAGGAGCACGTTCACCATTCCCTCGGGAATTGGGCCGTCCATTGCGTAGCAGTAATATAACAATCAGGATTCCTGCAATCAGGAACAGGATGAGCGGGAATCCTCCAAATAAGCTTCCCAATACGGAGTGTATAAAATTTGGGATTACTCCGAGGACTGTCTGAAAGGTGCTTAACAGTCCTGACCCTATGGTCTTAAATAGGTGTACAATACCGCTCGTATCAGACATCTTGAAGATACGTCCCACCATTTCTATGAAATGAAAGGGGAAGTTTGTACGTATAAGCGCTTGTATCTCAGTCGAGGTCCTTGCAACTTGAAGTTCATAGGTTTCTCGAGCGGAGGTTAAGGGCACGGGTTGCTGTAAAAGCATGGCTTTCAATCTGCTCAGAATATCAAATTGTATGAAAGAAACATTCAGCGAAGGCCATAGCGGCGTCTCCCTGACTGTGTTCAGTGGTGGAAACAATACTTGCATACAGCAAGTAACCCTGGAGTTAACAGTGACCAGATAGGCGACGCCCGGAAGCATCCCACAGCAACCTTGATCATTTAACATTAAGTAACTCCCATTCGAGAGCAGCTAGAAAACCGGCGTGATCATGGCCGCTGGAGTCCCTGACATGTGACAAGATAAGTTCGCTACTGAACCGCTACAGGCTCCGTGCAGAGAAATATCTTGACACATGAGAGAACCGCTTAAAGCGTTCTTGCAGTTTGTACCACTCAGATACACTTCTCGGTCCCCATTCCGGCATCGGTATCTATATGGTAACTCCCAAGTTCCCTTGATGTATCCCTTACCCATTTTCTCATATTTGCCTGCCTGCCTGCCTCTGCTCAAGGCAATACTGAAACTGGAACGTAGTGACCGGCAGAGTGATTTGGCCATGAATTAGCCATTCTGTTGATGGTGATTCGGCTACAGTGAAAGGTAACCTTTCCAGTTTCTCAATACGCAGCATTGTATATTTGGCTCCCCTTTGTGCCATTTCTGTCTGTTTATCAGTCAGATTGTATTCCGAAAACAGAGACGTGGTGTTTATAAAACGCCAGGGAACATAGCCTGCATGCAAAGATTGCAGCATCCAGCTTAGCATCATAATAGAACGTAGCTGAGATTGCCCGTGTTGTAACAAGGCCAGATCTTGTTCTAATATGTCGCTTGCCGAAGACACAATGTTGCCTAAGGAGTAAATCCTGGAGGTCAAAGTAGTTAACCCATTAACCACTACAGCTAATGCCTTTTCTAAGTTAATACGGTCTATCTCCCGTATCCTTTCTGCGGCCTCTTGTTGGGATATTTTCCAGTTTTCATTATAATAGGCATAAAGGCCTGCATATATGAAACGTTTCTGACGTTGTTTCCTGGGTCCCAGTAGAAAATCTCTAAGATCCATGTCAGGTGTGAGTAAGGTCAAGTGGTGCTTCACTTCTGTGAGTGTTGAGGTTTCTAGACAATCAAGGCACAACTTCCCAACACTATAGGATGTCACTACCCCCGGGTGATGCCTCTGTACATAGCGTGGGTCTGGCCTATGGATACTAAACCCTTCAGTTGTATTCATAAATCTCTGCTGACATTTGTTTGTGTCAATGGGCCAAACCAGCCATTCTGTCCAATCAGGATCTGATCTGTTGTACTGGAAAATGTCATCTAATCTCACCCCATGTGTAGTTGAATTCTGCCCCCCACCCATCTGCGATGGTGTTGGAAACCCCGGTGTGTTCATTTCCTTGCCTTTGGCTAATCCAAGACAGGTTGTTTGTTGCACAGTTTCATTCAGAAATAATATCTGCTGCGGAATGAGGCATGCTCTAAAAAGTGCTTCTATTCCCTGGACTTGCCAGTCCCTAGAACCCCAGATCGATTTTGAATCTATTGTGTCCTTCCATAGATCGAAACCCTGTTTTGACAACTGGTTCAAAAAGGATGCAGAGTAAATATGTTTGGTGTTTGTTAACATAATTTTCTGAGCTGAAATTTTCGCTACTTTATAATAAAACGACTTTGGGTCAGATGTGTTAAACCCTGAGAAGTATGTGAATTTATGTGCAAATGCTTGCGAACTACCTTTTGAAGGTGTTGGGCAGTGTTCCCACTGGTGGTACTCAAATACATTTCTAGGTGTTATAGACTTGTTTAAGAAATGATGACCTTATTGCTGATAACAGTACAATGTATCATAATCTGAAGTACCTTCTAACATTTCATTGTTCGGAAATGCGGCAGTGTTTTCTAAATCAGACATTAAATTGTTCACATTATCAGTGTCCCAATCATCAGAAAATGTACTGGAGGTAATGATATCACTTAAAGAAATTTTAAATACATGTTTAAGCTTTAAAAGTTCAGTCGGACCGAATACATCATAATCAATCTTGTCCCATACTATACCGTCCGGTATAGGAACTGCTGTGATGTTCACTGAAGACAAGTCTCTTGGTTCACGATGTGAAGACTGGTGTGGTTTTAAAATCAAATTGACTCTTTGGGCTGTAGAGCTTTGCTGGAGGTATAGTCCATTAATAAGCATACTAAAAGTTATTATTAAACCTAGCCAGAAAATGAAAAATAAATTCACAGTGATATACCACAGTTCTATCCAAGGTGACAGCAGGTAAGTCTTTCTAAAAAAATTCAAAAAGTCATTGAGTTTCTGTTGGAGTGATTTTTTGGCTGGCGTCGCTTCCGGTTCGCTTGGATCCAGTGAAAACGTATCAAAGTTCATGAAATAGCCAGAAGCAGTTCGATCAATTGTTGGAATTGCATCGGGATTTGTTGAAATTGGATTTTGCTCTTGACGAGGCATGTTGACGTAGATGTCTGTAGTCGGTCTGATTGCAACTTGGTTACTAAGTTGATTTTCATTTTGAAGATGAATTTCTTGTTGAAGTGGAACGAGTTCCATAGCATTGTTGCTTAGTCCTTCATTCCGTACAGGTGGCTCTTCAAACGTGATGAGTCTTTCTGTTTGAACTTCTTGGATTGCAGCGAGAGGAGGGCGTCTGCTACTGTGGAGTCGACGAGGCCTACTGTTTAGTATCGGCCACATAGTGTGGTTTGATTAAGTCAATTGAGACGAATCTTTTCTCCTTTTTTCCGGCAAGAGGTTGCAGAAGTACAGTTCTTGTGCCTTGGATTGCTAGGACCGGTACAGGCTTTCTGTAGGATGGCCCAAATTCTTTCTTGTCAGCAATCTTCTCTCTGACCAGATCCCCGACTTTTGGGATCCAGACAGGTCTTGCCGTTACTGCCTTGACTTCCTCAGTGGCGGCCTGTTTCTGGAGGACGTTACTTTGTTGTGTTCTGGATTCATTTAGATCCTGTAAAACAGCCAAACGATCATGGATATCAAATGGTTTTTCATCCGCCACTGTGCCTTCACAATCAAGATCAGGTACCCACATTCTTGTCCCAAATAGGACCTCGTAAGGAGTGACACCCCCTAGAGAGCTTCTTGGCTGATTCTAATCGTGCGCTGTACCCCATAAAGGTGATCGACCCATCTACCGCCCTTGCCTAATACCCTAGCTGTTAAAGATTGCTTTAAGTCTCGGTTTTTCCTCTCCACAACAGAATTTCCCTCGGGATGGTACGGAGAGGAGTACCGCAATGCTACGCCCATTCCTTCCATGGCCTCTTTGTAAGCCCGAGAGCTAAACACCGGGCCAGGGTCAGAATGTAACGTGCCAACTGCGTATGTGCTGATAAAGACTTGCAAATCTTTTATAACAGTTCGAGCGTCAGCCGAGCGCTGAGGCCAGATCTTGGGGAAATTTGAGCTGGGCGTACACGAACGGACAACCTAATGCTGTCTAATAATGGTATCTGTACTGGACGTGTTGTGGTGGACCCTTCCATCTGCTTGCAGATGTCGCAGTTCCAGACATAGTCTCTAATCTGCCTTCTCATCACGGGCCACCAGTAACGTTCTTTCAACAAAGAAACCGTCTCCCTAAGTCCCTTATGTACAGAACCTTTCCCTTTGTGTGCTGCCACAATTAAGCCCAACCTACGATCCATATTTGGTATTACTCTATCCCCCACTCCAGGAATCTGAGCATATGGAATGTTTTGTGCATCTAACTTGTAGGAGTACTTGAGTGGAAATTTCTTAGGTACTGCTGTGCTGCCTTTGCGTGAAGCATTGATAGCTACCATTATCTCGCCGTCTATTCTCGTTCTTGAACGAGTAACTGCAGCTACGGCGGCTGTGCGAACAGCCCCCTTTGCGGCTTCATCAGCCAATGAATTCCCTTCAACGTGAACGCCATCACGCTGATGACTCAGTGTATGTATCACGTGAGCCCTTGGTAGTTCGTTTCTCAACTCCACTACCTGTTCCCATAGCATTTTATGCTTAATTGTGCCACCTTTTGCATCTTTGAACCCGTTTTGTTCCCAATTATGTAGATATTCATTCTCCGTCTGTACACAGTAAAAGGAATCACACACAATAAGTGTGGGGAATTCGTGATCCGTATTTATAAGTGCCAGTATAAGTGCTTTTAGTTCTGCCAACTGAGCCGTGCAATCTCCTAGAGATTGCGTTTTAGTACAGCTTGGATGGAACTTGCCATCGTGCATGCGACCTTTAACAATCGCACACGCCGCGCTGTAAGCTTGCTTGCTTCCTGTGGTGGGTTGAGCAGAACCGTCAGTGTAAATAATGTTTCATACTGATCTAGAGGCAAAATTTCATTTGATAGAGGGTATTCTTGTTCGTATTGCAGGAATGCCTGTGTTTTTAAACTTGGATCAAATCTGTATTCAACATCCAAGCTTCTAAAGCTGGTACTGGGGTCACGACAATTAAGCGCTTTCCCTGAGCCAGAGCTCTTTCTCTTGCTACAGCGGTCTGCACTGCTGTCAGGATTTTTTCTGTTGAAGTGAAACGCATTTCTGCGTTTGTGTACAGGTGTGATTTGTATGCGATTGGTACCGTTTCACCTTCATTAAAAGTTAAATAAGTGTACCCGCATTGACCAGCTATTACTCGGATCACTAAGTTCTGTGCGTTTACGCGTGTCTGTAAATGTTTAGACGCTATCATGTCTTCCTGTAGGGAACACAGGATATTTGTATGTTCCTGTGTCCATTGTCTGACTGAAAAATCAGGTTTTATTAAATCGTAGAAAGGTTTTACTCTTTCTGCGTAATCCAAAATGTATGTTCGACCAAAATTTAGGAATCCCAGAATCGATTGTAAATTCTTTAATGATTTAGGAGGTTGGAGCAGCGCACACTTTTCTAAAAAGTTAGCTGCCAGGCTTTTTCCCTCACTCGACAGCTCGTATCCTAAAAACAGGACACTGAGGTGGGCAATCTTTGATTTTTTTAAATTAAATTTGTAGCCCTCAGAGGCGAATCCCATAATTATGGTGCTCACCCTGGTCAAGTGCCTCGGTAAGTCATCGTCCGTCAGATAAATATCATCCACATAGGACAATGCTTCTTCATCCAAATTTTGGAGTAACTCTGTTACCCTTGCTGAAAACAACCCCGGGCTATTCTTATACCCTTGGGGGAGTCGACAAAATTGCCGTTGTGACCCTAACGCACTGAATGCGGTCAGATACCTGCTTTCAAGCGCTATATTTTGGCAGAAAAATCCATTTGAGATATCAAGTGTTGTTTTGTATTTTTGTCGCACAATGTTATTCATTAATGCGGCACTGTGTGCATTTTGAACTGCAAATGTCTTTGTGCAAGTGTTTAAATGTCTGTAATCTAAAACTAGACGATATGTGTTGTCAGGTTTGGCTACGGGGAACAAAGGATTGTTCATAGGTGAAGTGCAATTTTCAATCACCCCCTGGTATTCAAGTTGATCTAGGATCTCCCTGACTTGTTTTTTAGCTTCCTGCTTTATAGGGTATTGCCTTTGAAGATTTGGGGGGACTTTTAACGGGATCACATGGTGGGTTGAATCCTCATCCCAACCAACATGATTTTTATACAATGCTGGAGCTAGGGCAACCGCCCACTCCTGCGCATATGCATGTTTAAGATGTATGGGAACGAGGTCAGAAAAGGCTGGAAAAATTACCTTTTCTCCCTTTGGGCACTCCATGACGAATGCTGGCGGCCAGTCTTGCTCTGCTAATAGGATGTCAAAACCAGATGACAAATTTTCCCAAAATAGACCTTTAACTTTTCTGGGCTTGTCCCCCTCCATCCGGAGTGTTATCTCATGTAACTTATGTGGGGCGCTTACCCGAGTATCAGGTGTTTCCACCATGATATACTCACTCAACTCCACTGTCACCAGAAATTCCTTCAGGTTCTGGCGAGCTATCGTTACTTCTGCCGCGCTGTCTAGCATCGTCAGAGCCCATTCCCCGTTCAGAAGCTGTGTCCTCAGAATTATGGGCATGTCTGATCTTGAGACCTGCTACCTTCTTCTTTTTGAACTGAGGTTTTGATTTTTGTTTATCCTCTTTTTTAGGTGCGTAGTCCGCAGCGCGTTGCGTATTTCTGGACTTTTTGTACTCTCCTCTTGTCTGTGTTCTGACCGTCCTTCCCTCTCTGAGTTTCTTGACGAACCCTGAAAGGAACGAGAGGAACGAGTATCAGTATCCTGATACCTGTCAGGTTTTTTAATATTATCCCTATTCCTGAGGTTATACCTCCTTTGAGGGCTCCTGTTGAGGAGACCTACCCCTGGATTGAGATCTGGTGTCTTTAGACTTTTGTTGTTTTTTATTTTCCCACTTCTTTTTAGAAGAAGTAGGTGTTCGCTTTTTAGTGTCCTTTTCAGGACTGCCCACCAGTTGTGGTTTTAATGCTTTCCCACCTAGACTGTCTCTGCCTAGTTCTGCATATGCAGTTTCAATTATTTTGGGTAGTTCGTGTTGTTGTTCCACTGGACTGAACTCCCTTAGGCGATGGTGGATCGCCATTGAAGCTGCTTCCCCCTTAATGTTAGCTAGTATTATGGCTGATACCTGGTCAAAGTTATTTAGTAACTTCATCCCTAAGTTAAGGGCAGGCTCTGCTCCGTACTCATTTTGTATCTGTCTCAATACGTCAGGTATTACTGCTAGTGACGGGATACCATGTGTTCTGGTATATATGGCAGCGAAGACTGAACCCCAAGAGGTGCAATCCTCTAGTTGTGGTGTTATCCCCATGGGCAAGCAGATTGTTAGAATTCTGTGTTTTTCATAGGTGGTAGTATTCGGAAATACTGCCTCAAGCTGAGTTATTTTCTGAGCTATCCAGAATGGTATTTGTTCGCGTTTTGCTGGCATTTTGCCCATTACCGCGTGTAATGTTTGTGGAGTAATTTTATTAACTGTACTCTGGACTGGAGTATCTTGTGCTGCAGCTGGTGCAGGCTGAACTGTTAAAGTCCTCATCACAAATTGTGTGAGGTTTCTGTAGATTTTAATTAAATCTCTGTGTTGTCGAGTAAGTCTGGCTGTGGCATTGTGCCAATGTCAGGATGTGGTATGTATGCCGCTAATATGGGCCATGTGGCTCCTGCTCCTCTGAGCGGGCCTAATCTTGCTCTTCCTCGTACGTGCGGTAGGGCGCCTTTAAACCAGCAATTATGCTCCTGGTAAGTGAGCGGAACCTCTAACTCCTCAAAAGGAGTATAGTCCGCTGGTGTTTCACCTTCTAGGTAGTAGTGAAATACATCTGTAACTGGATTCACTGCTGGGAATGTAACCCATGAATAGAACACCTCTGTTTTATTGGATTCGTGTGCCTCGATCACGAAAATTACTTTACCACCCCTGGCTCTTAAGCCATGTTCTAGAAGTTTTATGGTGACTGCCCTTCTGTAATTTGGTGCAATTTGTATTGCATCTTCAGGGTCTTCTTCTCCTAAACCGAAGAGGTCTGTTTCAACTCTCCTTGTTGCTTCTGCTTCTTCCACCATTTTTAAGTGGAAGAAGGGAGTTTAAAGAATTTTAAGATAAGGTGTAAATGCACAATTGTAGGAACTATATGTCCTTCAAGCTTGAATAACCAACAGCCAATAAATAGTATTCTCGTACTACTCAGCTGCGGCGGATTTTGTGCCCACCCACTCCAGACGTCTCTGGGGTTTTGTGAGAAGGTTCTCTGAGAATAGCACGACTGAACTACTCAGATTCTACTGTTAAATTAGTACCCAACCAATGTTGGGCGCCATGTTGTGTAGTTCCTATAGTACCCCTGCAGGACCTGCGCGTTTGGATAACATATACTGTGGGCTTGGTGGCAGACTGACTCCGTGCACCCCCACCGTATATGTTAGCCTGGTTTGCATTAGCTAGCTCACAGTGCCACAAGAATCTCCTCCTCTCGGGGAGAAATTAGTTTCTGGCAACCTTAAATCATGACAATCCAAATTCCTCAGAATCGTGGAAACAATGTACTACCTTTCGCTCAGTCACTCGTGCTTAGTTATTCGGTTTGTTTCAGAGAGTAACACAGAATAAACAGTCGGGCGTTTCAATAAGTATTTATTGAACAGTTGTTATTCTAGTGTAAAATATATGTGCTGCAGCAACCAGCAGACAATAGCAGAGATATATTATCAGCAGTACGATAAAAGCAAAGGGATAGAACAGTTCTACCATATTGCGATAATCATGAATACATACATGAATATAAAAGCATTATGCAAGTGCGCGTACTCCTACGATGCCTAACTAGATGTGCCTGTGTGTACCTAGCATATGTGTAGGTCTAAAACCTAAGAGCCAAGAATCCTTCTAGGATTCAGTCGAACCCCCATACCTGAATAGAGAGAGTGTGGGACACCGTCCTGGTCTCGAGTTGGACACCCCGTCAGGGCTGTGTCAGACCGCTGTCAGCTGGAGCGACTGCATACAAGAGCCTCAGCTTCTCTGGTCAGTGTGTCAGCATGGAAGTCTCGGTTCCCTCTGTCTTACCGGGGCAAGATGTGGTGTATTTATACCCTAAAGAGTCTCGGTCCTCAGTATGGTTTGTATTGGTCTGTCGTTAGACATGAGGAAGACGTCAGGGGTGAACTTTGTACATACATATTATGCAGGTGGTGTATTCCTAGAAAGCCATGCATAATTGATGAGTAAAGTGTGGGCCTGTGTTTGGGAAAAACCCTGCTGTATTCAAAACCACAGGATAGATAACGTTCAGCCCTCAGAGCACGTTGTGTACTAGCAAGGACCAATGTAGGTGAAAGATCATGCCTTTATAAGGAATCATGACTATAATAGGACATGTACAGTTATGGTTTAACTCTTTTTATTGAAACAAATGTCAGACATTGTAAATCAGCATGACAGGGGCCAATCATCCTGGAGGGCCTCAAAGGCTCCGCGCGGGAATATGACATTCAAAATTACAAGTTTTCAAAAATAAAATGAAATACAAAGAGAAAATAGGCGAACCCCCCCTCCCTAACCCCAAGAAAAGGAAGAAAGAAGGAAGATAAGGAGACAACCTCTTCTGTATCTCACGTCCGCTTCTAGCTCTCCGATGTGTGGAAGAAACCCTAGCTCTAGCGCGCTTAGTCCTCAGCTGGGGCCTCCGGGGATGTAAGGCATAGTAGACGCAATTAAGCAGGACAGGTTAATTCCCTAAAGTCTTGGGACAGAAGGGACAAGAAAGGCTGCCACAGGTCCCTGAAACCTGAGCCCTTGCCTGCTACAGTGAGTGTAATCTTTTCCATACCCAGAATGTGCCATAGCCGGTGAAACCACCCAGTACGTGTGGGAATGCGTGTGGACTTCCAGTGAATAAGAATATTTTGTGTGGCGGAACCTAGCGCCAACGCTATCTGCTTCCCTGGACATGTACAGTTATGACCATAATTGGGCATATGCAGCTATGACCATAATAGGGCAAGTACGAATATGACCATATTAGGGCAAATATGAATACGTCCATTTTAGGGCATGTATGGACGGGTCTACATTAGGGCCTCTATACGGGACATAACAGAGCTGCCGTTGTGTTACAATATTGAAAACACATGTCACTATCCATAAATATTAGATGAAAGCACATTTAGAATTTGGACAAGTGCGCATGTGCACTGTCAGTGACCTGGCCAAAGAGGGCATTAATGGACTGAAATTGTAACAGAAATTCAAAGCTGTTCATGAGAGGGCCCCCAAAATACGTTGTGCCCAGGGCCCCCAAAATCCTTAAGATGTCCCTGCCTGCTTGAGTCAATCAGCTAATAATTTTGCTAGCATCTTATAATCAACGTTAAGGAGAGCCAGTGGCCTGTATGAGCCCAGCTCTGTGGGGTCCTTATCAGGCTTGAGCAGGGACACCAGGTTAGCCTTGTTCATGGACGGGGGGAGTCGTTGTTCATTTAAGGCCGTTGTGTATAGCTCATGCAGGTGGGGGGTAAGCATCGTAGCATAGGCCTTATAGAATTCCGCTGGGAATCCATCTGGGCCTGGGGTTTTCCTGCTTGCCAGCGCCATTATTGCGTTTAGAATTTCCTCAGGTGTGATAGGCTCGTTTAGGAGCTCCCTCTGTTCCGACGTGGTCTCTGGCAGGTGTATTGACTCTAAGAACATGGTGAGCTGACTTTCTACCTGGGGCCCCATGGACTGGTACAATATAGTGTAATGGTGCATCAATGCATCGTGTATTTCATGTTGTGTGTACACAGTCAAACCTGCATCAGGTCTCAGGGAGGATAGGGGTGGTGTGCTTGTTCCTGGTGTAATAGCCATGCTAGGGTTTTACCCACACAGTCTGCAGTGGGGTGTGTACGTGCCCAGTGTGCTGCATAGTTGTGGCAACGGAGTTGTTCTAGTAAATCTGCATGTTCTGCCCGCAGTGAGTTTAGGGCCAGATGTACGACCATGTCATTTAGCGTCTCGCAAATTGCGCTCAGTTGCGAGTCGCAATTTGCGAGTCGCTAAATGCCATGTACAACAGTGTCTGAGACACTGTTAGCGATTCCTAATGGGGTCTCAAATTGCATGCCTCATGCATATTAATGAGGCACTCGCAATTTGCGACCCCATTAGGAATGGCTGGCTCTCCCAGGTATGGTGGCCTGCTGGGCTCAGCAGACATCCATGTCTGGGACTGCTTTTAAATAAAGCAGTTTTTTTTAAAAAATGCAGCCCGTTTCCTTATGGGATGCCTTTAAAAAAAGACAAAAATGAAACGTTTTTGTTTCATTTTTTAGGGGCAGGTAGTGGTCCCTGGGACCACTGCCTGCCCCTAAAAAATATTTCCCCCTGCTTTTGCAAAGGGGAAGGGGTCCCCTGGGGACCCCTTCCCATTTGCGAGTGCTTTACCACCCTCTTGAAGAGGGCGGTAAATTGCGAGTGTTTTGCGACCGCAATTGCGGTCGCAAAACATTCTTACATAGGCCTCTGACTCGCTATTAGGAAGGGACGCCCTTGGAACGCCCCTTCCTAATAGCAACTCGCAATTCCTATTTTGCGAGTCACAAAACAATTGCGACTCGCTAAATAGGGATTGTACATGGCCCTATTAGATTACGCATGCGCCAACAGGTCGCAAACCCGTTTGCGCATGCAAAATAGGGTCGTACATCTGGCCCGTAGTTTTCTCTTATTCCTGCTCCCCTCTGATTGCTTTGTCTCTTGGCCCATTAACTGCCTTTCTACTTTACTAGGTGCCACATTTAGCTGTTTGCGTATGTTCCAGGTGGCCCCTAGGCAGTAGTATTGCTGTCCCCAGAGAGGAGCTGAATGCCTGGTCTTCTAGCGCTGCTGGTTGTAGGCACCACGTGGGGATCGGAGGGTGTCCTGTGTCCCATGTGAGCTGTAGCAGTTGAGGGTTATGATCTGAATGTGTTCACCCCAAGTATTCGGTGTGTTTGATGAGTGATAGGAGGGTGGGTGATCCAACAATTCAATCGAGTCTGACATGTAGATCGTGGACAGGGGAGTGGAATAAGTAGATGCGTGCTATGGGGCTAAGAGTTTGCCAGATGTCTATCAGCGCCCAGTTCGCGAGCCATTGCGACAGGGTTTGTGCGTTGGAGGTCGCCGTGGTGCGTGTTAGGGGTGGATATGACCTGTCTAATTCTACGTCTAGAACTGCATTAAAGTCCCCACCTATGAGCCAGGGGAGCCCACTCCATCTAGCAAGTACTCCTGAAATTTTCTAAGGAATGAGGCTTGGTCTACGTTTGGTGCATACAGAGAGCCCATTAGCAGCGCTTGCCCATTTAGCTTGCCTTTCTCAAAAACATATCTCCCTTCCGGGTCTGTGACCACCTCTTCTACGGTGTGTGGGACGCCCGCCTTTATCCATCTCAGCGCTCTCCTTGCCTGGGAAGAATAATTTGTGCTATATACTTGCCCCCTCCATCGCTTGGGGAGGCGGTCTGCTTCAGACTGGGTGAGGTGCGTTTCCTATAAAAAACCTATGTGTGTATGTCTCCACTGTAGGTATGCATATACCGGGTACCTGTGGGCAGGTGTATGCATGCCTCTCACATGCCACGTTATAGTGTTGGTCTGTGCCATGAGTGCATTGTGTAGTCCCCTACGCGGGGGAGTTGAGATTGTCAGCAGCGGCCGGGATGCCAGTCAGAACTTCTGAGGATGGGGCTAACTTAAAAGGGGTTTAGGGTGCAACTAAGTTTCACATAACATTATGAGGGCGAGCTCGTAGTCAATGCTCGTCCAAACTGTAAGGCCAAACAGTGACAACTAACATGTGTGACATGTTTAACTATGGAGGTATGTGCTGTGTAACAGCGTGTTTTGGAGTGCACCCCGGTGATTACTAGGAAAGAGTGGTGGATCCTGTCCCGCTGCGTTTCGTGTGTGTGGTGTTCAGTCGCAGGAGTGTTTGAGGAGGCGAAGGGGGCACTTTGCGCTGGGTGTGCATGTCTGTTGGGTTCGCCATGTGTCAAGGCATGTGCCTATTGAGTTAAGATACATAAATGAAAAATGTGCATAGGGTGCATTAACAGCAAAAGGATACGCTTCATAAAATAATTGTCTATTGTTCAAATTATGTCGTCGGACGTCTGCGGCATGATGTCTGGCAGCTGGAGGGAGTCACGGTCTTCAGATCTCGTCGGCGATGATCCAGCCAAGCTTTGGGAGCGAGGTGAGCGTGTCTCAGGTTAAGAGGTTGAAGAGTTGGCACGAATGGTTGCAGCTACATGGAGGGCCTCCTGACGTTCCATCATCCTTTGCTCTATGTCAGGAATTGCTACCTGTGGGCGCGCCCGCCTAGTGCTTTTCCTTCTGCCTCAGCGGTGATTTCTTCTGCCCCGTCGGGGTGATTGCGTGTCCACAGGCGGTTTGGGTCCTGTTAGCAGCCTTGCCTCTTCCAGCCAGTCCCAGACTTCGGGAGGTGTTTCGAAAAATCTTATTTGTCCTTTGGCGATGATTCGCAGCCTGGCTGGAAACATGAGGGAGTATCATATATCCAGCGACCGCAGTTGGCGTTTAACTTCTGTAAAGAAACTGCGTCTTTTTTGTACGTGTACGGTATAATCAGAGAACATCATTATGTGTTGACTTTGCACTTTTATTTCAGTGAGCTTGCGGGTTTCCCTTAGTATTGTGTCTCTGTCCTGTAGTTGAGTAATTTGAAGAGTAGTGGCCTCGGTCTGGCACCTGGGGGCAGCCGTCGGGCTGGTACCCTGTGAGCTCGCTCTACCACGAACTGGGGTGAGAGCACATCTTCCGGAGAAGCTCTCGTAGCCAGCGTTCCACGTATGCAACTGGGTCTTGTCCCTCTTCTCCCTCTGGAAGGCCCACCATGCGTACATTATTGCACCTCGATCGGCCTTTTGCATCTTCCAACGTGTCCTCTAGGGTGTCCATTCTGACCATAATGTCCTGTAGCGCCGCTGCATGACTGTGGTTGATTGGCTTTAATTCTGACAGGGCCTGTTCATTTGTTTGGACTCTAACCATTTTGGATTAATAACATGTAAATACCACACCATACCTCTCTTTTACGCCTTCTTCAATACTCCCTTAGCTTTGTGATTAACAGGGGGTTTTGTGGAGGGGACCTTATTTGTTGCAGGGTTTTCCTAATCCCGGATTTTACAAGGCATATATTTTTAGGCAGTCAAATTGTCCTATTTCTGTGAATGTTCATATTTTTCTGCGAATGTTTGGCCGGGTACATTGCCAATATTTGGTCCATGAATGGTAGCTAGGCTTTTACTGGATCTGGATATCATTTTGATATTTAAACCTCGATCTACCACAACCTTCACCAAACATCCCTAACATTAAAATGACTTGTGGATGACTTTAATTAACTAGTCCATAACCTTGAAACTCAGTGCAGGAAATAATTAAGAAAACTATAGTTGGCATTAAAATCATACTCCGAATTTCAAAGAAAATTGCAAGCAGAAACATAAAAAATGGAAATCAAAACAATGAAAAAATATATAAAGCAAAAGTTCACTCTCATTGGGCTGTCCTGTGGATATAGCAAGACAAAAAATTAACCCCTCTAAATGGAAACTAAATGTGATAAAAGAAACAAACAATGCATGCAAAACTGAAATAAATATGGAAAGGCAAATGATAATTAATGCACTTTCACACATTATATGAGGCCAAGTCACAAAGCAAATAAATGGAAAAAAAGAAGATTTGCAGAGTTGAATACACATTTTTATCAGGAAGACCGTAAATATGATATGCATATGATGTAATAAAGAACGAACTTCCAAAACAAACAAAAAAATATTTTGCATCTTGGGAGAAGAGACCTAGCTCAGCAGTTCTCAATTCTGATTCACACCTCGCAATGGCTTTCAACATGGCGGGCGGAAGGGAGCGGCCTCGGGGGTAGATGCCTGAATGAACTCGGAGGGTGCAGCAGATGAGCAGCTTGAGCGATCTCACTCTCGCAATCAACTGTATCCAACATTGGGGCTGCATAGCCGACGCAACTGGGCTCGGCATGAGAGGACCGCCCGCAGAGCGTTCCTGCTGTCTCGAGTGAGCCTGGTGCGGTCACCGGCCCGCTCCGCGTTGCTGCCTGAGTGCTTCCCGGCTGCCCCGACCACTGCACTGTTTGAGGTGAGAAAAGAGGCCCAGATTCTGCATACGCTGGCTCCTGGAGTGACTGGATAGACTGCCTGGGGAGGAGTTGTGATGTGGTGACTTCAGGTGCCGTGATTGGAAATGAGCGCCTGACGCCTTTGCTTCCCCTGCACCTGATGGCCTGTCCCGGGCAGTCTCTGCGGCCGCAGCACACAGCCCTGATTACGTGACTACCCACACAGGGCTAAGGCAAGGAGCCTTGCTCTTTACTACTCCATGTTTGCTGTTCTGGACAGGTGGGGGCAGGATACCAAAAGCCCCAGAGTTCATCGCTGCCCACGCTGCTGCTCGTGCTTTTATTTGCCGGTTGGGGCCAAGACCGGGCCCGTCAGATGCGGGGCTGAGGCACATCTCTTGGTTCCACCACAGGACAAAGGTACTGTTTCTTCTTTTATTGAATCTCCTGGCGCTCTGAAAGTGGCTCAGTGTAGGCTGTACGAGTGTTTCTCCCTTCCTTGTTTCTCTCAAGTGCTTTGAATATCCTAATGTCGGGGTGGGCCAAACAATGGATCTAAGGCAACAAAGCCATAGAGTGGTGTAATACACACATCTTTATTCCGCAACGCCTTTTCTTTTATCGAATTGTGTGCAAAGCTTGCAATAATGGGCAAAAGGATAATGACCTCAGGCGCAAAAGGGGGGGGGCACTGTAACCACTACAGACTCTTTCCTAGTTAGGGCAGCTAGAGTTATCTCTAAAGAGATAGCCCTGACTGAGAGGAGGCTTTCCCTGGAAATGGAGAAAATTACTCTGGATTCTATTCCCTTGGACAATCGTAAGGCAGTAGGGGAAGCATTTGGTTCTTTGTCCCAAGTAATAACGTCACAGCAGGGCAGTTAACAACAGAAGATGACATTGCCCTAGCTTAACCCCCCTGTCAAAAGGAAGAAGGCCGGGAGAAAAAGAGCAACCCAGACTCAATCACAACACAATGCTTCCCCATAGCCAATATTGACTTGGAGCAATTTTTAGACAATCTATTTCCTAGGTTGGAATGCCTGTTTAAAGCGCTGTTCACTCCCATTTTGTTATGGCTGAAAGGTATATAGAGGCCAAGCTTAGTTCCTTTTCCCTGCTTGCCCTTGGTGCTCCAATCAATGGTACAAAGCCTATGGATGTAAGGACTAGTCGTAAGGCTGGGCTCACATCTATGGGCTTGCTTAGTTTAGGGAAGCCATCACAGGAGCCTAGTCATCCAACCCAGTAGAGTCAAATCATTACATTACCCACTCAGGGGGAGGGCCAAGGGACAGGGGTTAACCGCGCCACTGAGATCCTGGGCACCAGCGTTCAGGTGGATCACTTACAAGGGGCTCAATCAATAAACGTGAGCAAAGCTCACCTATCCACCACGATCAGACCCCAGATGGCCCGAGCGTGAACTCCGATCTCCTTAGAGCTTCCCCCAAAATCAGCACCTCTAGTGGCTGTCTTAATGGGAGTCCTGCCAACTACGCAAGGATCGAAAGAGGCCACGCTGGATCTTATGCACAAGGTTACTCACTGGTGCAACAGTAACATAGTAAATGGGCAATTTTTGTCTCCTCATGTTATAATGGCTAGAAGAGTGGGCTGGGTGGGTCATAGGGTGACGAAAAACGTTGAGGGGACTGTGTCATAGTTAATGCAAGACACCCCATACATGCCAAAGCGATGGCTGAGATTCACTTTATGCAAGACTCTAAAAGGACAATCAAGATTGTACCCCTTCAATACTTTTATCCCACTAACTCCTTTCTTCTTGATTGCCCTAGACGGTCTGTATTCAGGCCGTCGAGGATTACACAGGGCAATAATGGTAGGTTCTCATTCCCATTAGCCAATAGGTTCGAACGCTTGTTAGTTCTAGATGGGCTAGATGGCATTGATTGACTGGCATCTGCCCAGGCAGAGTTGTTGGGCTCCAGGCCCGTGGGCCAGGTGGGCAATGTATCTAATTTACCTCCCAAGTCAGCTTTTGTTACTCCTGTTCCCATTTGTATGAAGATCATGTCCTGGAATATAGCAGGACTGAGGTCCAAAAGAGATGACGCATTGTGGCAGAGGATCCTTGCTCGTTACCACACAATTGCTTTGCATGGAACCAGGAATACTGATGAGTTTTTTTTCTTGGATGGCTTCTCCTCTTTTTTTAAAAGTGCATCCTCATCTCCAGTGGGCAGAGCCAAGAGTGGTCTCCTTCTTCTGGTTTCACTTAAATTAACTTGTACTACCAGAGAGGTAGACTGTCACTCACCCCACCTGTTATTAGTAGAGCTGCTGTTCACAAACCATCCTCCCCTGTTGGTAGTAAATTTTTACAATTCTTTTTGTATAAATTTTGATGTTGAACACATCGCAGCATTAGATGGGTTTCTTGATCACTACGGGGAGAGGGAAGACTCTTACTATGATGTCATAATTTTAGGTGATTTTAACACACATCAGTGTCAGCTTGATTGTACTTTCGCAAAGGGCGATGTGGATATATTACCGCAGGCTGTCCATTTTGAGCACTCGGAATCAGGTCATCTCATAGAAGAGCTCCTTGCAGCTAACAATCTGCTTTGCCTGGAACAGGCTGGAGGGAAGCTCCTGTTCCCACTTATTAAGGCAGGGGTTCCTCCAGCACTATTGATTTTATAATGCTCTTTGCCCCCTCTAGCGTCTGCAGTCCATAAACTGAGTACTCTTGGAACAGTTATAGTGATCACAACCCCTTAACGCTTGAAATGGCTCATTCCTTTGACTCACACAAAGGGGAGGGAAGAAGCATTCCAAACTCTGCTATTAGCACAAAAGAGCAAGCGTGCAGGTTAAAATGGGAGAAGGTGATACCGGAGGCTTTTCTACATAATCTGTATGTAGACTGTGCAGATGACATTTCACTCTGTCTGGATATGGGATCGCAGGACAGAACTGTACTAGATGCTTTTAATAAACTTTCTAAGCAAATAGCCAATAACCTAACCACTAATTGTAGGTCTAAAGGAGCCAAGGAGAAAAAGTGGTTTGGTGGCACATGCTCTAAGGCTCACAGTATCCTAATGCTGGCCCTTAAGCAAAATTGGAGGGATGAGGTAGGGGTCAGGTCTTGTAGGAGGGCCTACAAACTTGCAACCCCGCAGAGGAAGAAGGCTATCAGGGAGCAGGCATGGGAGGCCCTGAGTCAGGCAAGTGTGCTGAAAGATAGCACCAAGTTCTGGGAAGTGGTCAACAGTCCCTTTTTTTCAGATACAGCAAATTCTAGAGTAGATTGCACTGTAGCTGCAGAAAGATGGGTTCTCCACTTTGAAGGGATGTACAGTGGCGAGGATGTAGGAGGGTCCGACGAACACTGGGATCCTGGCATGGACCCAGTGCCATTGCATTTCAACACAGACGAGGTACATAAAGCCATCCTGGCCACAGCCGGGGGGAAAACGCCGGGTCCAGATGGTGTCCCTTCGGACCTCTATAAAGCTGACCCTCCGACTTGGGCCAAGATATTGACAGGGGTCTTTAATGCGGACTGTCTATGTGGCTTTCCCTCTTCTTGGTCAAAGGCTATTATTATACCTATTTTTTAAAAAGGCATGAGGGACGACCCAGCGTGCTATCGACCGATCTCCCTTCTAGATTCAGTTGCACAAGTTATGGGAAAGGTGATCCTGGAGCATTTAACCTCCTGGTTAGATCATTTTAATATTATTTCAGACTGACAGTATGGTTTTAGACAGGGCAGAGGGACGTTAGATCAATGCATTAATTTACAATTGGTGGTGGGGAAATATACATTAGCTAAGAGGGGATCCCTGCATATGGCATTTATGAGCCCAACTTCGGCATTTGACCACGTCAACAGATCCAAGATGTGGTCTATCCTCCTGGATCTAGGCATGGACGTAGATTTGGTGGCTTTTCTACACTCCTCCCATGCTAACACTACTGCTGCGGTGAGATATAACAAGGATGGCAGCGTGTCAGCCTCTTGGGAGGTCAAGAGAGGGGTCAGGCAGGGGTATATTTTGGCCCTCCTGCTGTTTACGCTTTACAGCAATAAGCTAGGGGACGCCCTTTCAGCAACAAGTAAAGACATCCCTAGGGCCGGCTCCAAACGTATTCCTGCACTTCTCTACGCAGACGACACAGTGTTGTTTGCCAGGACTGCCGTAGGTCTTCAAAAACTTTTAAATGCTTTTATAGATTTTATGGATTTCCTTGAACTCGCAACTAATTTTTCTAAATCTCATACCATGACGATTGGTACTCAGAAGGCTATTAGGTGTAAGTTTTTCTGTAAGGGGGTAGAACTATCAAAAGTTTCAACTTTCCCCTACTTTTTGCTGTTTGATTACAGAGGGTCGTGGGTTGCGCAAAGAGCACACAAAAAGAACGTTTTGGCGAGGGCAGTGGGAGCAACCATGGACTTCGCAAAGAGATTAGGGGCTAAACCTGTACCCGCCCTGTTAAAGGTGTATAGAGATAAATGTATACCAATGGCCACGTATGGATCCGATGTGTGGGGGTACAAGGATGTGAGAGACTTGCAGGTGGTGGAAAACAAATTTATGCGCAGACTCCTTGCTGTCCCCCCCTGCACCCCTGCAATCATGATGCACGAGGAGCTTGGCCTGGGATACATTTCAGGTCTTATCGCAGTCGTGCCCTTAATGCATTGGATGAGAATCTGGTCAAGTCCAGCTCCCACTTTAAATCAACTCGCAATAGCGGATTGTACTGCACTTGAGGGGGCTCTGCGATCCCTTGGTTAAGGTACATCATGGAGCAGATGAGGCGCCTAGGTTGCCCTGATTTGAATATGAACCCTAGGCCTTTACGCCCTAGTGACATTAGGAACATTAAACATCTGTTTCTGGCTAGGCAGCAGGGAGAAAGGGAGGGTATGGAACTTGCTAAGCCCTCGGTGAGAAAATATTTTACACTGAGCTTAAGCTCGCAGGTGCAGCCCTATTTGTCACTTGTTAACAATGTTCACCATCACTTCTTGTTAACCAGATTTAGGTTTAACTTAATACACTGGTTACTAGCGTTTCCCAATGGCTTCTCGAAGCCAGGTGCCTTAAAGCCATGTCCATGTGACAATTTCTCTGACCAGGACATCCTGCATTTTATATGTTTTTGCGAATTTTGTGGCACTTTGCGGAAAACATTTATCCTTCCGCTGCTTAGATCTGGCCGTTTTGTTCCAGTAAGGCCTGCATTATTGTATTTACAAATGCTTTCCTCTCCAATGGTTTGCAAGTTTTTTTTCGGAAGCATTAAGACTCAGGAAGAAGATGCTCATGGTCCAGTAAATCTGAATATGATTTGAGTTGCATGGGAATTATAGTGTTTATTTCATGAAGGATTATTGTAGGACTTGAAACTGTTGCTTCTTGATCATGCCAACCCACTGCCACACTTGCACTTTATCTGCTGATTTTTACATCTCGAGCTGTATTCTGTATTCCCTTTTTTTAATAGTGAGTTTTATTTTCTTGTATTAAAAGTCTTAGACATTTTTTATTCATGTTAACTGGACCTGCTGTGTATTTATGGCTTTTTTTTGGAGCTTTTTGTATTTTATATGTGTCTTTGGTACAATTGTTTTAACTAGTGTGCTTTTATGGCCTTTTTTTGCCGAATAAAGAATCTTTTAAATGAATTGACCTAGCTGTCTATTTCATAAAATCTCAAAAGAGAAACCCACCTCTTCATCAAATTTGCTTTAAGAGAGAAATTGCACTTTAAAAACACTTAGAGCCAGCCTTATTACGAGTCTGGCGGTCCACGGACCGCCACACTCGTGGGGCTGGATTACAACCACCCTGGGGCAACTGCAACAGACAGGGATCAGAGATCTGTGGCGGTGGCGTGGTGGTCTTTGTGAGAAGTTGGCCTGGCATATGCTGTCCACTAATTATAGTGGGCACCTTGCACCAGTCCAAACAACCCCTTATTGGAGATAGGTTAAAGACAACCTTTATTGAAAGCTATCCTAGTGGTAGCTATGGAGAGCAGCCTTCAGGCTAAGTCTTGAAGGAATGTAAAGCAGCTTGTTTTACCAGACTATAATCTCTTGAGTGATCAAATGAAAGAGCACCACACCAGGTATATATTCAAAATATATGTATTTATTGCTAAACACACCCCTCTAGTCTCTTTATGAGGCTAGAGTTCGAAGTACATAAGTTATAAGTTATTTAAACACAGTAATAGCACAAATACACGTTTGGGCCCTAGGGGCGTACCAAACCATATACCAATAAAGTGGTATAAGAACCACGACTGAGCTAGACACCAGGCCTAGAGCCTCTAGAAGTGCTTGGACCACAAGGAACCACCCAAGGTAGTGACACAGGGGACCCACGGGGGACGCGTGCAGTGTAATTACACAGCCGCGAATCGCCGTTAACTTCTATGGAGAAAGTCGCGGTTTGGAAATTAAAGAAAAGGGACACTTAAAGAAGGACTTGGAGCAAACCCTTTGAGAACTAGGTCGTTCTAGAGTCTCTACTCCACGGGAGCACCGGAGTGCTCTTGTTACCTCACCCAGGGAAGCCGGGTGCATAGGGGCCTTTCGGGGTCGGGTTTCGTCGTCGATTTGAATGGCGATCTGCTGCAAAGTGCTGCTGGCGACCAAGTGAAAAGTGTCCGGGTGGATCCAAAGGTGGATCGGAGATCTGAAGAACCTGAAAGCAGAGGGGACAGAGTCTGGGTCACTAGCCAGTGACCAGGAAGGCGATGAGCAGATGCCCACCGATGTCGAGTGCTTCAGGTAGGTTGACAGTTGTCTTGACTCTTTAGCCACAAAGTCCAGGAGGCGTTGTCGGCAACCAGGAGCAGGATTCTGGCTAGTACACGATGTCTGTCGAGTGCTGAGGTGTCGGCGACCGGATTGGACCCAACAAGCCTTGGCAACGGCAAGTCTCAATGAAGATGAGGATTGACAATGATGCAGACCAGCAAGGTCTGAGGAACTCACCCAGCAAGGGTAAGTGAGGGCAAGCCTGGAGCAACCAGGGAGCCCAAGTAGAAAAAGATTGGCCTTCGCGAAGGGCTACTAGCCAACGCGCTAGTGACCGCGAAGGAGCCTCAAGACGGTGCACGTGGAGCTGGCTCACAGGACACTCGTGGAGTGGAGGCCAGTGATCTTCGGTGCAATGGGTGCTGGAGGCTAGGGCTACTCGAAGCCCAAAGCACGACTTCGTGGGAGACCCAGAAGAGGATGCACTTGCAAATGCGTGCGGTGTCCAGGGGTCACGGTTCCACGTTACCCACGACAGCTACGGGCCTCAGCTTTGCTGGGGACTCAGGGTAGCCTCGGGGAAGTCTGGAAATCTACCTCTGGTGATGCAAAGACTTCAGCGTCCGACAGGAGCTTAGGCGATGCAGACCGGACAATTGCTTCTTTGGTGCCTGCCACGCAGGGGAGTCACTACTTGACCCCAAGGGAGATTCTTCAGTCCTCTAATCTTGTAGTAGAGCGTCGAAGGTCCAGGATTCTGTGTCAGAGTTTCGTCCAGGGATAATCTAAAGTCCTAAGGACTGGGTTCCTATACTTATACTAAGTTTAGGGGTTGGACTTACTCTGTGGCCCCACCTTTGGGTGGGTCAGGGCAGAGGGGTGGCTACACCCCTTTCCCTTTGTCCAGTTCGCGCCAAAGCAGGGGCTGCAAGCCCCTGATCCGGTTTGAACTGGGGTATGCACAGGGACACCAAATGTGCCCCCAGTGCAGGACTTCAAAGCACCCGAGTGCTCCCGCCCAGCCCCAATACACACTATCCTGTCTGGGGAGGTGGTCACACCTCCCTGGGACAGGAAACCTATTGTCCAGGCCTCCCCTGCCGGAGTTTCGGTCAACAGCAGGAGGCCAGACTTGTGTCTGTGGCAGCAGCATCCATTTTGTGATGCCAGGGCTTTAGAAAGAAGTTACCGGCCAAGCCAGGGTTAACATGTCTCTCCCTCTAGAAGGATGGAATGCTACCCCCGCCACCAGAATTGGCGGGGGTAGTATTCCAAGATGTTTGACACCAAACACGACATGTTTCGGTGCAGCCATTCCAAAGTTAGCATTTAACGCGAGGTTATAATGCGCTTAAGAGTATATGGTCAGGCTGCACTACAAACAGCATCAGAGAAGGGTCTCCGAACGCTGCAGAGGGGCCCTGCTCATGCAGGGGCACCCTCTCACATAGGAACCATGCACTCTGCCTTCAGGATTGATAAGGCCTGCCATAGGAGTGACTTATAGGTTTATATGTGTGTATGTATATAGTGATATAGGTAGCCTATATCACAGTAAGGGGTGCATGCACCACCTTACCCAGGCTGCAGTAGCAGACCTGTGGTGTCAGTTTGGATGGCCTTCCAGGGGTGGCACAATACATGCTGCAGCACCTGGTAGGCCTCTGAGGTACCTATGCCCTGGGTACATAGTATACCATATACTAGGGACTTATAAGGGCACTCCAGATTCCAATCAGAGATGTGCCTAAGGCACATGGAAACCATTTTAGAGAGGAAGCAGCTAGGCTGGGGTTCTGATTAGCAGGGCCCCAGCCAGACTAAGGTCGAAAAACAGTGAAGCATCAGCAAAAAGTGGGGGTACCCATGTGAAGCAGATCCTACTCTCCTACACAACCCCCCAAACGTAGGGACATTAAACTAACCTTGCCCAGTTAAGTCTTCATGTTCTAAGTGGAAGTACCTAGAGAGTCCATCTGCATTGGCATGGTTACTCCCAGGTCTATGTTCCACTGTGAAGTCCATCCCCTGTAGGGAAATGGACCACCTAAGCAGTTTGGGGTTTTCACCCTTCATTTGTTTTAGCCATAAGAGGGGCTTATGGTCTGTTTGAACAAGGAAGTGAGTACCAAACAAGTATGGCCTCAACTTCTTCAGAGCCCAGACCACAGCAAAGGCCTCCCTCTCAATGGCTGACCAACGTTTCTCTCTAGGGGTCAGCCTTCTGCTAATGAAAGCTACTGGCTGATCCTGACCTTCTTCATTCAATTGTGACAGTACAGCCCCTACCCCCAATTCAGATGCATCAGTTTGAACAATGAACTTCTTGGAGTAATCAGGACTCTGTAGAATGGGAGCAGTGCACATGCCCTGCTTCAGGTCATCAAATGCCTTTTGACAGCTAACGTCCACTGAACCTTTTTGGGCATTTTCTGGGAAGTTAAGTCATTCAGGGGTGTCACTATTGATCCATACCCCTTGACAAATCTCCTATAGTACCCAGTCAGGCCTAAGAAGGCTCTCACCTGAGTCTGGGTAGTTGGAGCAGTCCAGGCCATCACGGTCTGGATCTTGCTCTGCAAAGGTTGAACCTGGCCTCCACCCACAAGGTGGCCCAGGTACACAACCTGACTCTGCCCTATCTGGCACTTGGTGGCCTTGATAGTCAGGCCTGCTTTCTGCAGGGCCTGTAAAACATTTCTGAGGTGGACCAGGTGATCCTCCCAGGTGGAGCTAAAGACAGCAATATCATCTAGATATGCTGCACTATAGGCTTCCAGACCTGTAAGGACTGTATTCACCAACCTCTGAAAAGTGGCAGGTGCATTCTTCAGACCAAAGGGCATCACCACAAATTGATAATGCCCACTAGGGGTTGAGAATGCTGTTTTTGGCTTTGCATGATCAGCTAGTCTGATCTGCCAGTAGCCAGCTGTCAAGTCAAATGTGCTTAGATACTTGGCTGAGGCCAAAGTGTCTATTAGCTCATCTGCCCTTGGTATTGGATGGGCATCAGTCCTAGTGACTGCATTGAGACCCCTGTAGTCCACACAAAACCTCATCTCTCTTTTTCCACCACTGGTGTGAGGTTTTGGCACAAGGACCACTGGACTAGCCCAAGGGCTATCTGAGGGTTCAATAACTCCCAAATCCAACATTTTCTGGACTTCAGTCCTGATACAGTCCCTGACATGGTCAGGTTGCCTATAAATCTTATTTTTAATAGGCAGACTGTCCCCAGTGTCCACTTCATGAGTGCACCAGGTGGTCTGACTGGGTGTCAGTGAAAACATGTGTCTAAACTGATTGAGCACCTGTCTACAATCAGTTTGCTGCTGGGTAGTGAGGCTGCCTGCCAAGGCTACACCATCTACTGACCCATCGTCAGGGTTCTGTGAGAGCAGGTCAGGGAGTGGGTCACTCTCTTCCTCCTGCCCTTCATCAGTAGCCATGAGCAAGCCCATGTCTGCCCTGTCCACATATGGTTTTAACCTGTTGACATGGAGAACCCTGTGGGGACTCCTGGGTGTTCCTAGGTCTACTAAGTAGGTAACCTCACCCTTCTGCTCAACAATGGTGTGGGGTCCACTCCATTTGTCTTGGAGAGCTGCTGGGGCCACTGGCTCCAACACCCACACCTTCTGTCCTGGCTGATAAACAGTCAGCACAGCCTTTGGTCATGCCAGGCCTTTTGAAGTTCCTGGCTAGCCTCCAGGTTTTTAGTTGCCTTTTCATATACTCAGCCATCCGAGAGCGGAGACCAAGTACGTAGTCCACTATGTCTTGCTTTGGGGGCTTGAGAGGTAACTCCCATCCTTCCTTCACCAAGCACAGTGGACCCCTGACAGGGTGGCCAAACAAAAGTTCAAAAGGGCTGTAGCCAACCCCCTTCTGAGGCACCTCCCTGTATGCAAATAAAAGGCAGGGCAAGAGTATGTCCCATCTTCGCCTAAGCTTTTCTGGGAGCCCTTTAATCATGCCCTTCAAGGTTTTGTTGAATCTCTCAACTAAACCATTGCATTGTGGGTGATAGGGTGTGGTGAACTTGTAAGTCACTCCACACTCCTTCCACATTGCTTTTAAGTATCCAGACATAAAGTTAGCACCCCTGTCTGATACAACCTCCTTAGGAAAGCCCACTCTTGAGAAAATTCCCAGGAGGGCCCTTGCCACCACAGGTGCTGTGGTGGTCCTAAGGGAATAGCCTCTGGGTACCTGGTGGCATGATCCACTACCACCAGGATAAACCTGTGCCCAGATGCTGCTTTGGGATCCATGGGACCAACAATGTCAATCCCCACCCTTTCAAAGGGAACCCCCACCACAGGTAGTGGTATCAGGGGGCCTTTGTAGTGCCACCTGCCTTGCCACTGGCCTGGCAGGTTACACAGGAGCGACAAAACTCCTTGGTGTCTTCAGACATGTGGGGCCAGTGAAAGTGAGGGACAATTCTGTCCCAAGTCTTGTTCTGGCCCAGGTGACCTGCTAAGGGAATATCATGGGCTAGGGTCAATAGGAAGCCCCTGAACTTCAGAGGTATAACCAACCTCCTGGTAGCACCAGGCTTGGGGTCTCTACACTCTGAGTACAAGAGTCCATCATCCCAATACACAGTATGGGGACCACTAGCTTTCCCAGCAGCCTCAGCAGCAGCTTGCTGTCTGAGGGGTTCAAGAGAGGGGCAGCTCTGCTGCTCCTGGCTCAGATCTGCCCTGGAAGGTCCCCCTGTCCCCAAGAACTCAACCTGGTCAGGTTCAAGCTCCTCTGGGACAGTTCCTTCCTCAGGACTGAGATCATCCCCCTCAAGGGACTGATCTTCCTTCTGAGCCAAGGGGGAAGGCACTGCCTTTACCCTACTACTCCTCCTCTTGGAAGGCACTTGGTCCATTATTCCAGAATCCAAGGCCTGTTCAGTGCTAGACATTTTGGCTTGTGACCTGGTCACAGCAAACACATCTGCAGGGATCCCCAGCATTTCTGCATGGGTCCTGAGCTCCACTTCTGCCCAAGCTGAAGTTTCTAAGTCATTGCCAAGCAAGCATTCAACTGGTAGGTCTGCACTTACCACAACCTTCTTAAGGCCAGTTACCCCTCCCCAGGAGAAGTTAACAACTGCCAGAGTATGGTCTGTTCTGACATTGCTAGCATTGGTCACTTGGTACATCTCACCAAGTATAACTTGCCCAGGATTCACAAGGTCTTGTGTCACCATGGTGACACTTGCCCCTGTGTCCCTAAATGCCAAAGCCTCTCGTCCATTGATTAAAGGCTGTTGTCTGTACTTTCCCAGATTACTGGGACTCACAGAGGAGGTCACATCCATGCCTCCATCACAGACTAACACAGCCTGAGTGAGTTCTCTGACTAGGTCAGAGCCCATCTCAGTACCCAGGGTCAACCCTACTAAACCCTTGGCTGTAGTACTCCCACCACCAACTGTAACTGTACTAGGGGGAACAAGTGCCTTAGGGGCATTGGTGGGGGCTGGAGTCGAGTCTTTGGACTTGGTGCAATCACTGGTCCAGTGGGTCTTTTGCTTACAGACCTTGCACCATGGTTTTCTTTGGCCTTTCCCTTTGGTAGACTGTGAATCCCCACCTGAAGAAGATTTTTGGGGGCCTTGTGAAGACTTTTGATCTCTACCCTTCTCCCCACCCTTATCAGAGTTCTTAGAATCTTGCTTCTTAGGGTCACCACCTTGGTTCTGTACCTTCTGCCTCACCCTGGTTCTGACCCATTTGTCTGCCTTCTTTCCCAATTCTTGGGGAGAGGTCAGATCAGAGTCCACCAGGTACTGATGCAACAGCTGATTTTGACAGTTATTAAGAATCTGCTCCCTCATTATCAGATTGTACAATCCTGTGAAGTCACACACCTTACTGCCCATCAACCAGCCTTCCAGAGCCTTAGCAGAACAATCCACATAGTCTACCCAGTCTTGAGTCTGTGCTTTTTGGGCATCTCTGAACTTTAACCTGTATTGTTCAGTTGTTAGGCCAAACCCATCAATAAGAGCACTCTTCAAGACCTTGTAATTATCAGCATCCTCTTCTCTTACAGTGAGGAGCTTGTCTCTACCTTTGTCTGCAAAGGAGAGCCACAAGATTGCTGCCCACTGCTCCTGAGGGACCTTCTGTACTTTACAGGCCCTCTCTAGAGCAGTTATCCATTTGTGGATGTCATCCCCACTCTGGTAGGGAGGGACAATCTTGCTCAGGTTTCTATGGTCATAAGACCTTTCCCTATCTCTAGGGATATGGCTGCCACCATGGGACTCTAGACCCAACTGTTTTCTCTCTCTAAGGAGATCTAGGGACTCCCTGTCTAGGGCCAATTGCTGTTTTCTGAGTTCAAGCTGAGCTTCCTCATACTGAATCAGCCTCTTTCTCCTCTCATGAGAGGATTCCCTCCTATGAGAGGAGACAGAGGTCCCTATTGAGGTGCCAGAGTGGTTAGACTCCTGAGAAGGAGATCTAGACCTTCTAGGCACACTCATAATCCTTCCTGGGGGGACAAAGTGGAGGTCATCCTGAACCTCCTCCTCATCCACAGGAGGAATTGGGTTTTCCAGGTCAGGGTCATTGTCACCCTCCTGGTCAGTTCCAGAGGGGGGGCTGGGGGTGTTGCTACCCCTGGCCCCATCCTCATCTTCTGCCCCACCCTCTGCACCTACCCCTTCAGTCCCTAAGGGCCTGTTGAGATCATCAGCCATTCACATCTCTCTCAGATGTTGGGTGGTGGGACTTTGGCCTGTCTTCAGTTTCCTCACATTGCATATTGCTCTCAATTCCAAGAATGGGAGTGTATCATACTTGGAGGAAGAAGCCCATGGGCTTCTGGCAAGGACTCACTGGGTCCTGGCTTTGAAGACAAAACTAGTGAGGTGTGGTGTATGCACTACCTACTCTAGTGTGGCCTACTAAACTCTCTTGAGTTGTAGAAAGGGTGTGCTATTCCTTGACACACAACTCTAAGTTCAGTAGAACTTACTGTATACTAAGCTTAATTTATATGTACCTTAGGTACCTTTAGTGGTTTTCAGTTGATCAATTCAATTGAGATTATCTGGTAAAACAATAGCAAGCTGGAATCTCACACGCTGCACACCAATGTGAGAAGTTGGCCTGGCATATGCTGTCCACTAATTATAGTGGGCACCTTGCACCAGTCCAAACAACCCCTTATTGGAGATAGGTTAAAGACAACCTTTATTGAAAGCTATCCTAGTGGTAGCTATGGAGAGCAGCCTTCAGGCTAAGTCTTGAAGGAATGTAAAGCAGCTTGTTTTACCAGTCTATAATCTCTTGAGTGATCAAATGAAAGAGCACCAAACGTGTATTTGTGCTATTACTGTGTTTAAATAACTTATAACTTATGTATTTCGAACTCTAGCCTCATAAAGAGACTAGAGGGGTGTGTTTAGCAATAAATACATATATTTTGAATATATACCTGGTGTGGTGCTCTTTCATTTGATCACTCAAGAGATTATAGACTGGTAAAACAAGCTGCTTTACATTCCTTCAAGACTTAGCCTGAAGGCTGCTCTCCATAGCTACCACTAGGATAGCTTTCAATAAAGGTTGTCTTTAACCTATCTCCAATAAGGGGTTGTTTGGACTGGTGCAAGGTGCCCACTATAATTAGTGGACAGCATATGCCAGGCCAACTTCTCACAGTCTTGATGCTGCAATATGTTTGGCGGGCTGCTGCGGCCCAACCAAGCATATTGAGTTTCCTCACGCCACACTTTTCATGGCGGTACGACTGCAAAGTGTGGCGGTGAGTAAACAGAGGGGGGCTTACAGGGCCCCCTTCTGCCTCTGCATGATTGGGTGCATGCAGGGAGGGCACATGTTGTGCTCCCCTGTGTCCATGCACCCCAGTACCTGCATGACATGGACTGCAGCAGTCCATGCCCTGCAGGTGCTAATTTTGACGTTCCCATGCGGGGTCTATTTCATAGGCACTGCCGTGGGAATGCCAAAGAACAGCCAGAAAACTCCTAATCTGGCGGGGGGTTCAAACATGGGTTTGGTGGTGCGGGATTGGGGCGGTCCTGCTTCCGCACCACTAAACTCATAATAAGGCTCTTAAGCAGTAGATACTAAGGCCCAGATTTTCCTTGGGTCACGAAAGGTGACACAAGGACAATGCAAGCCCTTAATGAGATTCCCTATTCCATGCATAACCACATTGCGTGGCTCTGCATGGTATAGTAAATCTGGAGTAACACAAGGCAGCACAAATAGTAAACCTAGGAATACATAAAAATCCAACTCCTTCCCAAGGGAGGTGTAACAAAGAGAACTATGTCTATTTCTCCTCATTTTTTTCACTTCACACGTATACTACATTCTGCAGCACACCTCAAAAGAGGAAAAAGTCTCATAGGACTGTTTTTGTGCAGGAAGGGGTGCCTTCCTGCACAAAAACAATCCTGTCTGCAACGCAGTAACCCTTGCAAAATGGTGCAAGAGTGCCTGCATTGGCACTTGACAGCCACTAGTGCCCCAGTGCAGAGAGAGAGTAGAAATGTGCCATATCTTAGCAGATATCATGCATTCCTGACCTCTCCATTAAGCACAGTGCAGCATGTTGTGTTGCTGCACTGTGCTCCATCAAATGTTAGTATATCTGCCCCTCATTGCGAATTCTAAATGGCACAATTTTACAGGTCAACAAATAAATGGTAGGTAAACTAACTGGAACGAAACAAATAAAAAAATAATTGGACTAAAATGTTATCTCAAACCACCAAAGACATACAATGAAATACAAACAACAGTAATGTAAAAAAGTGACACGCTAGGAAGTACATGTGTCATTGCCTTATAAAAGCATACAGCAAAAACTAGGGGGTACATGCATCAAGGTAGGCAATTGCGATTCCATAATTGCGATTATTAAGGAATCGCAATTATGGAATCACAATTGCCTATGCATGTAGGTTTCGCTAAAATATTAGCGATTCCTACATATTCCTTAATTGCGAATAGCAAATTGCGATTCGCAATTAAGGAATAGCTTCCCATTCATTCCTATTGGTTGTTAAAGGCCCATAGGAATGAATAGGAATTGCATGCGCAATTTGCGAGTACCAAATAGGTACTCGCAAATTGCGCATGCAATTTCAAGGGTGCAAGGGGGCCAAAAGGCCACCCTGATGCACCCCCTAAGGGCATGTGTGTGCGCCACATGGCACTTTGAAAAATGCACTTTTGTGCATTTTTCAAAGTTTTTGCAAATTACCATCAACTTGCAGTTGATGGTAATTAGCGTTTCCTAAATGCAAAGTCGCATTTAAGAAAGGCTTGTTGCATTCCAAATAGGGAATCGCAATTTGCGATTCCCTCAATGCATTCACAATTTAGGTAATCGCAAATTTTGCGATTACCTATTTTGCGAATTTGCATTTGGATTGATGCATCCCAAATGCCAAAATACCTGTCGCAAAGGGGTTGATTCTGCGAATCGGCCCGTTTGTTACCGTTATTTTGGTTGATGCATGTGCCCCAAATATTTAATTAGAATGACAAATATAGTTTCAGAAATGAATCTATAGCAGAGGCCCAGCTCCCTTAACACAAGCAACATCATACATGACTGTCACAACATAACTATGTACTCAAGGGGCCGTAATATACACAGTGCCCTCGGTGGACATGTGTGCACTATTTCTTTAAGCCCGAGTGACACTTTAGTATTACAGATGGGTCGTAGACAGTTGGTCGTTTTGTAAAATGGATTATGCTGGTGCAGAGGGAAATAAGCTGTCAGGAGACACACTGATTGTGTGCCATGTAGGAAGTGCCGCACAGTCAGTGCAATCCTCAAAGGCACTCGACGGCAGTGGTAAAGGGGACCAGGGACCACAAGGCATCAGCTCCACCCACATTCTGGAACTGTCTTCAGGGGATCCCTTTCCCCTTGAAAAGAAGGGCAGTTTCGCTGCTTGCAATAAAAGGCTGTGAATAGCAGGTCCATCTTTCACTAATACATTGCTTACAATGCAGGTGCTAATGCAATGTGAACAGGGCATTTGTTCTAATAGGGTGCATCTTGCCCCACTCTTTGTGACTGTGCACCCAGTTTAAGATGCACCATGATGTAAAGTGGGACAGCATTCCCTGTTTGTGATATGACGACACTTCTCTCTGTTCCTGATATAAGGACTACAAGGAAACAAAAGCATGAACACATAGACAGAGTTACTTGAAACAATTAAGGCATAGTTGACCACACACATACTCCAAATCTTAAGCTCCAGAGAATTAAAGTAATAAAATAACATTTTAGAAACAAAAATAGAAAGCTGCTACTGTTACTTCTTCTAAATTTATTTGCAAACAATGAAAAAATATAACCACTGGAAGACAGCATAGAACAACCTAAGCTGCACCATAGTCCCTACACAAAAATTTCTAAATCATTAAAAAAATGCTAAATAAAAATATTACTTTGAAAATGTGTGTCAGAGCTGTATTGGAAATGCAGGCCCTTGAACTGAACACCTCTTATATTTCTTTTCGCCTCCTTGAATTGCTTAGAAGTTGCTATTACAATTGCCACTGGAACAAACAATAACAAACAATTAATTAGAGGGATGGCATAATCGCATTGGCCACTCTATGAGAAGATGCTTTCTCAACTTCTAAACTTTAAATACATTAGTTTTAAAAGTGAAGGCATTCCACAGGTTTGGACAAATACAATCAATGACCTACACGTTACAGAATGTGCAAATGAAAAAACTACACAAAATGCCAAAGAAAAAAACAGTTTGGATCAAAATTTACCATAAAAATCTAAAAATATAATAATAACAGACTAAATGAAAATTCAGATTTTAAAACAACAGTTGCACCAACCTACAAAAACAAAAAAACACCAGAGGCTAAATAAAAATTTCTAAAAACCTCTTCTCCAGTCCACAGCACTGATTACAAATTTTACATTGACTAAAAATAATATAAATTCCTCTTAAAGACTAACAGCATCCCCTGGTAAACCTAAATCCCAGAAGACTAAACAAATTACATTTAAAAACCACCATAACCTCCTACTGTTTTAAAGAAAAGTTTTTTTTCTTCTTTTTTTTGTCCTCATAACACCATACCTACTGCAGATTCAGGCTATGTTATATTCGGGGGAGTGTCCATCAGCCTACTGCATTTGCAATGGTCCCAACACACTTTTATTGGCTGAGGACCAATACCCAGTGGTTGGGTGAAATCATATGACTTTCATCCCCCTGAATCCAGGATGTCGCTCCATCTTATATACTCGACCCATATTGTACCCGCTCTAGCTGGAGTACTTCCAGTATCCAACCTACAAGTCCAACAGGCTGGTTTTAGCCAACACGCTGCCATGGGAGGGCTTGGGTCCAACCAGTGTATGCATATCTCCCTTCTGGCCAGCAATATTAGGTAGAACAGCAAACACCGCTGAGACTTACTGAGACGACATCTTGTTGTAATATCCACCCCTAACATAACCAGCACAGGGGTCATCTTAATATTTGCTCCCAGTATTTCTGATATAACACTACTCACGGTTTCCCAATACCATTCAAGCCTTGGACGAGCCACAAAAACATGTTCGTCATTTGCTTCAAGAAATCCACATCTTCTACATTTAGGGGTCGGGACCATTACAAATCTGGCAACCTTCTGGAGTGTCCAATACAATCTATTCAGGGTGAAATAATGGTTTCTCTTTAAGTTGGCTGGTTTAACCGTAGAGTAAAAACATTTTAAGGATGTGTGCCACAGATAGGACAGTTCTTGCCCTGGTATCATCTCCTCCCAAATCTTCTGCGGTATCGGCAATCTCCTGTCCTCAGCATCTTATAATTTCCAGTACCAAATAGTGACTTCTCTGCCTTTAGATTTCACGTCTTGCATAGGGGATTCTTCCTCCCAGGTGTTATTCCATCCTTGAATATCTCTTTTGTACCAAGCAGAAAGCTGCATATACTTAAATCTTGATAGGGAGCCCCCTGCCTCAACATTGAGTCTTTCCCATGTTATCAGACCCTGTTCTGTAAGTAGCTCCCCCAGGTGGCTATCCCTGCCCTCCTCAAGGGGAGACTTAGACTGTCCAAAATACATTCTGGTGTACCAGGAGAGTCCCAAGTTGGTGAAAACACAGAGTAATAGCTTATCCCCAGAGCTTTCCTAACTTTGACCCATAAAGTGAGTGCAGCTCTTATTACCTTTATTCTCACTTTTTTGAAGAATTTCTGGGCTCCAAACTTATAAAGAAACCCTTTAGCTCCCCATTCTGTGGTAATTTCTGCCAACATCCTCCCCCAAGATGATATATCTGGAGTCCCCAGAAGCATCCTACAGTTCTTGAATTGAAAGGCAATGCAATACAGATTTAGATCTGGGAGCGCCATACCTCCTTGCCTCACTCTCTGCCTCAGCTTCTTCCAGGAGAGCCTGGCTCCCCCCGAACCCCAAATAAAACTTGTCAACTTCTCCTGTAGTTTAGCTAAAGCTGTGCTAGGAAATACTAATGGGATACAGTTGAAAAGGTAAGTCAGTTTAGAGAGAATTGACATTTTAACATTTTCATCAGGTTTACTCACCCATAGATTTTTAAGGGCAAATTCCTCCATCTGGTAAGCAATGAGTCAAGTGTTGGAAGAACCTCCAGAGACTGCACTATAGAGATACCTAGATACTTAATCTCTGCATTAACCTCTCCACCCCAATTATTTATATTCCAACACATATTCTCTGATTTTGATGTGTTAATTGAATACCCTGATAGTGCCCCAAACTCCTATGCCAACTTCTCAACTCTTGGAATAGTCCGGGAGGGGTTCGATGTATAAACTACAAGATTGTCGGCATACAAAGCTATCTTATTGTCATAGTGCTGCCAGGTAAAAGGAATTACTTGATGGTCCCTTCTAAGCAGTTGGGCAAATGGCTTGATGTATTTATCAAAAAGTAGGGGAGAGAGGGGACATCCCTGTCTTGTACCTCTGCTGATTTCAAAGCTCTTTGTCAATGCCCCATTAAATAAAATTTGAGCAGACGTATTTTCATACAGTTTCTGGAGAGTTGTGATAAAACATTTGCTAAAACCAAATATCGCCAAAGCCTCCCAGAGGTATGCACAACACACTCTGTCAAACACCTTGGCACCATCAATTGTAGCTACCGCCAAGGGGACAGAATGCATTGTGGCCAAATCTATTAATGCTATTAACTGTTGAGTGAGCTCATGGATCTGCCGCCCTGGAATAAAGCCCTTTTGATCCGGATGTATGAAGTGCAGAGCTACTTTGGCCATTCTGCCAGCCAATATGCTTGTAAAGACTTTGTAGTCAGCATTCAATAATGAAATTGGCTGATATGAATCTGCCTTCTTGGGGTCCTTTTCTGGTTTTAAAATCAATACCAGTGTGGCTTCCTTCCATGAATCTGGAATCTGAGCGTTTTCTAAATAAATGGAGTTGAACAATTTCCCCCATACGGGCACAATCTCCTCCCTCAGAAGCTGATATAGCTCTACATGTATGGCATCCGGTGCTGCCGCCTTCCCTACCTTAACATGTTTTAAATGATCTAAAATCTCGGTCTCTGTGATGTTTGCTTCTAGACATCGCCGTCCTGCCTCTGTTAATCCAACTAGGTCCCTTATCTGCAACCATTCCCTTAGCTTATCTAGGTCTGGATAGACCTCCGCAGTATATAATGCTGAGAAGAGGGAGACCGAATGCTCCTGCATCTCTCCTGCCTTTTTAGATGTATCTCACTGGGAATTGATAACCAACTCCTTTATGTTATTCCTAGTCCTTTCTGTCCTCGCCTTCCAAGCTAGAAGTGACCCTGATATTTCTCCACATTCAAAAAAACTTTGGGCCTGCCACCTCTCCCTGCACTTTGTCTCCAGCCTAATTGTGAAATTCAATTGCATCTCTTCCAGGCGGATCAGCGCTTGTTCTCTGTCCTGATCTACCTTCGTCTGCAAATTGGCCCCTAAAACTGCAATTTTTTGCACCATGGCTATGAGTTCAGTTTTCTCAGCTTTATTCTTAAAATTTGCTTGGCTTATCAAGACACCCCTAATATAAGCTTTAAAGGTATCCCAGACTATAGCAAGGCGAGCAGATCCCATGTTATCAATAAAGAAATCCTCACTGGCTCTTTTTAGGGTCTCTATAACCTCTACATCCAGGAGGAGGGCCCGATTGACAGTCCATCTTGATCTCTGAACCTCTCCGGGGCATTAAACTGTCACAGTTAAGGTTGAATGGTCGGATATATGGCTTGGTAGGTGATTGACCTCTTTGATCTTTTCAGTTAAAGAACTGTCGATAAAGAAATAGTCTAGCCTTGAGAAATGCCCATATTTCTTACTATGGAATGTGTATCCTCTTGCCGAACGTTTTTTATACCTCCAGGCATCTACCCACCCAAAGTCTTGAAACATTCTCCTTAGACCTTGTCTAGTATTGGGTGTGTGTATACACTTCCTTTTAGTAGATCTATCTAAATTAAGGTCTAATAGTGTATTGAAATCTCCCCCAAGAATCACCAGAAGTTTAGATTCTATCAAACTCCACTCCAAGGTTGTTAAAGAAGAAGGATCGTCCGAATTTGGGCCATAAAAGGCAGCACATGTAAATTTGAGGCCCCCCATCTCAAATCTGCCACCACCCATCTACCAGAGTTATCTGTTTTTGAAGCCAACACCTCTGCTCCTGCTCCCCTTTCCAGGATTGCAACCCCCTTACAACAAACATCTTGATCCTATACTACAAAGCTGTCTATCCACCTATACTTAGAAAAAAGGGCTCTACTCTCAATTGCCGTGAGATGAGTTTCCTGCAAAATCATAACATGTGCCTTATTCTCCTCAAGATATCTTAACACCGATCCCTGCCTCCACCTCATCCTCAAGCCATTTACAATCCAGGTCAACAACCGAATCTCTTTGGTGCCCCCCATATATTTTCTAGTCAACTCCTCTTCAACATCCCTGTACGTTCATTAGTACCATAGCATGGTGGAAATGAGGACTTTTTTTTCTTTTTATTCCACTGCTCCCCACCCAGTGCCCTTACCCCTCCCCCACCCAGAGGAACACTTCAGTTACTAACTGTCATTAGCATGCCCTAAAGCCACCGTGTGGTGAGAGAGAAATAATAACTGCGATTGCACCCTACACCGGAAACATTGCTTTAGAGGTTAGTGTTCGCTTTAATGGAGTATATCAATGTGTCCTCTTCCTCCGTTGATCTGTAATTATACATCTTATTCTTCCACATGATGCACAGCATTGCCGGGAATTTTAGTTGCACCTTAGCCCCCAATTTGTGGAGCTCGTCCATTCTCCTACCAAGCTCCCACTGTCCCTGCTCCATTGCCTTGCACACATCTGACCTTATGGAGAAGGAAAAATTGTTAACGGTGAGAGGGCCGTTCTTTAGGGCTGTACCCAGGATAGCCTCCTTCACTGTATAGGACAAGAAATGTACCAGAATCTTCCTAGGTTTTTGTTTGTGATATGTTTCTCTTAAATGGATCTCTATGAACTCTCTGTATTTCTTGCTCCAAATTGATATCAGGCCTATCCTTGAGGACCGTGCCTCGGAGTAGTGCTACCACAAAGGTCTTTAAATCTCCACCTTCTGCCGCTTCCGGGACATTCAGTAACCTCAGGTTATTCCTCGGGGGTGATTTTCAATCCTCCCGAGGTCCTCTTTTAGCCCTTGATTTTGTTTGGTGAGCAACTCTAAGCCGGTAGTGTTCTTCTGCACGGCCTTTTTAACCAGCACAACCTCTTCTTCTAGTGCCTTCATTCTTGCGGCCACCTCATCCGGCTTCTGCGTTTGGGCTAGACAGGATTCCTGAATCCCTGTTTGGTTCTTTTCCGACACCTCAAATCTATTCTTGATTTCCTCCTTGAGGCCCAGGAGGATGGCAGTTGGTGAGTCCTTAGTCCGACCCCCAGTTATCTCATCCTCCTTTAACTGAGCCTGTATTGCTGATCGTGAGCTCTTCCTCTGTTGCTCCCCCTCCCCTATCTGCTCCTGTTGTTGCTCCTGTTGTTCTACACTGGCATGGGCTTCATACCTATTTTTCACACTGATTTCAGGTGGGTACTGAATTATATCACCTTGCTCTACCCCAGCTCCCATAGTTGGAATGCCCTTACTAGGTGAGCTAGGTAGGTTAGATAGGCTAGGAGAGCTAGGTACCCCAGTGTGGCTGCCTGTAGAGCCCGTGGGAACTTCTGAAACCTCCATACTCTGATTCTGAATCTCTGCCTGTTCTGCCCCCTGTCCAGTCCCTTCCTTACACAGGTGTAGCACTGGAGCAGCCATTACCCTAAAGTAGGAATTAAGGGACGGTGTTATTCTAATCTGGGGAACAGGAACTCTCTTACCCCTTCTCCCTGTTGTCTTGTTAGGCAATTTTACTGTCTTTGTGTGCCTCCCAATCGTAAGGCTTGAATCCCCTGGTGTGCCCGTCGTGATTTTCTGCAAAAAGAGAGGCCAGGAACCGATCAAAGAACTATACAGAAAACTTAATCTCCTAGATTCAGAATTGATCAGCGCTGTGGCAAGTGGGAGGGATCAGACCTCAGTGTCGAATTCAATAGCCATAACTAAGGCAAGTTAGAATGACTTCACTGCGGAGAAAACTGCTGGGAGGTGCCTAGTCAAGAGTGAAGTATGTTATGAGTACAGTGAAGGTGTGGGCCAGCTCCTCGCAGTCAGGACTAGACAACAGCAAGCTGTGGGGCATATTAGCCAGATAAGGGACATGCAAGGTGGAGTAGTAACGGATCCCGGTGAGATTACGGAGGCATTTAGGGAATTTTATTCGGCTCTCTATTAAGATTCCCCTATGCGCTGCTCTCTGGCCTCTGTGGATTTTTTGCCTAGCGTTAAGGTAACCCAAGAGGAGAGACTTCTACTGGGGGCTGATGCTTCACTAGAGGAGTTGCTGGGGGCTCTCTAAGCTCTTCCCACAGGCAAAGCCACAGGAACAGATTGTATCCCTTTAGAATTTTATAAGGTTTTTTATAAAGAGATCCATAAAGAAATGTTGACATTGTTTAATGAAATAAGAGGAGGGGCACCACCGCCAGGCTCCTGGGGCTCAGCTAATATTGTTATTTTCTTAAAGAAAGACAAGGATCCCACTGCTCTGAATTCCTATAGGCCAATTACTCCCTTAAACAGTGATGTAAAGCTATATTCAAAGATCTATGATAACCGGCTAAGTAACGTGATACAGCATCTTGTTTCACCTCAGCAGCATGGCTTCATCCATGGGAGGGTAACTGTGGATCATGTACGGCGAGTATTCTCGCTATTTGATGCTACTGAGGTCCTTGCAAAGCCGATGGGTGTCGCCCTGCTCGATGCCCAGAAGGCTTTTGACAGGGTTTCGTGGGATTATCTTTGGACGATCATGGAGGCTAACGGTCTGGGGACATCCTTTATTAAGGCAATACAGGTAATGTATCTTAACCCCACTGCTTGCCCGCAAATCATAGGGGGGAGTCGGAGCCTTTCTTGATTGAAAGGGGGACGAGATAGGGCTGTCCTTCTTCCCCCTTGTTGTTTGCACTGTACATAGATCCCTTTCTTAGGCGGGTGGAAGCCTCCCCGGACATCCCCTCTGTCAGCCTTCAGGGCTGGGACACTAAGATGTTGGCCTATGCTGACGATGTGGCTATAATTACAGCTGATCCTGACAGGACCCTGCGATCTGTGGAAATAATAGCTGAAGAATTTGGAGATCAGTCAGGGTTCTTGCTAAACAGTGGTTAAACACAAGTCCTGATAAATAGGTTTACATTGGCCACGGATAGCAGGATTATCGATAAAGCGATATACCTCGGATTAAACATTACAGCAAGGGTAGATACTATAGTCAGTTTAAATTTGTCCCCTATTTTGGAAAAAGTCAAGAAGGATTTTAATCACTGGGATAACTTTAAACTATCAATAATGGGGAGGTGCAACCTTGTTAAAATGATGGTGCTCCCGAAGTTATTATATGTTTTTCGCACAATATCCTTAGAAATATATAACAACTGGTATAAACTTATGGATAGATTGGTGGCTAGATTCATCTGGTCTTATGGGAGGACTAGAAAAGCTAATGCTTTTTCATGTTTACCTGGAGAAAGGGGGGTGGGGGCTCCCTAATCTCAAACTATACTATTTACCTGCAGGGCTTCATATTATGGCCCTTTATTCAATGTCAGAGTTAGGGAGTAAGACGTGCCAGGGTATGTCCCTTCAATTTTTGAACTTTTGATTGGGGTAACTGCTAATGGTTGTTTGTTGAAATTCTTTGAGTCAAGTTATTACAAAATAACTTGGTTGAAGACTCTGATCACAGGCTTTCGAACTGGGCGTTTTTTGTAAAAAGCTGGGGGTGGGTAGATACAGCAGGTACACTCCTTTGCTCAGGAACGATCCGCTCCCGAGGATCTTGCAGGATGACTGTTTAACTAGGTGGGAAAGAGGAGGTTTTGGTAGGATCGGGGATCTGTTGGCGGGGGATTATATTGCGACTTTTGAAGTGGTCAGGGGGAGATTTAACATTGGCCCTTGGGATTTTTTTAAATATCTACAGCTGAGGGATTTTCTCTTGAGGAAGGCGGTGGTGCAGCAGGTTTTAAACAGATTCCCCTAATGGAAATTTTAACAAATGGTACAAGAGCATCCATTTCGCAACTATATGGCTGTTTCCTAGAGGGGGTCCCGGACGACCTGGACAAGCCTGATGTGAAGTGAAGAGGGAGGCTTGAGGTGTCGGACTCTGGCTTTCTTAAATCGCTCGAATTGGGTGGGTCAATTCTGTGTTCAGCAAATTTGCAAGTACAACATTATAGAACACTTTTCGAACTATACATAACACCAGCAAAAATTGCCAAATGGGGGGGAGGTGGGTGGTTTGTTGTTTTAGATGCCAGGCACTTGGTGCGGATCTTGTACACATCATTGCCACCTGCCCTAGCCTAGAATCGGTTGGCCAGGAAATACTAGGTTTTTTGGGCAATGTACTTAAAGTTAATATATCCCTGACACCTCAGTCTATTTTATTGGGGATAGAGAAATTAGATAATGGGGTTGGGGAAGGCCTAATTTTTATTGCTATGTCAGTTTTTAGGCTATGTATAGCCTCAGCATGGCTTGACCCCCTGCCCCCCTCCTTTCAACAATGGAAGGGGCGCTTTCTGCAAATCTACAACCTTGAGACAGCACTCTATGAACGGAAAGGCAAGAGGGGAAGGGCTAAAGGGAAAAGGATTTGGGGGCCCCTCTCGACTTGGGTATCTCTGTTTATATAAGCCATTGGTTTTTATAACTCTGGGAGCAAGGGAATTTTTGTATGTCTTTTATCCACTCAATTTCGATCTTTTGATCTTTGACTATGTGTATTGATGGATGATTAATGAAATTTTCCCTTCGAAATGTATTTATGTAACCTGATGCTGCAATTTTACTTCATCTATAAGAAAAATAATTAAAAAAATATATATAAAAAAAGGACTTACCCTATGCACAGCATGAGTACGCAGCGTGTACCATGTTCCCATATAGGCGAAGGCTCTATTCTCCTGGGCAGCCCCCACGAGCTCTGGTCCCCTCTGCGCATGCCATCGCTGCTGCCAACTCTCAGCCTCCGATGTCAGCATCTCTTGATGCAGACTCAGCAGGTCTTCCCTTATGGTGGCTGCAGGACTTCTGAGGACTCTGCCACTGGGAGCCCGGGCGAAGGCTGTCCTTCCCCGCTGAAGCTCCCTTGCAGCTTCCCTCCAACGCCGCAGCCTCACGCTCTGGAGCACGGCATGGAGGAGGTCCTCCGACAACCGAGCTGCTCCAGATGTCCACAGACTCCACACGAACCCGCAGGGTGGCGGAAAGGGCTCAGCCGGCCCTCACCGCATTACGGTAAGTTCTGCTCCCCTCTCACCTCGCGGTGAGCTCGGGCCGTCAGTGTGCGGCCGCCATGTTCCTCCCCATCCCATCGGCTTAAAGAAAACTTTTGAAAAAGTCTGGAACACGAGACCAAATGGTATAAGTCCACAATAAAAAATATTCACAATCAATCTACAAAACTCCAAAAAGAAAAAAGAATATGGAATTCCACCACGATATTCTCCCTCATATAGTTAAAAATGATTTAAAGAAAACAACATTAAAGAGACATAAGACAGAACTCCATGTTCCCCCAGAGCAAGTTAAACAATTTAAAAAATGATTACAAATTTGTATCCACTTTTGAGCCTGCTTTGAAGTCAATAAACAAAATAAAGACACTGGAAACAGTAGCAATGTTGCCCCACAAATGGCAGGAGCTTATTGAATGTAATGGGGGTACACCATCTAAAGAACATCTTTCATTACTCCACAGAGAATTATAAAGTGTTCTTGTAGGATGTCAGCTAGTGATGCTGTCACTCTAATAAAATACAGTCAAGATTTCGAAGCCAACAAGTTTAGGAACTCCATTTGGATGAACAGTCATTCCTGGTTCTGGCTGCAGGCTTTGGATAACAAATAATGTAAGAGAGTTTTTAATTCTATTCCTACCTTTTATAACTCGAGAACCAGAGAGGTACTTCGCCTATGAGAGATTGTACACTGCCTACGACATGCCATCTTGGATTAGTGAAGCTTTTGACATGTTACAATGGTTGCTCTATTATAAGAAAAAACAATCCTGAGCACATTAGGATCAACTATGTCTACATCATCATAGAGATCGATCCCCAACGGAGTCTCAAGCGAAGCAGCAGTTTTGGTCATTGAAAGGATCTCTTTCAATATCAGTTGAGGTAGATCCCAGGTTCTGAGAACAATTGTGCCAATTGTGTGGCCTAATGAGTTGAACAGGATGCTAATATTAGAGAATACATCACCTGGGCTATGACAAAAATAATCTTTGATTCTAAAAACAATCACTAAACCTTCAATCTCATCCACCTTTGGCTCATGTTATTTAAATATCACCAGAGCCACTGTCTGATCAAATCCTTAACATTGACTCTATAAAAAGAAATGCATACCCAGTAGGAAAACACTGGCTTGAAAACCATCCTGAAAATGTTAGTAAGACAACATTGTGCCAAAATCACAACTCAAACTGCAATTAATGAATTGAGGTTTGAACAATCAATCAATTCACACACCAATAGTTTAAAAGGTGACACAAATATGAAACTCTAGAAATCATAGCTCTACAAACCAGGTCATGTAGGTGAAAGAACTCAAAGTTTCACAAATCTTTATTCCTATACAAATATCCATAAAAGAGACACACAGATAAAATTCATACAAGTAAGTCAAAGAACATTCACAGATTTAAAATTAAATGATAAAATTCATACATATTAGTCACAAAAAATTCACAGTTTAGATGAACATTCGCAAATCTAAAGTTAATGGTCAGTAGCTAGCAGAAGAAAAGTCATTGTTATGTAATGTCAAATAGGTGGAGGTTATTTAACAAGTGTTATCCCCATCCATCAAAAGGAACCTGCTATGGCAATACAGGTCTAGAATGCTCATTACTCATCTTCAATACGCTTTGAATCTTCAGTTAACAGTAAAATAATAGAAATGGGCAATAATAAAAATCTGTAATAATAGTCGGTGGCAATAGATTGTTTAAAAATCTGATATCCTCATTATCTACTTCAAATGTTAAAGCATCCAGGTGTGAACGCAGTTTTCTTCTGTAAATGGCTTGCGAGATGTAAACAGATACTCTATGACATAAAACCACATTATCAAGATTAAGGATGAAGTTAAAAGCGTCTTTGTAATAAATTCATCTTTCCAGTAAAAACATTGGTTGCAATATTTGTTTCCCCAGGTAGCAGTAAAATTTACAAAAAGTAATAAAGTGCACTGTGGACTGGTTTGACTTGCCATCACATGGGCATTTGGGTAGCTTTTCGGAACAAAATCTAATTTTGGGAAAGGCAACCATAAAGGACTAAGTGCCAATTCACAATCTAGTAAGATAAAATCTGTGTTGGATGTTCAATACTAGAATAAGATAACTCTGAACACTTTGTTACATGGGGCCTGAGAGATATGTTGACACCGTAGATTTAAGGCATTATCTAGCTTCCCTATTGGCCACCCTTTTCACTATGAGGATTGTTTTTAGATCTTTCTTTCTGTATTGTAACACACTAGGGGGGTCCTCAAAACTCATGTTATGTTATGTTATGTTATAATACACTTATAACGCGCACAGATACTCAAGAGTGTCCCGGCGCGGGAAGTGACCGTAGCAGTGTGAAGCAGGGATTTAAATGGGCAGATTAAAAAGAAGGGTTTTTAGTTGTTTTTTGAAGAGCCTAGGATCCTGAGTGTTCCGCAATTCCACAGGAAGGGAGTTCCATGCTAACGCTGCTTTAACGGAGAGGGAGTGACCCCCAGACGCATCCTGCGAAAGCTGGGGACCACCGCCCGTCGATGGGTGGCTGAGCGCAGAGATCGACTGGGAGCATAAAAGGCAAAACGCTTCCTGAGGTACATCGGCCCTAGTCCATACAGGGCTCTGTGAGCCAGAGTGAGAGCTTTGAATTGCACTCTATGGATCACAGGGAGCCAATGCAGATCACGCAGATGCTGTCTAACGCTAGACCTTCTTGAGATGTTCAACAGAAGTCTGGCGGCTGCATTCTGTATTATTTGCAGTTTTTTTATCAGGTAGCCTGGTATGCCAATGTACAGGGCATTGGCATAGTCAATGCGAGACAAAATAAGGGCGCGGGCGACCATTTCTTTCGCTGACCTAGGTAACAGGCGAAAAAACTTTCTAAGTGATTTGAGAGTATCAAAACATACCCCTGCAAGTTTCTTAATTTGTGCGGAGAACCTGAGGTCCTCACCAAACCAGACCCCCAAGTTCTTCACTGGATTGCCCACTGAGTTGGGCCGAGGGTAGTCTGAAGGCCACAGGGTCTCTCTGAAAGAGGGAGGGAAAGATCCATACAGGAGGACCTCCGACTTGTCCTCGTTGCACTTCAGTTGAGCACGTGCGAGCCATTTGAAGACAGTCGAGAGGCATTTCTGGGCAACTTCCGAGGACAGGTCATGTCCCCATCCACTTTCTTTAAAAGACTATCCACGTAGTCCAGCCATGAAATTCCCGCTCTGTACTCCAGGGTTAGGCAGTCTGGTATCACTTCTCTGGTTAATTTGGTGCCAACTTTGCTTCAGTTACTATGCCAAAGGGTGATGGGGCTTATCTGCAATGATTCCTCTAAATAAGGGACTGTCAGTTCATTATGGACTATGTAAGGAGATTGAACCGGGCACTGCCAGTAATCTACATGAGAAGTGATTGTCCTGTGGCTGTAAGAGGGTGCTGCCTTATGAGCCCCACCAAGAGGCCCCATAGTTAACACTGGGTACAAATTTACTTTTATATAAGGTCAAAAGCTCGCTAATGAGCTTATTCCCAATTTTGGCTGCAATCTAAAAAGGGCTTCTGAGGATCTTATGATTTCAGTTTTGCTGCTTTCAGATGTGTCGCTCATTGTCCATTATTCGAGCAGTGAACACCTAAGTAAGTAAAACGTTCTGTTTCAGCAAGTGCTTCTCCCTTAATGTGTTGAATTTTCTTTTTAGGTCTCCTGTTTCCACATGTTATGGTAAATGTATTCTTTAGGTTAATTTTCATGTCCCTGTCCTCCATATACGAGACAAAGCAGTCCATCAATTGCTAGATGCCATTGGAGTTCTAGAGATCAATTCAGCATCGTTTGCATACAGGAGTGCAGTGGTTGAGCGTTGGCCAACATTGGGGCATCCACCTTAATCTTTTGTAGGGATTCGTCCACCCCTTTAATGTGTAATGCGAATAAAAGTGGGGCGGATCCCTCGTGTTAATTTGAAACATGGTGCAACTTCTCCCCTTAGCCCATAATGTACCCGAGTAATTAACTCTGCATACAGCTGTGACAGGAAAATTATGATCTCCATAGGGGCACCTATCTTGGTCAATGGCTGCCACATCTTAGTGTGGTTTACTAAATCAAATGAGATGCTCAAATTGGCAAAGCATAAATGGATATGACCCTCTTTGGCCAAGGTGTATTTGCTGATGAGTAAATGGAGGTTGGCACATTGTTCTGTAGTGCCCACATGCTTTCCAAACTCATATTGGGAGTCTGTTAGGATCTGATTTCCTATCAACCACGATTCCAGCCTCTCTAATAGAACTCTGCCCATTAGTTTAGCTGAAGAGTCCAGAAGGAATATTGGGCGGTAACTCTCTGTCCAAGAAAAGGGCAGGTGTCCTCTAGCTGCTGCATTACACACCTGTGTCAATATAGGAGCCCACAGGTTGGTACATGATTTGAATGTGTCTATTGGAACCCCGTCAAGGCCTGGTGCCTTCGCAGTAGCAGACTTTTCCAGGGCAGAAATAACGTCTTCTAAACAGATGTTTTTTTTGGTATGATGGCCCTACATGGCATATTACACAAGGTGAGTTGTCTGGGACGTGATTATCTGGGTTAAAGATTCCATAATGGCTTACCCAGTCAGCCTGTTGTAGAAGCACCTCTACCCTGGGGGCTGATGAGTCTTTTAGAAATGGCTGGTTGATGGTGCTCTAAAAGAGAGTGGCATCCCTTGTATCAGCTGGCTGTTGTAAATTAGCCCACGCTTTCTCCTGCAATTCCTCCCTGCTTTTCCTTAGTGCCTGCTTATCGGAGAATCCCAGAGTTGAGATCTCCTCTCTATTTGTAGGAAGGGTCTGGAGGGCCTTCTTCAGGTTTCCGATTTGCTCGTGTGTTATGTTTCATATAGGTATCCTAATATAGGCCCAGGTAGCATCATACCCTTTCACCTACATCACCTCCCCTACATTACACACTAACAAGCCTTTTAAGGATTGAACGCCTTTTATAGACTGAACCTTTTACCTAGTTCTAGGCCTGGGTGCAGAAGGAGGGTTTTTCCCGAACAATAGTGTTCTATGACTTCATCTTTAGACTGACACTGCATGAATAAAATATTCATGAGGCTACTTGGAAACCAGGCAGGGGCTATACACCACCTTCCTAATATCTACGCACAAGTTCATCCCATACGTCATCCTCATACCCAACAATGACTAACACAAGAACAAGGGACAAAGGGACTCTATATACTTTTCTGTATAAATACAGCACCTCTTGCTATCAGTAGTTAGAGGGAACCGAGACTTCCAGGCCGACACACTGACCAGAGACGCTGAGGCTCCTGCATGCAGACGCTCCAGCTGACAGTGGTCTGAACATCCCTTGCGGGGTGTCCAGCTCGAGACCAGGAGAGGCTCCTACATTCTCACTTCAGGTAATGGGGTTCGACCAAATCCTAGAGGGATTCTTGGCTGCACACCTACTCACATGCTAGGTACACTTAGGTACATCTAGATAGGCATCGTAGGAGTACGCACTCTCTTTTATCAATGCATTTTATTTTCATGTATTTATTCATGTTTATTGCAAGATGATAGAACTGTACTATCCTTTTATATTCATAGTACTGCTAATCATATATCTCTGCTACTGTCTAATGGTTGTTTTAGCTCATATACTTTACACGAGAATAACAACCGTTCAATAAATCCTTATTGAAACGCCCAGACTGTTTATTCAGTGTACCTCTGAGATAAACTAAATGAGCACGAGTGACTGAGCGAAAAGTAGTACATTGTTTCCACGATCTTGAGGGATCAGGGTTGTCATGTTCTGAGGTTGCCAGAAACTAATCTCTCCCCGATAAGAGGAGACACTAGTGGCACTGTGAGCTAGCTTATGCAAACAGGCTAACATTTCTCGGTGGGAGAGTACAGAATCAGTCTGCCACCAAGCCCACAGTTTATGTTATCCAAACGCGCAGGTCCTGCATGGGTACTATAGGAACTACACGACACGTGAGCAGTCTTGATCAAACCACCTAGTGGGTTTGTTTTTAGAACTCCTCCTAGCTGATCTTAGGTTACCCACAATTGCTGTTAATATTTCAATAAAAGCTGCTACAGTTTGGTGGGAAGAGGAATTTATATCAGTACAGATGGAAAATTCAGTGGGTTTATTATTGGTAACCTTCTCTAACAGAGCAACTCCATTGATATTTGTCCACCTGAGACTGATATCATTTGTGCCCATGGGTTTCAATATGTTCAGGAAGTTGTGGACCACTAGCCCACTGAGTCTTGATATTAAGTACCATCAACAGAGGGTGATGGTTGCTAAAAATGACTAGGGTCAACTTTAAAGGATTCCACCGATCCCAATGCAGTTTTAGAGATCAAAAATTGATCAATAGTAGAACCGCAATGGCTACCTTGGAAGGTGAGGATTATTGTTTCTTCGCTGCCCTGGGTGTGTCCCACGAACTCTAGGTTGTATCTAAAAATGAGTTAATTAAGAGCCTCATCATATGGGTTATGTGGAAAGTGCATCTGCTAACCCCGATGAATGCTTGCATAACCACAGATCTTACTATTGGGCTTATCGTAAGTGTTGATGTTGAAGTCCCCAGGCCATACATAAATACAGTTATCTGTGACACAGGTCTCAAAGAATTCCAGTTCTCTCCCTAGGTCATCAATGACCCTATTCTTCGTGTTGTCAAAGATATTATTGTGAAAAATAATCAGGATAAGGTTCAGTTTCTCAGTGGTCTGGAGATGTAATATCTGGAAGTAGGGTGAACTGGAAAAAACGTTTTTACCGGGAAAGTAGTAGATGTTAATAGAGCTAAACACCCTTAGCTCGTCCAAAGCTGGAGGGAGTAGCTGGGGTGCTGAAGGTCTTATACCCATCTATGTGGAAATCCCCCCTCTGCCATGTATCCTGTAGGCATATCAGTTAGGATGACTTAATCAGGTTAACCCAATCCCTGTTCCCCAGCTTATTTTTAATGCCTGCAATATTCCATGAGCTGATTTTTACTTTAGTACCCTTACTATATGGGTCGGGGATCCTGGCCTATCCACAGGGGCAGGATCATCTATATTTCTATGGGTTACAGCTTGCCCAGAAAGAACTCAAATTCATGTACAGCCAAATGAAATTGCACTGAAATCACACATCTCACCACCTCTGATGATGTTTATACACTCTTCATAAAAAGGTATTAAGCGATCATTCTACATATGTGTCAGACTTTATCGTGCCTAAATATTTTAAGAATTCAACAATGAAGATTGTGAAAATCTTGCAATTATTTCTAAAATAATTGGTAGTGCACTAAACTTAACAAAAAACAACCTACCTCATTTGAACAATTTTCAACTGGTCTAAAAACAATCGCAGAAAAGCTATAAATTTCCACTTTATCGATTACGCTTCCAGCCCACAAAAAGGTTAATCTCACAGGTAACTTAGGGACATATCGAACATCCAACAGAAGGAAACATCTACATAAATCTCAGCGATAAACAAAATTATTGGTCCCCACTTTAGAAAAACTATTCTGCAGGCTTGAACTATCTTGTTTTTTTTTTTTTATTTAACTTTATTGGCATTTGTGCATCACATAGACATCACGTGCAAGCAGATACTGAAATAACAACAGGGTTCTCCATCCCTCCCTCCCGTTCATAATAAAGGAGGAGATCATATCACCGTCCACCATTCATAATAATCCGTCTTAGAAATTAAGGAAAGCAAACAAGGGAGAGTCCGCTTTCCCATTTGCTTGTCCACATCAGTGGTACATCGTGTACTTCATGTACTTTTCATGATGTCTACATAGATCTTGCCAATTCCAACTCCTGTATTTCCCCTCCCCCTTCCCTCCCCTTCCCTTTCCCCCTTCCACTTCAAACATAGAGTCACGGGTTCAGTATTACTGTTGTTTACTATTCTCTAGCTCTTAGCAATAGGTCATGCCAGTTTCCTCCCCGGGTTCCCATATCTACACCCACCTCACCCGCAGACTCCTGAGTTCCCGGGTTTCGCTCCCCTCTAAGTTCTACCAGCATTTGGTACCATGCCCAGAGATCTTCTTCCAATTTTTCATCTTTACGAACAACCTTCATTTGCACTCTTTGCGCTGTCGCCCACTCACATATATCTTTCATCCATTCCCCTACCTGTGGGGGTCTAGGTCTGAGCCACGTTATGGCAACACACCTTCTTGCCAACACTTACCCCAATGAAAGGAAGCGGCTGCTTAATTTTTTGTGTTTGGAGTTAGGTATTAGGTCCAGCAGTACTTGTTGGATCTCTTTAGGAACTACCCATCCTGTGGCTCTCTGAAGGCGTGTGGTCACCGCATCCCAGTAGGAGAATAGTGTGGGGCACGTCCAAACCATATGGATAAAGTCCGCCGCCTGTGACTTACATCTCGAGCATTCATCACTGCAGGCAGGGTAATATGCAGTGTGCTCTGGTGAGGTACACTTGGTGAACCAGGTTATATTGTAGGTGTTTAAATCGTGCATTAGAGCTAACTGTGCGAACCCCCTCCTGAACTCTTTCCCAGTCTTTATCAGATAGCGGCTACTCTAACATAGCATCCCATCTTTGCTTTACCGGCAGTGCTCCGCCTGGTAAGTCATCTCTTAAGGCTCTATATAGGTGGGATACTAATCGTCTACCTTGCACCATGTATAGCATTACTTTCAATGTGTCAGTGCTAGGGCGTGCTAGGGGGTGCTAGGGGGTGCTCCTGGGAACCCTGGCCAGATTTCCTCCGGTCACACTTGAGATCTTTTCATATTGTAGGAGCTGTCCCGTTCCCAAGTTAAAGGCGTCTACTGCTTCCTCTCATGTGATAAACCTACCATTCATATACAGGTCTCCCAGTGTTTGGCATCCTCCTTCCTTCCACCTTCTTATGGACATAGAGTCCGCGATACAGGCAAAAGGGCGTAGCACTCAGAGGGGCATATCAGGGGCATTTGGAGCATGTTGAACCACCCTTCCTGGCCACATGTCGTGCAATGTATGGGACCCAGGGGGAACACCTTTTCCAAGCATCAAAATTTCGGGTAGTGTGTAACCATGATGCGTGCCCGGCAGAAGGTTCGTCTCCCATTTGTTGTCGGTATCTAACCAGTGCACCGCATGCTGTAATTGGGAGGCCATGTAGTAAAAAAAAAAGTCCCCCCAGACACCACGTCCTCTGCAACGTTGTTAAACGTACCCACTTGCATTTATCGCCCCATAAGAGGTCTATCAAAAGTTGGTCAACTGTTCGTAAGTAGTGTCGTGGGATGATGTAAAGCGAGTGTTGCCATGTATAGAGACATCTGGGTAAAACGATCATTTTTTATTTTATTATTGCAATTCGACCCATAAGTGACAATGGCAAGTCTCGCCAGAACCGTTTGGAGCCACGTATCCCCTCTATCACTCTGCCAATGTTGAGATCGAAGTATGCAGATTCCGTGTTTGCCTGCCGTATCCCCAAGTATCTCGTCCCCTCACCCACCCAAGGCAGCTCTCCTTTTGTGAGCTCAGACTGCGGTACTCCTGCTAATCTTCCAATGGGGATTACCTTGGATTTTCCTGGGTTGATCCGGAGTCCGGATACCTCTCCAAATCTCCTCAGCTCTGACAATAAAAGTGGTATCGAATTTGTCGGTTGGCGTAGATAGACTAGTGTATCATCTGCATATGAAGAGACCGCATGATTGGTCTCGCCCCGCCTGACTCTCCACTCTCCCAGTGTGTCCTGCAGGGCAGCCACCAGCAGCTCTATGGCCAACGCGAACAGCAGCGGAGAGAGTAGGCACCCCTGGCGAGCACCTCTACACAGCTCAAATGGTCTGGACACCAAGTTCCCTATTCTAATTCTTGCCATAGGGAATGTATAAAGTAGTCTGGCCCATTTAAGAAACGCCCCGCCAGCCCCAACCCTTCGGAGGACCTGCCACAAATAAGGCCACTCCACCGAGTCAAAGACCTGTTCTATACCTAACAGTGCTAAGGCATAATCGCCATCCATTGAGCACGGGCATGCCAGACATGTGCCAGTCCCCGCAGGTTATGAGTGGTGCTGCGCTTAGGTATGAATCCTGCCTGGTCTGTGTGAACAATGTGGGGGACCCTAAGGAGAAGGCGCGCTACAATGAATCCACTAAGTATTTTTACATCTATATTTAGTAAGGATATCGGTCTGTATGAATTGGCTAACAGGGGGTCCCTATCCGGTTTTGGTATCATGGCCATCAGGGCCTCCCTCATGGAGGGAGGGAGTGAGGCCTTCACAAATGCTTCGTTGTAGACCTCCATTAGGTTGTCAGCCAGTAAGGGGGCGAACCTCTAATAGAACTCTGCAGGCAACCCATCGGCCCCGGGACTCTTAGCGGTGTTAAGGTGCTGGATAGCCAGCAGAATTTCCTCTTCATGTATCGGGGCATTTAGGGCCTCCTCCACCTCTGAATCCAGCTGGGGAAGCTCAACCGAGTCCAGAAAAGCTTGGATCAACTCTTGTGGTGCAGAGGGGTGATGTGCATATACTTTTTCAAGGTGTTCAGCCAGGACCGCAGCAATTGCATTCTGTGAGAAAAACGTGTTTCCAACCCTATCTTTAAGCTGCACAATGGGATTGATGTCTAACTCTCATTTAACCAGGCGAGCCAGCAAAGCAACAGATCTATCGCCCTCCATGTGTAATCTTTGTCGGTATGTAGAGTGCACATGTTTTTTTAGTCTATGCAGATCTGTCAATAGGGTCTCCCATGCCAACCGCCGTTCCTCCATCCTATGGGGGGCTCCTGGAAGGGCCTTCACTAGCCCGCCCAGTACTGCCTCCTGTTTAGCTCTGTCTTTTTCCAGCTGTTGGCGAACCCCATATGATGTTTTAATACATACCCCTCTGTTAACCACTTTCATGGCTTCCCATTCGAGTGCTCGAGTCGAGGCGGACCCCCACTTTTCCTCAAAGTATCATTCTAGGGCTTCTAAGAGCGCGGCCGAGAATGGAGGGTCTGATAAGGCTTCAGTCCCAAGTCTCCAAAGGGCTTTGGCAGAACGGGTTCTCGCCCCGCACAAGCTTCGCAGTACAGGTGAGTGGCCAGAAAGGTATCTAGGTAGATAGGTTATTCCTTTCACTTCAGTTTCTAATTCAGCTGAAAGGAGCCAGTAGTCTAACTGACTAAAGGTTCCGGATGCAGGAAAATAACAGGAAAACTGTCGGGTCATCTTATGACGTTGGCGCCATACATCAACCAATTGCATGCCATCTATAACATCCCGGAGGGTCTCCGTCAGCCGGAGCTTAGTGCGGGACCGTGGGGGATCACGATCATAGTGCCGTCAAGGACGCAGTTAATGTCTCCTGCCGGCAGCATAGATGCCCCTAAATAGGGGGTAGCCACCCTCATCAGGTTGGGGAAGAAAGATGGACAGTCATCATTGGGAACTTACATGTTAATAATGCACACTTCCTTGCCATCCAGCCTGCCATGCAGGATGACACATCTCCCATCTGGGTCCACGGAGTGATGTAGGTGTTGAAAAGGAACCCCAGGAGCCACCCAAATTAGGGTGTCAAGCCCAGAATAAGAGGTAGCATATAATTACCCCATCCAGAGCTTCTTCAAGGAAGGTGGGAAAAACAACCCTAACCATACCACAGCAACATTAATAACCCCCCTCCCCTAGGGCAGTGTTGCACCCCCGTCTCAAAAGAGACAAGGGAAAGATGTGCATTTGCCGCCCCACCTCCCCATAAAACATTAAACAAGCAAAAAAAAAATGCAACAGTAATATCCAATCTGCATCTTAAATTTCCAAGTATCTGTACTTAATGTGTTGATCACATAAAACTTTCCAACAGTCTCTTGCTACGCTAGTGGTAGACTCGCTAGTGGGGTGCGAGGACATGCCTCTAGCCCCCCACCTAGTTGTCCACCTGTGGGGAATTAGGCCCCCTGTTGGCTACCTGCATCCTGGGTCTAAAAGTGCCCAACTTCATACAACAATAAAAAAAATTACCCTCCTGCATGTGATAAGAATCTCAGTCATTCTCCTCAGCATTATACTTATCTAGCCCAAACGTCCAACCCCAGCTCTTCTCGGCAGCGGAGTCCTCCCTAATTGTCTTCATCTTCATGTGGATCATTATTAAGCAGTTGTGCTTGGGAGGACTCCCCTGAGTCAGGGACCGTGTCCAATACCTGCAGGGCAGACCTGGATTCTTCCTGGTCTGTGCATTCTGGCACTGTCCTGTCATGTGTTCTATGTTCCTCTGTCCCATGGCGGGCGGCCCGAACCAGTAGCCCAGGACGAGTTCGGTGGGGGGACCACACATACCTCCGGGAGTCCCCAGGAGTCCAACCAGTCTCTGGCCTCCGTCGCCGAGAAGAAGAACAATGCTTTCCCGTTGCTTTTGACCCTCAACTTAGCTGGAAAGATGAGTCTGTATTTAAGATTCAGGTCTCTGAGGTGTTGTTTCACCATCAAAAAGGATTTCCTTTGATCTTGCACTCTTTGTGTATAGTCCGGGTAAATTGAGATCTGGTGTCCTTCAAACAACAGCGGGCCGCGAATACGTGTCATTTGCAAGATAGCATCACGGTCCCGTAAGTTAAAGAGTCTGGCAATAATGGCTCTTGGTGGTGCCCAGCCTGGATAAACTATCTTAGTTACCTAACTTTCCTACCAGTGGCGACTGGCACTGATCGGAGGTAGGGGTGCGGGGCACTGGATGTTGACAGCTCCTTCCTTGGCCTTACACAGCCCCAGGGCGCCTTTCATTGTCAGCGAGCGTTTGGAATGCATCAGCACAACCCTCATGAGGTGTGAGGCAGTGGTATCACACAAAATATGTCCAGGCACTGACATGAACTGTCGATGTAAGTGATACATTGACACTTCTCTAAAGATTTGCTATGATGGATGATATGAACTAGGTGGGGGGGAGGGGCGGGGTGGAATCGGGTAAGGAAAAAAAAACACTTACCTCCCATCCGGCTGACTGGCCGGCCTCTGCCGCCTCTCCTGCATCCTCTTCCTGGCTTTTTAGGTGAAACAGGAAGCAGGAAGCACCAGGGCTCCCACGCTCCCCAGCCAATCACAACGCTGCAATGCAGCGTTGTGATTGGTCTGAGCGCCATGACACGGTGCTCAGCCAGGGGCTGGAAGGGTGTGCATGTTCTCCATGCAGGCTGTAATGCAGCCTGTATAGAGAACAGGGAAGTGCGCATGACTGTTTTGGGCGGCCCGAGAGGGCCGGCCAAACAGTCATTGCGCACTTAGGAGTGTTCTACCACTCCTCCCCAGCTCTGCAGCCCTGCCCCCTCAAGCAAGCTGCCGCAGCAGGAGGACAAAATAAAATGATAATACCATTATGTTATTATCATTTTATTTTTTCCTTTCTTTTGCTGCTTCTAGGTAGTGGGGTGACGCTTCTATGCCTTAGCGGAGGTGCTGCCACTGTTTCCTACTCATTCCAATGCCTACATGCTAGACTTATCATTGGTGCAGAGCAACATTATCTCTTTCTATACTCAAATAAAATTGGTCTAGTTGGATCATCACAACATTCCATCCATGATTTGTCTTGAGGGTCAGATGCAAAAAGCGGATTTGTTACCTAACCAACTAAATCATATGGATTTTCAAGGGGAAGTTAAACTGTTGATCTTTCACCTCGGCCATCGAGACTGAAGGTTGTATGACAGAGGCACACATGCCTAAACCATGCATGCCTCTACTACGCGGCCCCAACAACGAATGCGTCTAAACAACACATTCCTTTACCACGCATGCCTTTACCATGCAAGCCTTTACCATGCAATTTTGAGGTAAAGGCATGATTGGTACAGGGATGTGTGGTAAAGATCACACCCCAACCCCCCCGGTCTGAGCACTAAAAACATCCCCGACCCCCCGAGCCCTAAAAACTACTCCACCCCGAGCCCTAAACACTACCCAGAACCCCCTGAGCCCTGAAAACTAACCCCCCGAGCCCTAAAAACTACTTCAACCCTTAAAAACTACCCCCCAAAACCCAGCCCCAGCCCCACTCACCTCAATGCATCCTTTCCCGATCCTTCCTGTTCCTGTGCCCACCCATCCCAGCATCCAGACCGTTCACTGCCTTAACCATGCCAATGCATGGCATATGTGTGGTTAAGGCCATGGTTGAGTTTGTGGGGAAACGGCACACGTGGCTCTGCCCGCGTTGTAAAGGCCATTTCCCAGACTGAACAAACGTTAGACACAGAAGATCTAAACAATCTTTTTATCATGGAAATTAAGGTGGACTACTTCTAAATCAATTTTCACACTCTGAATAACCCTAAGTGCCTCTTTACATGAGAAGACTACATCATTTTACTTCTCTACACTAAGGGGCTGATAACGATGCAGCCCGTAAAGGCTCCGACCGCTAGTCGGAGCCTTCCTGGCCTCATCTTAATGGGCCGCTCGGTTTACTTTCCGACCACCACATTATGATGCTGGCGGTCGGAAAGTAAACAGGCCAGTCATTCCAGCTGGCTTACAACGGGCTCATGGAGCCCGTCGGCCAGACGGAGCCGGCCCGTAATCCCAAAGGGCGGGCCTTTCCACCCTTGCGATGACAATGTATGCTTTCCAACATGGTTTCCATGCCGGCCTGTATGACATGGAAACCATGTCGGAAAGCGTGTTTGGGGGCCCACGGCAGGGCGCCCTTGGGTGCACAGCCTTCGGTTGGGGGCCGAAGGGGTACCTATGGTGCAGGGATGAACAGCACCTCCCATTTCCCATTGGGACCATGTTTTACGGCCGGTCTACGGCCGTAATGCATGCTCCCATAGGCAAATGCAGGAATGCGGCCGAATCCTAATGAGGCGGTCGGGACCGCCAACCAGTGGTCGGTCGGGCCCAGGACCGAGTCGGTGTCGGGCAGAAGCAATTCCGCCTGACATCAAAATTGGCCCCTAAGTTTCCCCATTTTGATTAAGTATCAAACATTAAAACTCTACACAGTACATACAAAATACAATAAGGTCATTCATTATGGAAGGGAAATATCCACATTGTTTTCATTTAAAGACATAGTATTCCTAGCACCACTTAATATTCCCTCAAGCAGCAAACCTGCCTCCCACACAATGTCATCTCTGCTAACACCTTGACTGCAACTTTGTGGCTAATTCTGTGTCTAGTGCACAGTTTAGTTTGCACCAGAAACAGGATTCGAAGTTGGGCAGAATTTTCCCACACACCAATAGCATATGTGTTATTTTCTCACATGCAAATTATGTAGCCAGAGTATATCCACAAATCTTCACCAGGTAAAACCTGCCAAAGATCTTGTTGGCAATTAAAATGCATATACTGATTTGTGTACTCTGGAATTCTTTCCAAGGTGTAAAATTCCAATTCGGGCAATATGGAAAGCATCTGAATTTGCTTAAATTGGAATTTCCCACTAATTTGCTTTGTGAAAAGACATTTTGTGTAAACTAGATAAAATCTTTCCCATCATCTCATTTTTTCAATAGAGAAAAAAGGTCTTCCCAACTGCGACCAGCAAAGAAATTAATCTATATGTGAAAGTTCTCCCTCTTAAACCTCTTCTTGCATCCTGGTAATGTTAAGCACATGCAAGGAAATTGTTGATCAAGGAAATACAACATTCTGGGTAAACGCAGTCAAACATTGCAAACTTAGAAATTAAAAGAAAATAGCAGATTTTGATAAAGAAATCCCTTGTGTGTAAGTATCATTAAAGTATAAATAATCCCTATAACCAGAGAAGAGCAGGAATGCAAAAGAATGAGCAGCATGCAGAATAAATCATATAAAGCTCACAGCTGCTACCATAGCAGCTCATTTAAATGTGTCAGTTACTCTTAGACAATCTATGCCTAAAGGTTTAAATGACGCACATTCAGTGATACTTCGATTGTCTGATGGTCCTTGAATATTCAGTTGTACAATTACTATGTTTAAAGTGAAATGATCATTACGGGCTCTCCCCCTTCTTCCTAATGCAAACGAATGTGAAATTAATGTGGGGAACAAAGTAATACATGGGATGAGGCATGTGCTTGAAGGGTTAATAGGACCAACAAAGTAATTAATTGGATCATGCACATGGTTGAAGGTTTAATAGGGGCAATACATTGGATCAGGCATGCGCTTTAAGATTTAATTGCAATAAAGACAGACTTTCTGAACACTTTCAAACAATGATACAGACAAAACTGAAACACATCTAATTAAAAATACCATAATTAAATAAATATCCAAAAATCAATAAAGATAAAATACAACCAAACCCATTGTGTGCTGCCTCTGGACCATGGAACTTTATTTGAGATTGTCTGCCCCACACACTGATTTCCTTCAGAAAAACTCAGACCATTGTATTGCCTTAGACTACAATGCTGATGTATAACATTTAGAAGTGCTCAATCTGTCACAGATCATTATTTTCATTGATATATCTCTGTTCCTATGCCTTCTCCCCTACCCTCAGTCAAAGCTGTTTTGTTTAGTAATTTCATGGATTTCCAATGCCTTCAACTTTGTTTCTGTTGGCATACAGTCTAACATCAGACTGTGACATGCTTCATTGCCCCTGTAGCTAGGACTGAACTTGGACAATGACACAACAATATTTAGGTTACTCTTGCTGAGCTCTGCTTTTTAGATTCTTTAGTTCCTTTAGAGTGAACTTTATTTGCATGGAGGCAGTTTCAATCATCTAAAAGGTAAAACAGACAATAAGATACTCCAGATATTCCAATGGCTACTAGGCACCATCCTTGATTCCACTGCACTCTTGTTGACCAAATAAAAGTGTACAAGCAGCACTGATGTAAAAACCTCCAACATTCAGAATCCAGTCCAAGTCCTCCTTACTTAGGGCCCGATTACGATGGCGGGGAGATCGCCACCGACAGGCTGTCAGTGGTGGTCTCCCCACCATCGTAACCAACTTTACCACCCGCCATATTATGATGGCGGGCGGGCGTGTGGCGGTTGTAAAGACCGACCGTCAAGCATCCGACGGGCTCCTTGAGCCCGCCGGTGCAGCAGAGGGACTCGTAGTCCCTACAATGCTCGTGTTGCCTACCAGGCACCGCCGTACGGATTACGATGTCCCTTTCCACCGGCCCTTTCATGGCGGTTAACCTGCCATGAACAGGCAGGCAGAAAGGGACTTTAGGGGCCCGTAGCAGGCCCCCCCTTACCCTCTGGCCCCCAGACACGGGACCTGGGGGGCACCAATGGTGCCCCCCTACATATCCCTGCACCATGTGGCAGGCACCGCATGTTGCCTGCCATGTAGTGCAGGGATATGTAAATTGTCCCTTTTTGCATTGCGGTGGGTGCTGCAGCCAGCCATCGTAATCAGCTCCTTAGTACTCATGGAGGATAGTATTGTCAAGGTTAGAATACAACCCAGAATTATCAGTGAAGGTGTGTGATGTTGCAGACAGTCCTACTCATCTTTCCACACTGATTTCTTATCAAGTGTAATTAGTCACTATTATTACCAATTGGAGTCTTCTCCAATTGAACACAATTTTATCCAGCATTTCAGATGCGCTGGCATTGAGTACTGAGTACCCGCACTTCTCTAATTTAAAAGGAGGAGAAACAGCACTTTTCAGCAGGCATGTAATTTAGTCAATTGAAGTAGAGCAACAATTACAAATAGGTACCAGGAGAGTAGTGATTACCAACTAGCCTTTTTCTAGAGTGACAGAAGCATGGCTCCATCAATTGTATGGCACAACATCTACAACAACAATACAAAAATGTAATGTAAAAATATTGTTGCCGAAACATCAACTACAAAAATATTGACTTTTTAAACACTATGCAGAAAACAAAAATGTTGACTGCAATAATACCATCATTAAAAATTGTGAAAATAATAATATAACGTACAACATTATCGATATATAAAATATTACTAAGTCAATTAATTAAAAACAAAATATCAACATCAATTAAACAAACAAGAAACAAACAAACATAAATCTATGACCCCCCCAAAAAAAACAAAGGAACACTGTGAGAAAGTGCCCTCTTTCTGCATGGTATGCCCCCACTTTTTGCTGATTTGCTGATGTTTTTTGACTGAGTGTGCCCTGGGCTCCTGCTAATCAGGTGCCCAGGGCCTATGTTCCTTCCCTAAAACTGCATTTAAGCCTAAACCCAATTGGCATCTCTGGCCACATGTCAGCCCCTGGTAAATGGTACCCCAGGTACCCAGGGCACTGTGACCAGAGAAGGCCTCTTAGGGCTGCAGCACTTATTGTGCCACCCTTAGAGGCCATGTACCCTGACACTCACACACTGCCTTTGCAGGCTGCGTGTCTTGGTGCAGAACAAAGTGAAGAGTCGACATGGCACACATCCCTGTGTGCCATGCCCACAAACCACTGCCCTGGCATACATCAGTCACCCCTCTAGCTGGGTGCCCTATGCCAGTGGTGAGGGTACAGGTGCATGAGCCCTGTACCCCTACAGTGCCCAAGTCCATTCCTGGGCACTGTAAGTGCAGTGCTGCCATTAAGAGTATATGGTGCTGGGAGTTTGTCATTACGAACTCCACAGCACCATGATGGCTACACTGAAGACTGGGAAGTTTGGTATCAAACTTCTCAGCACATTAAACCCACACTGATGCCAGTGTGGGATTTAATGTAAAATGCACAACAGAGGGCATCTTAGAGATGCCCCCTGAAACTCGACCAACTTCTAGTGACCTGACTGAGTGGCTGCTTAAGCTGCCACCACCAGACATGTTTCTGGACCCCTGGGTCGAGAGCCTGCTGCTCTCGGGGGGCCTGAAACAATGCACATCCTGGGATGAGGTGCCAAGCCTCCTCCCCCAGGATGGGCAGGGTTCATGAAGGAGAAGCTTCAAAGGCATGCCGCCTTTGTGAGCCTCTCCAGACCATTTGCTGCTTTCAGCAACTGGTCCCCACTGGTTCTACCCCCCCACTTTGGGTGGGAGAACCGGCAGGAAAAACAAGTGAGGAAGGGAGGTGTGCCCACCTCTGCCAACTCCACCCCTCAGGTGGCGGAGGCGAGGTGAAGCACAACCTCGAGTCCCAGCCATCTTGAGGATGGGGGGACCCAGACAACCAGGGACAGGCTCCTGCCCCCCTCCCACTGGAGAGTGGCAGAATAGGGGGTGTACCCACCCCAGAGAAGGGACCCATTGGTCCCTGCCCTTTACCTACCTGTAACGCCCCTAAATTTAGTATTTAGGGGGCACCTTGAACCTTACTTCCTCAGATCCAGCTTACCTACAAGAAGAAAAGAAGAAGAAGGACGAAGAGCCGTGCAGAGCTAACAAGAGGACAACGCCCACTGACTTGGCCCCAGCCCTACAGGCCTGTCTCCCCTCGAACCTGCTCCTGCAAAATCCCGGCGTGTCCAGCAGCCAGCAACCTCACAAACCCCGGAGGACCTGCCTGCCTTCACTTCCAAGACTGTTTCTCCAGTGAACACCCGACGTGTTTAAACTGCAGCTTCTGGCTCCGGCCGGATACTGCGAATCCAGCCCACTCTGTACCCGCCGAACCCGGCCCGAGCTCGAGTGGAAAAACACCAAGAGGAGGTCACCCCGGCGATCCTGACCCGAGATCCGGCGACCCCTGACCTGCCTCAAGCCTCCAGCGACGCCTGCAGCCTAAATCCAGAAGGCCCCTCTAACCGCGACCCGGAGCTGGTAAGAAGATCCGACCCCAAAAGGCACCCCTGCACCCGATGCCCCACGGCCTTGTGTGCCAAAACCAACGGTGCCTAACCAACCCTTAACTTCCCAACTTACCTCTCAAAGTGGTGGTCGCACCCAGAAGTACTTCGTCTCCCTGCCTGCAGTGCTTTTCCAAACCGGAGGCTCTCCATAGAAAAAAACAGGGCGTCCGACGCTGAAACAGCACTCTGCACCCGGCCGCCCCAGTGCCGCTGAGGGTGCACCTTTTGTGCCAACTTGTTTACCCATTTGCCCTGACCTAAACCCTAGGAGCTTTGCTCCCACAACCCAGTGGCCTGCTTGCCAGCAGCCACCAACCGAAGACCCCCTATCCTCCATAGGATAACATTGGGCCTCAACACTCTGCACCCGGCCGCCCTAGTGCCGCTGAGGGTGCAACAACAGGGCCTCACTGACCCTGGGGGAACCCTTGTTCTAACCCCAGAACCTTAACTCCCACAGTCGTTTACTTACCTGCAAACCGATAACCTGTTTTTCCTCCATAGGATAACATTGACAATTTTTCTTCCAAAAAACGACTGTGTGGAGTTTTGAAAACTAAAGATATTCTTTAAAAATCGTACAATTAACCAAAACGTGTTTTCTCACCTGTTTGCAGGAAATGTCCCAGTGCTGAATCTAGGCATCCAGCACTGAGTTAGAAAAAGTAACGTAGAAGTAACTTACCTGCAATTTACTGAAAAAGCCTATTCATTTCAATGTACTGCTCCAAAAAGAAGTGTGGAGATTTGAAATCTGAAAATATTCTTTAAAAATCGCACGAATAACAACAACGCATTTACTCACCTGTTTTCAGGAAATGCCCCAGTGCTGAATCGAGGCATCCAGCACTGAGTTAGAAAAAGTAACGTAAAAGTAACTTACCTGCAATTTGTTGAAAAAGCCCATTCATTTCAATGTACTGTATTTGCTAAGTGTTGCATACTACTGCTCCCCTGTAAATCAAACAAAGTACAATTTCTATTGCATTTTCAAACTGTTCTATATCCAGTAACTTATTACTGAAAAGTATTTAATGCTTACCTGTGCCAGGCTTGCTTGTTTCTAAAAATAAACAACAGTATTTTTTTTATACAAAAACAATTGGCCTAGAGTTCAGTTCTTGAGTGTGTGAATTCATTTGCTGACTGAGTGTGTACATCAAATGCTTAACACTGTCCTCTGATACTGCCTTACTGCTCGACCAAGCTACCACTATTAGAGAGTAAGGTTCTATCTAACTTTAACCTCTGCCTACCTTTGGGGACTCTTGGACTCTATACACACTGTACCTCACTTTGGTGCAGTATATATAGAGCCAGTTTCTTACATTGGTGGATCTGCGGTGGGATATACAACTTGCATTTGTTGGACTACTTGGTTACCACCTGATCACACGACAGAACTCTTAAATTGCCTTTAGAATTCTGATTTTTTTCAAATTGGCATTTTTACCAAACTACTAAAAGTCTTGTTAGGGCCTTGCTTAAGTCCCTTTAGAATTTTAGAAAATAAAAAGTCACTATAGTCAAGGGTAGAGGGGTTAGAACTTTTTTTTAGAATGTCTCAAGAAAAGAACCCAACTGTTAGTGAAGATAATAATGACATGCAGGACATGGTTGATGAGCTTGACCTCACCCCTTACCTTCACTTGTCTTTCAAGGAAGTAAGGTCCTTATGTAAACTTAAAAATATACCAATGGGCCCTCATCCAACTAAACAAAAGCTCCAGGAGCTTATTGGCTGAGTATTCAAAGGCCCACCGCTCTGAGAATGGTGATGACCAGTCAGATGAGGAAAGGAATGAGGAGGATGGAGATAGGTGCCCACCTTCACCACTTCCTAGGGAAGAAAGGGTCCCTGCACCCTTATTTCCAAGAGTTAACCTCTGGGGACCTAGAGGCCACACAGGTGGCTCAGGTTCTGGTGAGGACATTGAGGACAGCCTCAATGAGGAGGATAGCCTTTTAGGAAGGCTGGCCAAAAGACTGGATCTAGAGTCCAGACTCCTGGCTCTAGAGAAAGAAAGAAAGAAAGAAAGAAAGAAAGAAAGAAAGAAAGAAAGAAAGAAAGAAAGAAAGAAAGAAAGAAAGGAGATGGGTTTAGCACCCATCAATGCAGCAATCTTAATAAGGATAGAGAGCAATCTTATGATCCTAAAATCCCCAAAGGGATTGTCCCTAAATTTGAGGAGGGTGATGACATCACTAAATGGTTCACAGCCTTTGAGAGGGCTTGTGACATGAGGAAAGTGAAGAAACCTCTCTGGGGGGCACTCCTGTGGGAACTGTTCTCTGGTAACTGCAGAGACAGGCTTCTGACCCTTTCTGGGCCAGACGCTGGGTCCTATGACCTCATGAAGAGAACTCTGATTGAGGGATTTGGACTCACCACTGAGGAGTACAGAATTAGATTCAGGGGGGCTCACAAAACCCAAAACCAGTCCTGGATTGATTTTGTAGACTACTCAGTAAAGACACTAGATGGTTGGTTAACTGGACACAATGTGCATGACTTTACTGGACTTTACAATTTGTTTATGAAGGAACATATTTTAAGTAATTGCACGAATGAAAAGTTACATCAGCATTTGGTAGACCTAGGTCTAATTTCTCCCCAAGAATTGGGAAAGAAGGCAGACCACTGGGTCAAGACTAGGGTGACTAAGACAACCACTGGGGGTGACCAAAAGAAAGGGGTTACAAAACCTCCCCAGGGGAAAGGTGGTGAGAATCCCCAAGATAAAAAGTCTGAGTCTTCTAAAGGGCCCCAAAAACCTGCACAGGTTGGTGGGTCCCAAAATACTCCCTATACTCCACAGCCCTATAGGGGGAAGAACTTTGATCCTGCAAAGGCCTGGTGTAACAACTGTAAGAAGTTGGGACACTTAACTGGAGACAAGGCTTGCCCTAGCAAGAAGGCCCCTAGTCCTACAGCAACAGCTACTACTGGTGTAGCCAGTCTCCAGATGGGATCAGCAGTGTGCCCAGAGCAAATCAGGTTGCACACTGAAGCAGTTCTAGTTTCAGAGGGGGAAGTTGAGTTTGCCACTGTAGCTGTGTGGCCACCCAACTTAAAGAAATACTTACAATACCCTTGGATCAATGGAACTAGGATATAGGCTCTGAGGGATACAGGTGCCAGTGTCACTATGGTGAGAGACACACTGGTTTCCCCTGAGCAATATTTGATTGGGCGTACTTACCCAGTCACCAATGCTGACAGTGTTACCACTAACCATGCAATGGCTATGGTGACATTAGACTGGGGGGGGTTACTGGCCTGAAACAGGTAGTGGTCTCTCCAAAGCTACCAGCTGCATGTCTGCTTGGCAATGACCTGGAAACCTCAGCCTGGGCTGAGGTTCAACTAAAAACCCATGCAGCAATGCTGGATATCCCTGAATTGGTGTGTGTAAAAACAAGAGCACAGAGCAAAAGGCAGGGTGAAAAAGTGTTGGAGCCTGAAAGTATGGCCCAACCTAACAAGAGAAAAGGTAAGAAGACTGGGGAACCAGCTTCTGTTCAGCAAAAGGATCAGGACCCCTCTCCTCAGGGAGAGGACTTGGACACCCCAGAGGGAACTGAGCCTATGGAGCTTGACCCTTACCAGGTTGAAATCTTAGGCCCAGGGGGACCCTCTAGGGAAGAGCTGTGCCAGGGGCAGCAAGACTGTCCCACTCTTGAAAGCCTGAGGCAGCAAGCTGTTTCAGAAGCAAAGGGAGTTGTCAGTGGTACCCACAGAGTCTATTGGGAAGAGGGATTACTGTACACTGAGGCAAGAGACCCCAATCCTGGAGCCACCAGGAGAGTGGTAGTGCCACAGAGGTACAGGGAGTTCCTCCTAACTTTAGCTCATGACATCCCCCTAGCTGGGCATCTGGGCCAAACCAAGACGTGGGAAAGGCTAGTTAGCCACTTTTACTGGCCCCAGATGCAGCAAAAGGTGAAGGAGTTTGTCAGCTCCTGTGTTACCTGTCAAGCCAGTGGCAAGACAGGTGGCCACCCATAGGCCCCCCTGATACCACTGCCTGTGGTGGGGGTTCCCTTTGAGAGGGTAGGTGTGGACATAGTGGGTCCACTTGAACCTCCCACAGCCTCAGGGAACAAATTCATACTAGTGGTAGTGGATCATGCCACTAGGTAGCCTGACGCAATTCCACTTAGGACTACTACAGCTCCTGCAGTAGCCAAGGCCCTCATTGGTGTCTTCACCAGGGTAGGGTTTCCTAAGGAGGTGGTTTCAGACAGAGGTTCTAACTTCATGTCTGCTTACCTGAAACACATGTGGAAAGAGTGTGGAGTGCAGTACACGTTTACTACACCCTATCACCCACAGACCAATGGCCTTGTTGAGAGATTTAACAAGACATTGAAATGCATGATTATGGGGCTCCCTGAGAAACTCAAAAGGAGATGGGATGTCCTCTTACCATGTCTGCTTTTCGCTTACAGAGAAGTGCCACAGAAGGGAGTAGGTTTTTCCCCCTTTGAACTTCTGTTTGGCCATCCTGTGAGGGGACCACTCTGTCTTGTAAAAGAGGGTTGGAAGAAGCCTCTCCAAGAACTCAAACAAGATATTCTGGTCTATGTGCTTGGCCTAAGGTCCAGAATGGCTGAGTACATGGAAAAGGCATCCAAGAATCTTGAGGCCAGCCAGGAGCTTCAGAAGCACTGGTATGACCAAAAAGCTGCACTGGTTGAATTTCAACCTGGGCAACAGGTGTGGGTTTTGGAGCCAGTGGCACCAAGGGCACTCCAGGACAGCTTGAGTGGCCCTTACCCTATGCTGGAGAAAAAGAGTGAGGTCACCTACTTAGTTGACCTGGGCACAAGCAGGACACCCAAAGGGGTTATCCATGTGAACCGCCTAAAGCTCTACAATGACAGGGCTGACATCACCATGCTGATGGTGACTGATGAGGAGCAGGAAGCAGAGAGTGAACCTCTCCCTGACCTCCTCTCATACAGCCCAAAAGATGGGTCAGTAGATGGAGTGGTCTTTTCAGACACCCCATCTGCCCAACAGCAGGCTGACTGCAAGCAAGTCTTGCAGCAGTATGCTAAGCTCTTTTCCTTGTCCCCTGGTCTGACAAACTGGTATACCCATGATGTGGACAATGGTGACAGTGCACTTGTCAAAAACAAAATCTATCGACAGTCAGACCAAGTCAAGGAAAGCATCAAAGCTGAGGTCAGCAACTTGCTGGAGTTAGGGGTTATTGAACCCTCTGAGAGCCCCTGGGCTAGCCCAGTGGTTCTGGTCCCCAAACCTCACCCACAGGATGGAAAGAGAGAGATGAGGTTTTGTGTGGATTACAGAGGGCTCAACTCTGTCACCAAGACAGATGCTCACCCTATCCCAAGAGCAGATGAGTTGATAGACAAGTTGGGTGCAGCCAAACTCTTAAGTACCTTTGACTTAACTGCAGGGTCCTGGCAGATTGGCATGGCACCAGGAGCAAAAGAGAAAACAGCATTCTCCACACCTGATGGGCACTATCAGTTCACTGTTATGCCCTTTGGTTTAAAGAATGCCCCTGCCACCTTCCAGAGGTTGGTGAATCAAGTCCTTGCTGGGTTGGAGTCCTTTAGTGCAGCTTATCTTGATGATATTGCTGTCTTTAGCTCCACCTGGCAGGATCACCTGATCCACCTTGGGAAGGTTTTAAAAGCCCTGCAAACTGCAGGTCTAACTATCAAGGCATCCAAATGCCAGATAGGGCAGGGCACTGTGGTGTACTTGGGCCACCTTGTTGGTGGAGGCCAGGTACAGCCCTTACAGCCCAAGATCCAGGCCATCCTGGACTGGGCAGCTCCAACAACCCAGACCCAACTCAGGGCATTCCTTGGCTTGACTGGGTACTACAGGAGGTTTGTGAAGGGACTCCCCTTGCAGAACTCACCTCCAAGAAAATGCCCAAGAAGGTTAACTGGACAGGTAGTTGCCAAAAGGCTTTTGACACCCTGAAAGAAGCAATGTGCTCAGCACCAATTCTGAAGGCTCCAGATTATGCCAAGCAGTTCATAGTGCAGACTGATGCCTCTGAGCTAGGGATAGGAGCGGTCCTATCCCAGACCAATGATGAAGGCCAAGACCAACCTGTTGCTTTTATAAGCAGAAGGCTTCTCTCCAGGGAGCAGCGTTGGAGTGCCATTGAGAGGGAGGCCTTTGCTGTGGTTTGGTCCCTGAAGAAGTTGAGACCATACTTGTTTGGTACTCACTTCCTAGTTCAAACTGATCACAGACCTCTCAGATGGCTAATGCAAATGAAAGGGGAAAATCCTAAACTGTTGAGGTGGTCCATCTCCCTACAGGGAATGGACTTTGAAGTGGAACACAGACCTGGGACTGCCCATGCCAATGCAGATGGACTTTCCAGGTTCTTCCACTTAGACAATGAAGACTCTCTAGGGAAAGGTTAGTCTCATCATCTTTCGTTTGGGGGGGGTTGTGTGAGAAAGTGCCCTCTTTCTGCATGGTATGCCCCCACTTTTTGCTGAATTGCTGATGTTCTTTGACTGAGTGTGCCCTGGGCTCCTGTTAATCAGGTGCCCAGGGCCTATGTTCCTTCCCTAAAACTGCATTTAAGCCTAAACCCAATTGGCATCTCTGGCCACATGTCAGCCCCTGGTAAATGGTACCCCAGGTACCCAGGGCACTGTGACCAGAGAAGGCCTCTAAGGGCTGCAGCACTTATTGGGCCACCCTTAGAGGCCCTGTACCCTGAAACTCACACACTGCCTTTGCAGGCTGCGTGTCTTGGTGCAGAACAAAGTGAAGAGTCGACATGGCACACATCACTGTGTGCCATGCCCACAAACCACTGCCCTGGCATACATCATTCACCCCTCTAGCTGGGTGCCCTATGCCAGTGGTGAGGGTACAGGTGCATGAGCCCTGTACCCCTACAGTGCCCAAGTCCATTCCTGGGCACTGTAAGTGCAGTGCTGCCATTAAGAGTATATGGTGCTGGGCGTTTGTCATTACGAACTCCACAGCACCATGATGGCTACACTGAAGACTGGGAAGTTTGGTATCAAACTTCTCAGCACATTAAACCCACACTGATGCCAATGTGGGATTTAATGTAAAATGCACAACAGAGGGCATCTTAGAGATGCCCCCTGAAACTCGACCAACTTCTAGTGACCTGACTGAGTGGCTGCTTAGGCTGCCACCACCAGACATGTTTCTGGACCCCTGGGTCGAGAGCCTGCTGCTCTCGGGGACCTGAAACAATGCACATCCTGTCGCGAGGTGCCAAGCCTCCTCCCCCAGGATGGGCAGGGTTCACGAAGGAGAAGCTTCAAAGGCATGCCGCCTTTGTGAGCCTCTCCAGACCATTTGCTGCTTTCAGCAACTGGTCCCCACTGGTTCTACCCCCCACTTTGGGCGGGAGAACCGTCGGGAAAAACAAGTGAGGAAGGGAGGTGTGCCCACCTCTGCCAACTCCACCCCTCAGGTGGGGGAGGCGAGGTGAAGCACAACCTCGAGTCCCCGCCATCTTGAGGATGGGGGACCCAGCCAACCAGGGACAGGCTCCTGCCCCCCTCCCACTGGAGAGTGGCAGAATAGGGGGTGTACCCACCCCAGGGAAGGGACCCATTGGTCCCTGCCCTTTACCTACCTGTAACGCCCCTAAATTTAGTATTTAGGGGGCACCCTGAACCTTACTTCCTCAGATCCAGCTTACCTACAAGAAGAAAAGAAGAAGAAGAACGAAGAGCCGTGCAGAGCTAACAAGAGGACGACGCTCACTGACTTGGCCCCAGCCCTGCAGGCCTGTCTCCCCTCGAACCTGCTCCTGTGAAATCCCGGCGTGTCCAGCAGCCAGCAACCTCACAAACCCGGGAGGACCTGCCTGCCTTCACTTCCAAGACTGTTTCTCCAGTGAACACTGGACGTGTTTAAACTGCAGCTTCTGGCTCTGGCCGGATACCGCAAATCCAGCCCACTCTGCACCCGCCGAACCCGGCCCGAGCTCGAGTGGAAAAACACCAAGAGGAGGTCACTCCGGCGATCCTGACCCAAGATCCGGTGACCCCTGACCTGCCTCAAGCCTCCAGCCGACGCCTGCAGCCTAAATCCAGAAGGCCCCTCTAACCGCGAACCGGAGCTGGTAAGAAGATCCGACCCCAAAAGGCACCCCTGCACCCGACGCCCCACGGCCTTGTGTGCCCAAACCAACGGTGCCTAACCAACCCTTAACTTCCCAACTTACCTCTCAAAGTGGTGGTCGCACCCAGAAGTCCTTCGTCTCCCTGCCTGCAGTGCTTTTCCAAACCGGAGGCTCTCCATAGAAAACAACAGGGCGTCCGACGCCGAAACAGCACTCTGCACCCGGCCACCCCAGTGCCGCTGAGGGTGCACCTTTTGTGCCAACTTGTTTACCCATTTGCCCTGACCTAAACCCTAGGAGCTTTGCTCCCACAACCCAGTGGCCTGCTTGCCAGCAGCCACCAACGGGAGACCCCTTATCCTCCATAGGATAACATTGGGCCTCAATACTCTGCACCCGGCCGCCCTAGTGCCGCTGAGGGTGCAACAACAGTGCCTCACTGACCCTGGGGGAACCCTTGTTCTAACCCCAGAACCTTAACACCCACAGTCGTTTACTTACCTGCAAACCGATAACCTGTTTTTCCTCCATAGGATAACATTGACAATTTTTCTTCCAAAAACGACTGTGTGGAGTTTTGAAAACTAAAGATATTCTTTAAAAATCGTACAATTAACCAAAACGTGTTTTCTCACCTGTTTGCAGGAAATGTCCCAGTGCTGAATCTAGGCATCCAGCACTGAGTTAGAAAAAGTAACATAAAAGTAACTTACCTGCAGTTTACTGAAAAAAGCCTATTCATTTCAATGTACTGCTCCAAAAAGTTTCTAAGTGTGGAGTTTTGAAATCTGAAAATATTCTTTAAAAATCGCACGAATAACAACAACGCATTTACTCACCTGTTTTCAGGAAATGTCCCAGTGCTGAATCCAGGCATCCAGCACTGAGTTAGAAAAAGTAAAGTAAAAGTAACTTACCTGCAATTTGTTGAAAAAGCCAATTCATTTCAATGTACTGTATTTGCTAAGTGTTGCATACTACTGCTCCCCTGTAAATCAAACAAAGTACAATTTCTATTGCATTTTCAAACTGTTCTATATCCAGTAACTTATTACTGAAAAGTATTTAATGCTTACCTGTGCCAGGTTTGCTTGGTTCTAAAAATAAACAACAGTATATTTTTTATACAAAAACAATTGGCCTAGAGTTCAGTTCTTGAGTGTGTGAATTCATTTGCTGACTGAGTGTGTACATCAAATGCTTAACACTGTCCTCTGATACTGCCTTACTGCTCGACCAAGCTACCACTATTAGAGAGTAAGGTTCTATCTAACTTTAACCTCTGCCTACCTTTGGGGACTCTTGGACTCTATACACACTGTACCTCACTTTTGTGCAGTATATATAGAGCCAGTTTCTTACAAACACAAACTCTTAAACGTGTGTCAATTAAAAAGTTGCATCATGAAACAATCAGAGCTGCTGCACAGCAACTAGAGGAGAGAGGAGAATTTTACACTACCCGGCAGAAGCACTTTTAATTCTATCTCAGGTGCACATTTATTTAAGCAGTGCGAAAATATTGTCTTGATGTAAATTAAAAGCAAACACCTACAGCTGAATGTAACATACGTACATATTTTAAAATATGACCTTTTTATATTTTCAAGACAAATATATCCAGAGAAAAGCTTCAAACACCTTACAGAAAAAAATAATATTGTGCAACTTCCATTCAAGACTTTCAATTTGACAACTTAGGAAGAAGGATATGTAGGTTTAAAATATGCGTTTTACAAAGAATTCAATTAAAATACATGTTAAATATCCCAATTAATATTAAACTATAACAAAAAAAAATGTGTTATATAATTTACAGTATTCACAGACCCTAAGGGGGGCGATTACGATGTCGTCCGGAAACTCTTCCGACCGAATCGGTTCCGGAATCGTTCCGACCGAATCAGGTTCTGCGAGTCCGACCTACCGATTACAATGCTTCTGGACATCGTTCGGTCGGACTCGCATTGACTTCAATGGGAGCCTGTGTTCCGAACGAGAACACAGGCTCCCATTGATAAAAGGGGTGGTTGGGGAAAACCTTGCATCCTGTGGCGGGCACCCCATGGTGCCTGCCACACTGTGCATGCATGGAAAGGGGGGACCCATGGGTACCCCCATGGGCCCGATTTGGAGGGCCCCAGGTGAAGGGGGGCCTGTTACGGGTCCCCAAAGTCAGATTCTGACAGCCGATCCGTGTCGGAACAACCGATTCGGAAAGGCTGTCCGAATCTGACATACTATGCAATTACAATTACTAAACGCTCGGCTGGAAACGCGGTCCATAGACCGCTACGATTCAGCTCCGACCAACTCGGTTACTCCGAATGCCTTTCGGAACTGAGTCGGAAAGTCCCAATGGTTTCCAGCCATTGTAATTGGTCGTTCGGAAAAGTGTCCGAGTCGGTCGAAAAGGCGGGTTCCGAATCGGATTCGGACAAACCGAATGCCGTTCGGAGCCTTTCCGAATGACATCGTAATCGACCCCTAAAATGTAATCCAATGAACCTACACACCATCACATATAGAGAAACCCCAATTAATCTTCCCTGAGCTAAAAACACTTAAAGGAAAGCACCATAAAAGAGTGCACCCATTGGAAGTACACTAAATATTGCCCCAATAGTTGCTATGGTTGCACAACTGCAAAAAATGACAACATTGAAAATGTAAGATAGGACAGCCACTATCCTTCAATGGCCGTAACTGAAGATTGAAACCTAGTCCAAGCTTAGCTACTTAAAAGCTAAGCTTACGTGCTAAGCCCTTTTTGACGATTTGGCCATTTGCTCTTAGGCTTTCATAACTTTTTTTCACAAAAGGGATCCATGATAAGCTTGCATCCTTTTTCCCCCAGATGATGAGAATTCTAAAGGTACCCATGAATTGTAGATTTCCTGGTGGGAACCGATAAAATAGCCCAAATGTAGCAACATTTGTTTTTGAAAAAATGTGGAAAAGTTCATGTGCAAAGAAGCGTACTTTTTTTTTTTTTTTTTTAAATGAGTGTTATGTATTGAAGGTTTATGCTCCAAAATCAACTTGAGCTGTCCCTAAACAAACCGAAAAATACAATCTATTTTTTCACTGGTTTCAAAACTGTTCCACTCTGCCTCTCTTTGGAATAATGTTAAAACAGGTGCAAAAAGAATCTGCACCAGTAATAGATGTGGGTGTGCAAAGTTCAAGTCTCAGCAGGTTTGTAAATGTTTTTATTACTTTATCAAGTTGGCAAACCTTAGAAACAAAGGAGACGGCTAGCGGCATCGGGGAAGGGGGCTATTTGTGCTTCCCCAAAGTCACTCAGGACTCAAGAAGTCCTAAATGACTCCAGTAAAACACAAGTCACTCTAGAATTAAGACCAGTGTATGTTTGGCATGGAAATCTGATTGCATGGAATGGAGTGGATGAAGTGAAACTTCATTTCGCACAAAGCCAGAAAATTTCAGACATAGGCCATCATTAAGAGTGGCCTCTTGATTCTGATGCGGTCAGTAACAGCAGTTACCAGCCCCATCGGAAATATGAGATCTGCGGATCTCTTTACTTTCACCTGGAACTTGTGGCTGCTGAAACCAGCTGAAATATCCATCTGAAAGTACAGGGGAAATGTGGATTTACCAGAATTATCAGGCCCGAAATGTCAGATTCCCTTGGTAATTCCTCATTTCTAAGTGGACCCTCAGGGCTCACTTTGTCATGGGATGGATTTTTCCTGAGCCTGGGGTTGTTTAACAAAGAGAGCAACAGCAATGTGAATGTCAGAGTAAACCTCTAGACCAGGCACAGACCGTGCAGATAAGAGCGGTGGGGCGGGGTGAGGGGTGTCGACAGACAATGACAAGGAAACTTAAATGAAAAACAAAAACCACTTACCTTGCGATCACCGCATCACCGACTCAGCGATGCGGCGAGGACAAGGTAAGTGTTTTTTTTATTTTTATTTAAGTTTCCCTATTCGTCGACTGTCGACTACCCCCTCACCCCCCTCCACCTCTCTTACCTGCATGGGCCGCGCCTGCTATAGACTGTGGTTTCTGTGCCCGAAGTAGACATGGAATGGAGGACTTGGGTCTGCAGCCTGTCACTTCGAAGGAGCCGCCAAAGCTCTGTGTCCTTTTGCCTCTCAGGCCACAGTGGTGTTTCTGCTACTGAGGCCGGATGATTTCCTTTTCACCTGGGCTACTCATATGCTGCAGCTAGATTGGGTGGTCAGAGACCTGTGCTACAGAGACGTTTTAAGGCATTGGCAAGTTGGGCTTAGGCCCAGGGCCCCAGCCTTTCGTGGGGACCCCTGACACTGCCAGCTCTGTTCTGCAAAGAGTTTTGCGCAGCTGACCTTGAATAATTCTTAAACAGATTGTTTTAAATACTGTTTTCCTTTAATTTATTTTTAATGGGAGTGACATGCGAGAGTCTATTACAGACATTTTGCAAAGAAACGTTGAGTTTTTATTTCATGCAACATCCATTAAAAAAGTTTATTTTAGATCAAAACGCGACCTCACATATGATAAATGGGAGGGTGTCACATGGATTATTTTCAGTAATATTAGTGAGCTACCGCTGTGCTACAATATTCCAAAAACGCGTCACTATCCCTTAATATTAGATGTAAACACATTTAGAATTTGGATGAGTAACCTGGCCAAAGAGTGCATAAATGAGCTGAAATTGGATCATAAATTCAAGCTGTTCCGAACAGGGGCCCCCAAAATACGTTTGGCCCAGGGCCCCCAAATCCTTAAGCTGTCCCTGGTTTGCTCTGGAAATCAATTGTGTGAGAGACTCCCTCCTTTGGCGTGTAACACTGCCAATCATTCAATGACGTGATATTGTTATTCACTCATGCCTCAGGTTGCACTCAAACCTCAGAGCGTTGCAGTTCCCCCTGAGCCACATTCGACTGCAAATAAACGAAGGAGGGCAAGTAATTATCTACCCAGAAAGACCACCATTTTATTTAAGTGTTTCCCAAGGTGTGCATTTGAATCAACAAAAAAAGCGATTAAATAATTGACTGGGTGCTGCAGGCGACTGGAGTGATAATTGATAGGGCCATGTTTTCCACGCCCCTGGTTCATCAACTCTCAAATCATTTGTAGCCACAGCAGGAGGCACTTTTACTTCTGCCCAATATCATTACAGCATCTCAAAACTGCCTTCGGGTTCACAAGGCCTCATCTAGCCTCGAGAAAATGGCACGAGACATCGCTGTTAAGTGGGCTCTTGTCACAAGTAACACACTTAAGCAGTGTCGGCTTTTTAACCGCGGACACTTCGTATTCTGAGATGAGTTTAATGTGAACATTATAAACATGGTCTAAGAAACCCCAGAATGCAACGTGCAAGAGTGACTGGATAAAGTGTCACGTGAAAAATTGAGCAGGCTGCAGAATATTCCATATGCACTCAAACAAATTAAATGTATCTTCAACACTGTCCTGGGCGCGCTGAGGCCACCTTCTATGCGTTCGAATTCCTGACACAGCCATCTCGGCCATTAAACTTTCCAAGGCCGATGCAATTCACACAATTTAAGTTAAATAACAGACCCTTGGCTTGCGGACAGTATCATGGGAAGAGCGGGCTAAACGAGTATTATTAGCTTGTACAGCCGATGCAGTAGACCTATGAGCAATTAAAAGGGACAGTCTCTTTTAAACGAGACCCCATGTGACTTCCCTTTGACAGCTTGACGCTGCTGCGGCGTGGTCATCCTACCCATGCTAAATTAATTACAGATTTACACCAACTAGGAACACCAGTCGCTCGTTTCACAGCGGAAAATAATTATGAGTCAGCAGATTCTGTTTTCCTGGAAAGTATTCTGTTTTCCTGGAAAGTCTGGCCAGTGGCCACACCGCAAAACGACTTCTCAGGAAAGAAGGTAGCGCATCCTCCACTCACTGTGTGTTACACACTTTCTGTCATTTGGGTTTTGTAAGGGGGGTTTCTTCGAAATCTGACTACGGGAACAGCACCACATGTTAAAATCACGGCTCGCACTGACAGCCTAGCCGATGGAGGCCTCTTAATTCCCTTTATCACGGCTGTCAAACCTCCTTCCCTCAGAACACCTCCGGTATCTCTCTCATCACACAGACACAGGCGTGTAGCGAATCCCTTCTACAAACATGCAAAAGTCGCAAAAAGCACACTCCTCCAACGCGTTTTTTTTTTTGTAATTTGTCACAACCAGAGCGACATTTTCATCGGAACACTGCCATTCCTGGCGAAGCTGCATGTCAAAGCTGAAGGAATTTTCAAACTGCAAATCAAATACGCCCACAAAAGGGGTCTCTCGAGCTGCTGTCAGCGCCCGCACCTTGGATGGAAGGCTACCACCGAGGACAGTGTGTCTAACATACATAACCTGCCACAAAATTAAGTGCCTCATAAGAAAGCTCTCATTTCAGGCCAGGCCGCTAACAATAACAAAGAGACAGGATACGACCATCCGTCTCAATTATGACGACAGTGTTTTCCTCCCATATTATCCTGTCTGTCATGTACCCTTCGTGTTCCAAAGGAGGCCCTGTCTCATACATCATTTTTTTACAAAGCTTGAAGGCCCCCAGGGGAGGCTTTCCTGATCACTGCCCCACCCTTGCCTTCTGAGTACCTCCAGCCAGGGTGACAGCAGCAGCTCCCTGCTACACGGGAGCTCATTTGCATACCAATTAAGCTTCACAGCGCTGCGACTAACTGGGCTGACAGTCTGCAGAGTTAACTTTCGTCGCGGCTTCTGAGGATGGTTTTCAGAAAAATATCCTTTTTGAAATACGAACTGTTTAAAAAAAAGCGCGCCAATCACCAAAAGGGGACTTTTTCTCATGATTTACAAATCAAAGTAGACCAGCATATAAAAATATGGACTAAACAACAAAAACACCATACTAGGCATTTGTGAGTTGTGGAACCTGGCAGGATTGTCAAAACTATCTAAAAATGAAGTTAGCACTAAACGCATCAAGTATTTCATTTTATATTTGGTAGGTTTTTTTTTGTTCTAGGCTGGCCAGTTCAATTCCAGCAGAAGTGCTGCTGATGTTCTTTTTCATTATGTGCCTGGTGGAAGATCCAGTTCACCAGTTGCAAATGGTTTCTAGTTGATCCGATTCTTTGCTTAAGATTTCTTGAACCCCTTTTGAAATGCTATTTAGAAACGACCTGTTGTATCTTGGCACACGTATCTAGTATCTAAAGTTGTCTATTGGCTTCATATGATATTTTTACTTATCTGGTAGAGGGTTTGCTGTCCTCACCGGTCTTTGTAATAAACAGTAAGCAGATAAAGCACCCTTTGAGAAGTACCACATCTCTAGGCGCTCATTACTAGTGTTAATCATTTCACATTTCAATGAAAGGCTGTGTGGACCTCCTGATGGCATTAGGTTACACACGCAGCATTATATGGATGCATTAGTCCACTGAGCTATCTTACTGACTTACATAGTCATATGTCCAAAAACTCACAACATGACAAGAAATAGTAGAATCCATTTGTAACAGTAGAATTAGAATTTAATTCTGAACTATCTGACACACACAAAAATGTTACATTCAGTGACAGATAATGCCTATACTATGTGTTTTAAGCCTTACCTACTCTGCATTCGTTTTCACCCCCACCACACAACGCTTTAGCTTCATCCAAACAACTATTAGAATACATGAATATACATAGTGCTTAATTTTTAAAATAATATGTACTGGTGCCTAAAGCTCTTTTCTCAGAAGCCCACTTTCATCCCTGCTTTCTCAATTTGTCACTGTTTTTCCAGACTGTCTTCCTCTTCCTTTCTCCATTTCCTGTAGTTCTCTCTCTTGACCTGGGTAAAAGTCTTATGAGGAAAAGTATGTGCTGTTTCCCAAAAATTAGTGCTGGTAGGCTCGACCTGCAACCACCAGCTCAAATTAAGCACTGAATTTACAGCTATCAAATGTAAGCATTGGGGTGGCTGCAGGCTCTCCTGATGGTAAAAGAAGGCAGAAGCTGATCAACTAACTTTGTACCAGGGGAAGAATTCAGAAAAAGGGACATCCTTTGGACAAGTGGCAACAAGAATCGGACCTAAAACCGTCCTTAAGGGGATTTAGGACCTGTTCTACAAAATGTTTTCGCAGTCACAAAGCCCGCAATTCACAAAATCAAAGCCTTTGCTACCGCAAAAACAGAGAGGAATCACAATGTACTAAAAATGCTTTTTGAGTAAGAAAAGTATTTCCATCTCATGAAATGTCTTGAGCGGACTACTCAATATCCCACAGATAAGGCAGTGTGTGTGGACCCTCCCCCTATTTGTGATTCGGAATGCCAAACATCAGTCACAAACCATAGAATACCTAGCCATATATGCCTCTGTGTTGTAGCTGTGACTGCTATTCCTATGTGATTGCTTCCATTTTGCGAATGGTGGCCTCAAGCAGGCAATGGCCCATAGGACCACTAAATCCTCCTTCTGATGTAGTTCCCTACATTTGAGTTTTTCTTTCCTTCTTTTTTTTTGCATACATTGTCCCTTTTAAGCCCCTTTAAGGGGCAAGGCCTGGATCACTCGTTTATCCTAAATGCATGTTTGGATTTTCCCAATTGCTCATCACTCATTCATGTTGAGTGCTTGTTCAGATTTGCATGCAGAAATCTTGAGAGACAGGCTAAACTTGCAACATCATTTAAAAGACTACGGGGCATATTATCAACGGCCAGCGATAATTATCGCTGGCCGTTCACAGCGTGAGAATAGTTATCGCCGGCTACCGCAGATAATTATCGCCATGCTAGCGCTGTATTAACAACGCATAGCGCAATGGCGATAATTATTCCTGCGATAGCTTGTTTTCCATGGAACATCGCTGGTTTTCCAGCGATGTTCCATGGAAAACGGCGATAACCTTGCTGATACGAGCCTGTGGTCGTATCAGCAGAATCCATCTCCCATGTAAAGTATACTTAAGTCAGGAATTTAACAGACGTTAAATTCCTGAGTTAAAGCTGAGGTAGCGCGATTTCTTTTATCGCTGCACCTCCTTGTTAATATCGCGAAGCTGCCTTCGCGATATTAACTTGTGTTGTTTTCACAGCCACGCCTTCTTTGCATCTCATTAGCGATGCAAGGCGAGGCTGTGAAAAACGGGCTCTACATCAAGGAAACACGCACTAGCGTGTCCTTGATGATATTGCGATATAATTATCGCCGCTTTCGCCCGAAAACGGACGCTAAAGCGGCGATAATTATATCGCCAGCCCTTGATAATATGCCTCATGGGGGCATATTAGCAAGACCCACGTTAAAATTATCGCCGCTTTAGCGGCAGGAAACTGCCGCTAAAACAGCGATAATGGGCTTGCTAATATGCGTTATGGAATTCCAATAGAAGCCCAGGTTAGATGTCCTGCACATCTAACCTGGGCTTCTATTGAATTCCATAACGCATATTAGCAAGCCTCATATCGCCGTTTTAGCGGCAGTTTCCTGCCGCTAAAACGGCGATAATTTTAACGTGGGTCTTGCTAATATGCCCCATGGTTGTAAGAGCATTTGCACCATTACTAATTCATGCTAGCACTTGTTCAGATTTGCACCATCAGTCAGTAATCATTGAGGTATGATAAGGACTTGTTGTGATAATGAAGTTTATTTGCAAGAGTTAATTAAAACCATTACATTACAATAAAATAACATTATAAAAAGGAAACCGTGGTAGTGAATAAAAGAAAAGTAGACTGTCTAGAATCTTAGGTACATTAAAAGATTCCAGTTTCTCTCGGGTCCAATTAAAAAAAGAGTTTTTTGCGTCGAGCAATGCACTTGGCCCTTGCTTCAAGGTTTGAAATTCGCGAGATGACTTATGGTTACGTGCAAGAAGGTGCGCATTGCTCATCGGACCGTGCCCAGTAAACAGAGTTGCCAGTTTTTGATCCGTCAGTTCTCCATCTCTGCAACCCTCTTCCTTTAGCAGCGCATGTTTTACACATGGACCCGACGCTCCAGTAAAGTGCAAGTGCTCTGGGCCATCATGCAGCCCAGAACTTGAGTTTCGTGCTTGCAACTGCTCATTACTCTACGGAACATCCCCGAAGAAAATTATCGCCCATCTATGACTCGTCAGTTTTCCAATTCTTCCTCCCTTTCCCTTTAATGGCACGTATTTTGTCCTTAGTCCTGATTCTCTGGTAAAGTGCTTGTGCTTTGCGCCTTCGTAGAGTCTAAAACGGGCTTTTGTTGATTGAGGTAGTTGGAAATCCCCAGTCACTGATGTTCTTGGTTCGAAGGTGGTTCTAAGTCCTGTCGAAATGCTATAGGCTCCGTCCGAGGACATGTCTTTAATGATATGTAAAAGTGACCTCGTGATTTCATTTCTGTTTAGCGAGATGCCCATCTCCTGGTTTTCGTTTAAAGTAATCTGGAATCAGCTTTTGGACTATATATGGGCATGGTAGGGGACCAGAACGGGGCTGGAGAGCGTCCCTAACGGTTTGTATAAATCTTCCGTAGCGGGCCAGGGTGGAGGGCTCCTTTTGTGAAAAACATATTGCCGAAGCCTCTAGGCAGGTGCTTGCTTTTCCCTCAAATATAGTTCCCTGAGTAAGATTCTCCTTTCGCACGCTATGGCGGGACAACAACACAAAAGGTGCAGCCATGATTCACGCTTATAATTGCATGGTCCGCAGGCTCCTCCAATTTTTTGGTTTGCCCAAGCCCGGATGAAATCCACTATCGGTAGGGCCAGCAATCGCATGTACATGATCTCTCTTCTGGTTTTAGGATTGAGAGAAGCTGAGAGGTAAGGCTGGGGTTTAGTTGCCAGATATGAGGCATTTAGCGGGACCAGGAAAGGTGGTGTTTTTAATGTGGCCTGGTCTTGCTAGAATGAGGCTAAGTGCACTTGTCTGTTAATGATCTTTTTCCAGGTTGCATATGAGATAGAGGGAATGGCAATTTCTGATTTATTTATCTCTGTGGTGACAAGGGCTCTCTTAAGCTGGATGTTCCACGGGCAGCCTGTTTTTTCAAATGTGTCTCTGAGGCAGCTCTTTAGGGATTTTTCCGGAGATTTTAGACTACATATGTAATATTTGAGGAAGTCGGCCTCAAGGGTTAATTCTTGTTTAACCAGTCCACGTTCCAGCCTGAGTCTTGCCCTAAGGAGTTGTTTTGGTTGTCGAAAGATCTTTTTGTAGCCCACACACTGAGCCCGCTCCAGGATTTCCGAGCAAGCCCCATGGAAAGATTGGTGTCCGTAGGAAAGTGCTGGAAGAAGAGATGCTTGAATGACTTTCCTTATTCCCTCTGCTGACGGACTTTTTAGATTGTTGTTGAGTTTGATTTTATCCATAAGTAATGGCCATCAATTTCTTCATCAGATCATTTTTGTGAGCGGATGATTGGGCAGATTCTGTGAACCAGACTCCCAGGTACTTATATTTCGGAGCTGACATGATGGTCATTGAGCCCATGGTGCATGCAATTTTTTTTTTGTTCTTTTGACGACCAAGTACAAGGATTTTCGTCTTGTCTGGATTGATGGTAAGGTAGTTCATTGCACTGTATTTATGTAGGCTGGTCAAGGCACGTTGGAGTCCCACTTTAGTATGGTCCATGATGACTATATCGTCCGCGTATTGAAGGATATGAAGGATACGATGGCTTAGGCGGGCGGAACCAAACAGCTGTTGGACAGAGCTTTTCCCAGATCTGCTGTGTACAGATTGAACAGTAACGGTGCCTGCACGCAACCTTGTGTCAGACCCCCGGTGGTACAAATTTTAGCTGATAGAGATGTTGGGCCTGTTCTCACTCGTACCCTGGTTTCAGAGTAGAGGGACATTATGGCCATTAAGAGAGGGGATGGAATGCCCCAGTTTGCTAATTTCTTCAATAGGGTCTGTCGACCTTATCAAATGCTGCGGACAGATCAATAAAGCAGCAGAAAAGTGGGGGTTAGTTCTGCTGGGTGGCTTTATGGCAAAAAGCAGATAACGCTATAATGTTGTCGCTGGTGGCAGCTCCTCCACAGAAGCCTGTTAGAAAAAAGGGGAGCAGCTCGTTTTCTTCTACCCAGGTTTCCAGTTTTTTCAATAGAATTCGGGCATATGCTTTTGCTTCCAGGTCTAGCAGAGCTATTAGGCGGTAGTTGCTTGGTTTTAGGGAGTCTCCTTTTTAAAGTTCGGGCATAGTATTGAGCCTTGCCAAGCTTCAGGAGTTTTGCCCAATGTGTAAACAGTGTTGAATAGCGGAGTTAGTAGCGCTGCCCAGTCCTCTGGGACAGATTGGAAGATCTATCTCACAAAATATATATGGGACAGGTTGTAGTGTAGCTCCTATTTCCCTAATAGGCTCTGCGCATTGGAATAATATATCCTATAGGTTTGACATAGGACTAAGGTCAGTATGTCCCTATCGAGTATATTAAACTTAATTACTTGTGCCAGCTAGCTCAGAGGCCACTAGAAACTCCTTGACAACAAGAAGGGAGTAGTTTCTGGCAGCCGCAAAACATGACCACTATGTTTCCCTTTAGAATCAGAACGTGTCCCAGAGTCGTGGAAACAATAGATAACTATTTCACTCAGCTCAATCGTGCATGCTTAGTTTTCTCCAAGTTACACAGAAAGAAATAGACGGGCGTTTTCAATAAAAGATTTATTGAACAGTCTTGTTTCTGGTGTAAGTTAAATGTGCTGTTACGATCACAAGACAGTATGCGAGATAAATAATGTACAGTGTGAGCAGTAGAAATAAATAATACTGCGATAGCATTATCTTTTAGTACATATGTTGTTACATAAATAACACAGACTAAAAATGCGAGTACTCATACGATGCGTTGCTAAGCTAGTTCTACCCCAATGTGCCTAACCTAACTTAGGTGTAGGGAGAGGTATGAAGTAGGTGAAGTATTCCTTACTATGGTATACTAAGAGTATGTTAAGCCTAGTATGCCTAGTATGCCAAGAGTCCCTCTAGGTTCTTATCAGCTCCATACCTGAAGAATGAGAGAGGTTGGAATCTCTTTGCCAGACTCGAACTCCAACACCCCGCAAGGGAAGTCAGATCACTGGAAGCTGGATTCTCTGCGTGCAGGGATGACAGCGTCTTCTCAGTGCGTCAGGCCGGGAAAAGGCTCCTCTGAAGTCGAGGTCTCCTCTGGTTTACAAGGGCTAGGGAAGGTATATTTATACCTGAGAGTACCTAGGAATGTTTAGTATTGACGTGAGTCGGACAGCGAAAGACGTCATGAATGAACCCCTAAGGAATAACGGTTCATGCACAATAAATGAGTCCTTGAAGAAATCAATAGTCCTGGACTAGGGAAACTCCCGCAGCCTAAGGGTCTGTTCTTCATGTACTCGTTGTGACGTTAGGGTGGACGGATGTCGGAGACCATGCCTGTATTTGGAGTGCACAGTTTAATGCCTAAATAAGGGCTGGGATTTTATGCCTATATAAGGGCAGGGCGAATTGTGCCTATATAAGGACATGATACTGGAAAGCCCGTTTATGGACACCCTAAGAGGAATACAACACCCACTCCATTTTCCTGTATACGATAATACTAAAAGCTAAACATTTAAAATGCTAAACATAAAAATGGAGCACCGCATATTTAAAAAATATTTCTTAAAAATATTAAAAAACATAATATAAAATGCAAAAGGTACTGTACATTTGAAGCAAATGCTTTTCATTTCAGGCATATAGTTTTGAAAATAGATGCAATTGGAATGAAATAAACAGTAATATTTACATGTGACACAAAAAAAAAATGATCGATAAGTTGTTCAAAAATCAAAGTCATTTCATGTAATGAAAATCAATGAACTGTTGTTAGACACATAAGATGACTAAATGTCTGTGGAAGGACCGCCAAGTCTGTACTATAAGGCTAGTTCTACTTTAAGCAGATTGAAGTGCCATTTTTGTTCGAAAAAATGGGAAAAAGTTCAATTTTGGTAGATTTCCAAGTTTTTGTAGAATGAAGGCCAAATTGTTACTGCATCTCTGGAACACTGTATGCTGAATCAGAGTCAGTTTACGGGTCTGGTGTAAACATGAGATCATCTATTTCTATAGACAAAACATCGTCCACTGTAGTTGGTGTCAGTTGGAACACCTCGTGAAGTAGATTAATTGCACAGAGATGGGAAGCATCGCTTTCAGCATTGGTCGCAGCAGCAATGTTCGCGTCCGTTGTTACCTGTGTGCCTGTAGATCTTTCTCGTACCCTCAGCAGCAGCCGGAAGCGTCTGTGAGCTCTCAATGAATGCTGACATCAGGATAGGAAGCCTCTGGGGACAACACATAGCATGGGCCGTTATCTGGTCCAGCAGAGTATCGACATCCGTTGGCGTATCCGATGGAAATGTTAGACAGGTGTCCAACACGCATTCTACACCGCATAGCAGGCATCGTAGAACAGGTAAGATGCAATCTTGCCAGATTGGTCTGAATGACAGGAACCAAGTTGTATTAAGGTCCCGTAGACGATTTATGCCCAATAGCTGTACTATTCGCTCACGGCACTTTCGTTCAAGGAGAGCTTTCTCCATTTCGCTCGGAGTGATGTCTGCGAATAGGCTGGCCATAGCGCAATAGCAGGAAGAGAAATAGAATTCCGGCAACAAGTGCTAGAATTAATGGTATGCCACCAAACACCGAATGTGCAAAGTTCGGGATGATTCCGAGTATTGCCTGGAAAGGTGCTAACAGACCGGAGCAGGTGCTCTTAAATACATGTATAATTCCAGTTGTATCAGACATGTTGAAGATACGTGATATCATTTCTACGAAATGTATAGGGCAGTTTGTACGTATTAAAGTCTGTATCTCAGCCGAAGTCCTTGCTATTTGTAGATCATAGGTTTCTTTGGCCGAGGTCAAAGGCACTGTTTGCTGTAAAAGCATGGCTTTCATTCTGCTCAAAGTATCAAATCTTATAAAAGAGACGTTCAGCGAAGGCCATAGAGGCGACTCCCTGACTGTGTCTATTGGGGCAAACAATACTTGCATACAGCAAGTGACCCTGGAGTTGACCGTTACTAGATATGGGATGCCTGGCAGCATGCCACAGCAACTCTGATCATTCAACATGAGGTAACTCCCATTAGAAAGTTGTCCAAACGTTGGATTAATCACAGCAGCTGGTGTACCCTGCTGATGGCAAGACAAGTTTGCCACAGAACCATTACAAGCCCCGTGCAAGGAAATGTCCTTACATATTAGTGAACCGCTTAGTGCACGTTTACAGTTTGTACCACTCAAAAACACTTCACGATCCCCACTCCAACATCTATATGTATACGGTAAATCCCAAGATGTCTTAATGTATTCCTTACCCAACCTTTCATAGTTGCCTGCTTGCATAAATGCCGGCATATATGAAACGTTTTTGACGCGGTTTTCTTGGTCCAAGCAAAAATTCCCTAAGGTCTGCGTCTTTTTTAAGTAAGGTTAAGTGTTGTTTCACATTCTGTAGTGTAGACTTATGCAGCCAATCGAGGCATAATTTTCCTACACTGTATGTTGTTACTACCCCCGGATGTTGTCTTTGGACGTATCTTGGGTCTGGCCTATTAATAGTAAAGCCCTGAGTTTTATTCAGGAATCTTTCCTGACAGTTATTCGTGTCTGTGGGCCAGATCAACCATTTTTTCCAATCAGGATTAGATCTGTTGAGTTGTAGTATATTGTCAACTGTTACCACCGCCTGTGTATCGTTATTTCTTGCAGGTGCTGGTACAGAAGGTGTGTTCATCTCTTTGATTTTGGCTAATCCAAGACAAGATGTTTGTTGGATGGTTTCATTCAAAAACATTATTTGTTCAGGGATGATACAGGCTCTAAATAAAGCTTCTATCCCCTGCACTTGCCAATCTTTAGTACCCCAGACTGTTTTGGTGTCTATTGTGTCTTTCCAAAAGTCAAAACCCTGTCTAGACAGTTGGGCATTAAAAAATGCAGAGTAAATCTGTTTTGTATTTGTTAACATCATTTTCAGTCCTGTTTTGTTTACATTTTTATAGTAAAACATTTCTGGATCAGATGTATTGTAACCTGAAAAATATGGAAATTTACTAGCAAATGTTTTTGAACTACCTTTAGGTGGTGTAGGACAATGTTCCCATTGGTTAAACATAAACACATTTCTTGGATATGCAGTTTTATGCAAATAATGATGACCATAGTGGTTATAACAATACATTTGTTCATAGTCTGATGAACCCTCTAAATATTCTTTTTTAGAAAATGCAGCAGATTTTTCTAGGTCAAACATAATGTCATTTACAGTCTCAAAGTCCCAATCATCTGAATAGGTACTGGACGTAATTAGATCACTTAGTGAAATTTTAAACAAATGTGGAATGTTCAATTGTTCCGTCGGACCGAATATTTCAAAATCTGTTTTGTCCCTCACTATACCATCGTGTATAGGAACAGCTGTGATGTTCACTGATGACAAGTCTCTTGCTTCACGATGGGAAGATTTATGAGGTTTCAAAAGTACGTTCACGTCTTTTCCTTCAGTGTTCACATGGATGTATCTGCCACTTATAAGCACGCTCACAGTTGTTACCAAAGCTAGCCAGAGCAGGAAAACAAAAAGTCCAGATATAATCCAGAGTTCAATCCATGGAGAAACCAAATAAGTCTTTTTCAGAAAGTGAAGAAAGTCTTGTACTTGCTGCTTGAATTCGAATGATGCTGGCGTCGTTTCAGGTTCACTCGGATCTTCTGAGAACATATCAAAGTCAATGAAATAGCCAGAAGCAGTCCTATCAATTGTTGGAATTGCATCAGGATTTGTAGAAATCACTGGAACCAGTCGATCACGTGCTACGTTGGTGTAGACAGGTGTATTTGGACGAACTGTTACTTGGTGTTCAAGGGATGAGTTCCATAGCGTTGTTGCTTAGTCCTTCATCAGTTACAGCTGAATTCTCGATGGTTATCAGCCTTTCAGTCTGAACATCTTGGATAGTAGCGAGAGGAGTGCGTCTGCTACTAGGTCGGAGTCCACGAGGCCTACTATTTAGTATTGGCCACATACTGTGGTTTGATCAGGTCGATGGACACAAATCTTTTCTCCTTTCTTCCAGCAAGGGGCGGCAGAAGTTCTGTTCTTGTTCCTTGAACTGCTAGGACAGGTACTGGTTGTCTGTAAGAAGGTCCAAATTCCTTCTTGTCTGCAATTTTTTCTCTGACTAGATCCCCAACTTTTGGAATCCAGACAGGCCTTGCTGGGACCGCCGATTTTTCCCCAGTGGTGGTTGGCTGTAGGATTACGTTGCTTTGTTTCGTTCTTAATTTGTTTAAGTCCTGTAAAACAGCCAAACGATCTTTGATATCAAAAGGTTTATTTTCCACCACTGTGCCTACGTGTTCAAGGTCCGGTACCCACATTCTTGTCCCAAATAGGACCTCATATGGAGTGACCCCCTAGAGAACTTCTTGGCAGATTATTCAAAGAGCGTTGTACCCCACTAAGGTGTTTGACCCACCCGTCACCCGAACCTAATACTCTAGCTGTTATAGACTGCTTTATGTCTCGGTTTTTCCTTTCCACAACCGAATTTCCCTCAGGATGGAATGGAGAGGAGTACCGCAATGCAACGCCCAGACTGGCCATGGCTTCTTTGTAAGCCCGAGAGCTAAACGCAGGACCCTGGTCAGAATGTAGCGTGCCTATTGCGTATGTGCCGATAAAGACTCGCAAACCTTTTATAACAGTTCGAGCGTCTGCTGAGCGCTGAGGCCATAACCATAGGAACCTAAATTCAGTATTTGTGGGAATGCCTTTGTCCAGTAGGACGCAGGTGCGTAGATAGTCTAATGCTGTCTAACAATGGTGTCTGTACTGGGTTGCCGCATTCGCAGCATGGTGTCTGATGGCTCTCTCGCTGTAATTTACAGTCTAAGCAGTTGTTGATGAATATATGAATTTCTGTATTCATTCCAGGCCACCAGTACATCTCTTTTAACGTCAAAATTGTTTTAGAGATCCCTTGATGTGACAGACCTTCCCCCAAATGTGTTTCATAAATCAAGGCTGCTCTACGTTCCATGTTTGGGATTACCCTATCCCCCACTCCAGGGATTCGAGCAAAAGCAACGTTGTTCGCATCAATTACATAAGAGTACTTGAGTGGAAACTTTTTTGGTAACGCTGCACTGCTGCCTTTGCTTGAATCATTGACAGCCAACATTATCTCACCGTCTATTTTTGTTTTTGAACGAGTGATCGCAGCTACGGAAGCCGTTTGCACAGCCCCCTTTGCGGCTTCATCAGCCAATGAATTCCCTGCAACGTGAACGCCATCACGTTGATGACTCAGTGTGTGGATCACGTGAGCCTTTGGTAGTTCGTTTTTCAACTGAACTACTTGTTCCCAAAGCATTTTGTGCTTTATTGTGCCACCTTTCGCATCTTTGAAACCATTTTCAAGCCAGTTTTGTATATAGTCATTATACGACTGAACACAGTAAAAGGAATCGCACACTATTAGTGTGGGGAATTCTCGATCTGTACTTTCAAGTGCCAGTTTGAATGCTTGTAGTTCAGCTCGCTGAGCCGTACAATCTCCTAGAGACTGTGTCTTAGTGACCATAGGTCTGAAGATGCCATTTCGCATGCAACCTTTAACGATTGCACATGCTGCACTGTAAGCTTGCTTACTCCCTATTGCGGGTTGTGCGGATCCGTCAGTGTAAATTATGAATTCGTACTGATCGAGAGGCAGAATTTCAGTAGGCAGGGGACATTCATGTTCATATTGCAGGAATGCTTGTGTTTTTAAATCTGGATCAAAAACATATTCAACATCTGTTGCAGCAAGAGAATTAACCCATTGTATCCATCTTGGATGTAATGCTTTAGCATTTGGAATGCTAGCTTTTGTGACCGCTTCTAAAGCTGGTACTGGGGTTACGACAATAATGCGTTTCCCTTGGGCTAAGGCTCTTTCTTTTGCTACAGCGGTTTGAACTGCTGTTAGAATTTTTTCAGTTGAACTGAAGCGCATTTCCGCTTGTGTGTACAAATGGGATTTGTATGCGATTGGTATTTTCTCACCCCCATTGAAGGTTAAGTAGGTGAATCCGCATTGACCCGAAATTATTCGGATCACCAAATTGCGTTGACTTACGCGTGTTTGTAAGTGTTTTGTTGCTAACATGTTAGCTTGTAGTGAACGCAAGATTTCTGTGTGTTCCTGTGTCCATTTTCTGATCGAAAAATCAGGTTTGATTAATGCGTAGAGAGGTTTAACCCTTTCTGCGTAATTTAGAATGTATGTTCTTCCAAAATTTAGGAAACCTAGGATGGATTGTAAGTTTTTTTGCGTTTTTGGAGGTTGGAGCAGCGCACATTTTTCTAAAAAGTTAACTGCCAAGCTCTTGCCTTCACTTGAAAGCTCATATCCTAGAAATAGGACATTGAGATGGGCAATTCTGGACTTCTTAAAGTTGAATTTGTAACCCTCAGAGGCGAATCCCAGTATAATGGTGCTCACCCTGTTCAAGTGTTTTTCCAGGTCATCGTCTGTCAGATAAATGTCATCGACATAGGACAATGCCTCATTGTCATAAATTTGTAGTAACTCCATTACCCTCGCTGAGAATAAACCTGGGCTATTCTTGAACCCTTGTGGGAGTCGACAAAAGTGACGCTGGGTCCCCATTATGGAGAATGCTGTTAAGTACCTGCTTTCAGGTGCTATGTTTTGACAAAAGAAACCATTTGAGATGTCTAATGTTGTTTTATATTTTTTACGCACAATGTTATTCATTAATGCTGTGCTATGTGCATTTTGCACTGCAAAAGTTTTAGAACAAGTGTTTAGGTGTCTGTAGTCCAAAACTAGACGATATGTATTGTCTGGTTTGGAGACAGGAAACAAAGGATTGTTCATTGAGGAGGTGCATGTTTCAATCACCCCTTGATATTCAAGTTGATCTAAGATCTCCCTGACCTGTTTTTTAGCTTCTTGCTTTATTGGGTACTGCCTTTGTGCAGTTGGTTCATGTTTCAGATGTATTTTATGGTGAGGTGAGTCCTCATCCCATCCTACATGATTTTTATATAATGCTGGGGCCTGGGCCACTGCCCATTTCCTGGCATATGTATATTTTAGGTGAATTGGAATATAGTTGGAGAAGGCAGGCATAATAATGTCCTCGCCATGTGGGCACTCCCTGACAAATTGTGGTGGCCAGTCCTTTTCTGCTAGAAGTATGTCATAGCCCCTTGATAGTCTTTCCCAAATAAGTGCTTTTACCTGTCTAGGTTTGTCTCCCTCCATCCGGAGTGTTATTTCATATAACTTTTGTGGAGTACTAACCCTGGTGTCTACAGTCTCAACTGTGATGTACTCATTCAAGTCCACTATCTCCAGAAGTTCCCTCAGGTTCTGGCGAACTATTGTGACTTCTGCTGCACTGTCCAGCAAGGTCTGAGCCCATTCTCCGTTCTTGAGTTGTGTTCTCAGTATTCTCGGCATGTCTGATCTTTAGACCTGCTACTTTCTTTTGGAGAATTGAGGTTTTGTTTTAGTTTTTGGAGCGTGTTTGTCGTCTTTCGATTTCACGCGTTCTTCTCTGTGTTCCGTTCGTCCTCTTCTTTCCGAAGTCTGTGATGAGATCTGAAAGGGACGAGAGGAACGTGTATCAGTATCTTGATACCTGTCAGGTTTTCTCAAATTATCCCTATTCCTGAGGTTATACCTCCTTTCAGAGGGCTCCTTTTGAGGAGACCTACCTCGAGATTGAGAACGTTTTTCGTTTGAAATTTGTTTATTAGTTTCCCACTTCTTTTAGAAGATGTAGGAGTTTGTTTAATTGAGTCCTTCTCAGGACTTTCAGATAGCTTCGGCTTCACTGGTCTTCCACCCAAACTATAACTGCCTAATTCTGCATAGGATTGTTCTATTATTCTGGGTAGCTCAGTTTGATGTTCTGTAACATCGAATTCCCTTAATTTTTGGTGGATCGCAACTGCTGCTGCCTCTCCTTTAATATTAGATAATATGATTGTTGAGACCTGGTCGAAATTTTTCAGTAATTTCATACCTAAATTTAGAGCAGGCTCTGCCCCGTATTCATTTTGAATTTGTTTGAGGACATCAGGTATTACCGCAATTGACGGAATGCCATGTGTTTTAGTATAGATGGCAGCAAAGACTGAGCCCCAAGTGGTGCAGTCTTCCAGTTGTGGTGTGATCCCCATTGGTAAACTGATTGTTAGGATTCTGTGTTTCTCATACGGGCTAGTATTTGGAAATACTGCTTCGATTTGAGTAATTTTTTGAGCTATCCAGAACGGAATTTGCTCACGTTTTGTGGGCATTTTACCCATGACTGCATATAGAGTCTGTGGTGTAATTTTTAGTGTATTCCCCTGTTGGGGAGTTGGATTTGGAAGTGTTAATGGTTGCTGGACTGTAAAAGTCTGCATGACATATTGGACCAATTGTCTGTAAATTTTTATTAACTCTGTGATTTGAGTAAGTAGTTCCTCATCTGACATTATATCCAGTTCAGGATGAGGTGTATAGCCGGCTAGAATCGGCCATGTTGCTCCTGGCCTACCTAGTGGACCGAGCCTAGTAATGTTTTTGTGATGTTTTAGGGCGCCTTTAAACCAGAGCTGATGCTCCTGGTATGTTAATGGAATTTCTATATCCTCGAAAGGAATGTATTCCTCTGGTAGATCATCTTCTTTGTAGAAGTGAAATGTGTGTGATATTGGATTGCATTCAGGAAATATTACCCATGAATAGAATACCTCTGTCTGAAAGGATTCATGTGCCTCTATCACGAAAACTGCTCTACCTCCTCTTGGCGGTAGGCCATGTTTTATAAGTTTTAGAGTGATGGCTCTTCTTAAGTTTTGAGGGATGTCTATAACACCCTCCTCGGTTTCATTTAAACCTGTAAAGTTAAAGACTGCTGCTTGGGCTTGATCAGCCGCAGCTCCACCGTTTCCAGTGTTATTTTTCATTTTCAGGCATTTTGTTGTTTGAAAAATGTAGAACAAGTTTCAAGGAAACAAAGATAAGGTGCACAATATTTTGGAACACTGTATCCTTCAACGTTGAGCAAACCAAACAGCTAATATATAGGGTACTGCCCTATGTAGCCGTGGTGGATACTGAACCCTGCCCACTCCAGACGTCTTTTGGAGTATATGGGTAGGGGTCTTGAGAGAAAAAGCACGGCTGAGTTACTCAGTATCTAACGTTGAATTACCGCCTTACCAAACCGTTGGGCGCCATGTAGTGTAGCTCATATTTCCCTAATAGGCTCTGCGCATTGGAATAATATATCCTATAGGTTTGACATAGGACTAAGGTCAGTATGTCCTTATCAAGTATATTAAACTTAATTACTTGTGCCTGCTAGCTCAGAGGCCACTAGAAACTCCTTGACAACAAGAAGGGAGTAGTTTCTGGCAGCCGCAAAACATGACCACTATGTTTCCCTTTAGAATCAGAACGTGTCCCAGAGTCGTGGAAACAATAGATAACTATTTCACTCAGCTCAATCGTGCATGCTTAGTTTTCTCCAAGATACACAGAATGAAATAGATGGGCGTTTTCAATAAAAGATTTATTGAACAGTCTTGTTTCTGGTGTAAGTTAAATGTGCTGTTACGATCACAAGACAGTATGCGAGATAAATAATGTACAGTGTGAGCAGTAGAAATAAATAATACTGCGATAGCATTATCTTTTAGTACATATGTTGTTACATAAATAACACAGACTAAAAATGCGAGTACTCATACGATGCGTTGCTAAACTAGTTCTACCCCAATGTGCCTAACCTAACTTAGGTGTAGGGAGAGGTATGAAGTAGGTGAAGTATTCCTTACTATGGTATACTAAGAGTATGTTAAGCCTAGTATGCCTAGTATGCCAAGAGTCCCTCTAGGTTCTTATCAGCTCCATACCTGAAGAATGAGAGAGGTTGGAATCTCTTTGCCAGACTCGAACTCCAACACCCCGCAAGGGAAGTCAGATCACTGGAAGCTGGATTCTCTGCGTGCAGGGATGACAGCGTCTTCTCAGTGCGTCAGGCCGGGAAACGGGCTCCTCTGAAGTCGAGGTCTCCTCTGGTTTACAAGGGCTAGGGAAGGTATATTTATACCTGAGAGTACCTAGGAATGTTTAGTATTGACGTGAGTCGGACAGCGAAAGACGTCATGAATGAACCCCTAAGGAATAACGGTTCATGCATAATATATGAGTCCTTGAAGAAATCAATAGTCCTGGACTAGGGAAACTCCCGCAGCCTAAGGGTCTGTTCTTCATGTACTCGTTGTGACGTTAGGGTGGACGGATGTCGGAGACCATGCCTGTATTTGGAGTGCACGGTTTAATGCCTAAATAAGGGCTGGGATTTTATGCCTATATAAGGGCAGGGCGAATTGTGCCTATATAAGGACATGATACTGGAAAGCCCGTTTATGGACACCCTAAGAGGAATACAACAAGGTGACAAAATGACAAAGCGTAAACAAGTGAGGACACTTGTGAGCTAGGAAGCACTGCTGTTTAAAGACGAGAACCCTCACTCACCCCAGGGTGACATGCTTCATCATTGGGTCCCCTCTTCACACTGGGACCGCAAGGTACCCAGTGCAGGCTACAACTCCCCTGTAGGAGAGGAGCGGGAGGATTTTTTTTAAATGTCATCCCTACTATCAAGTTTGTAGGGGAGGGAGGGGCAGAGTGCAAACAAAAATGTGTGAATTAAAACTATCTCTTGGTGGGTAAAGACATGCTTTTTATTCTGGTACCCCCCTGGATAGGATTAAAAACAAGCAACGTGAAATAGGGATATGGATATTCTTCTACTTCATAATATGGTCAACATGTTCCTCCCTAAATTGACCGACAGGTTCATGGCATTCATCAGGATCAAAATTATGAGTCACTCTGCTTGTGATAGAAAGTGAAAAAATGAAAAATTATACTTTCAATCATCTAGTAGCTATCCTATGGTACCGTCATCTAGTAGGGTCCACAAGGTGCTGTAAAAGTATAAAAACACAAATTAAAATACTGCAAACTAATTATTTAATTGTCTCCATTGTATCACCCAATTCTGTCCATCACCAAACTGCAACCCAAGTGTAATGTGTTGTTATAATCAACTATAATCTCCTTACCATTTATAACCTATACATTAAGCCCACCTTCATCAGTCCCTTCATGGCGGGTCAGAGCTAAAAGGGTATATAAGCATAGTATCTGGATTAATTCAACTGTATTTAGATTCAATTTATATCAAATATAATCTCAGGTGTCTTGTCATCTCCAAACACACTGTGACTGCAGAAAGTCTCTAGTTTTGTAAACATAGTGAGGCTCTTAATCATCCCATCTTCTCATGTGTAATGCAAATATCTCAATGTCTCAAATAGCCATTTAATAGCAGCCTCAAGTTTGTTATGTGTCTATGATAGAAAGATAAGGTTAGTCTCTCGCCTCCTTGAAAGCTAAAAACGTACGAAAAGAAAGACAAAGAGAGAGAAACCAAGAGAGACAAAAAACTATGGTCTCTCGCCTCCTTGAAAACTAAAATCGTGCGAAAAGAAGAACAGAGAGAGAAAAATGTGTAATACATATGCACCCTAACATGAGACAGACTAACCAAACGTAACAAATATATTCCAAGTCACGGAATTCATGCTCCTGTGGCCAACGCCTACAATAAATATCCGTGAACTATATATTCGGTCTACATTATTAATGTGCCTTTAAAAGTAAACACATACTTCTTGCCAAACTCATATAGTTCAAAAGTATGGGATGAAAGATAGATGAACGCAAAAGATTGTTCATCACGTGACTGCCATTATGTCAGGATACAAACATTTCGAGTTTATAAATTATGATTGTTAAACACATGAGCCCTCATAGATGTAACATTAATGGGATTGGGAGATCCCAGCTGGGAGCCCGTTAGGCCCATGCGCTCCACTGGCCTTCATGGCCTTTATTAATTTTACTATTTCTGAGGGTGAGGTTAAGTCTTGATGTTCTTCTACTTTCAGCGAGTAGAGCGCCATGGTGTTTGTGTGGTTATATGCAAAAAACTGGCCCCTGACGTGGTTCTCCCAGTCTGATGCTGAAACTGCATTTACCCTTGATGGCCAGAGGGATTTTAGGCTGTTCACATGCTTCCAGAATCAGGCTAGGGATCTTTCCTTAAGCATATAAAAAAAAAATTCCACTCCTCCTCTTGGTGTGCTAGTTTAAGGGCCCTGATGTTTTTTTTGTGGGCTTTTTGTGCACATTTTGCGGCCTCTAGATTCCTGGATGTTGGATTAAGTTTGCACAGGCGAGTTCTCCTCCTTAAGTTCTTCCGCGTGAAATTGATGTTCTGTTGCGGCAGAAGTTCATTTGGATGGCTGGGTAGCTGCTATGTTCGCGTTTGGGGACCCCTGCGACCCTGAAGTGAATCTGCCAGAGCTCTAGTCATGAGGTCCCAGTTTATGAAAATTAGTTCCCCTGGTTGGCCCTTGTACCGAGTTTTCCCATTGTCAAGCCATTTACCCACCTGGGACGAGTGGAAAGGTTGCCAATTAATTCTCCTTACTAAAGTCTTTGTTTCATCTCCTGTAGAAACGCCTAGCTCCTGGCCGTTGTCTGCTGTCTGATGGTTTAAGTCCAAGCTTATGACCAGAGGATTGTGGTCACACTCTTCATGATTTATTATGTCAAAACTCTGAAGATGATTTATTAAGGGATTTGACATAAAGATATAGTAAATTGTTGAAATTTCCTTGAATCTGGGGCGGATCTTGTTCCCAGGGCGCATCTGGTTCTGGTCTGCTGATTTTAGACCAAATGAAGTGAGTAGGTCATTGAATTGTTCTCATTCCTTGCTCATTTGCACAACGTTGTGGTGATTACCAAGGGATTTGATGTTGAAGTCCCCTGCCAATATATTTTCATGAGAGGGATAGAATTCGATGATTTCTTTTATGCTTGAGCACAAGGAGCCCATAGCGCGAGCCTTTGAAGTTTTGCGAGGTTTAAAATAGCAGTTAAAGAGGAGCAAGGAGAAGACCTTCTGGCCGATTTTTAAGCCTTCAATGAATAGGGCTTGTAAATCCCTATAGGTTTGTGTAGGTGAGGAAATCGAAATTATGGCTGATTGCTTTAAGAAAATCGAGAGGCCCCCTGAAGGCCAACCAAATAGGCTAGTTTGCATAGCCGGTTGAAAGACTTCAAAGAAACCATATATTGCCGTGGGATTCAGTGACCACGTCTTCTGAAGGCATAGGATGTCCCTGCTGATGAGGAATTCGCAACCATGGTTAGATCGTAGCGTTGAAGCCAGCCCGCCACATTCCAGGAGATAATAGAGAACTGATTTTTTGATGCCTGTTGTCTAGTCTGGGGGCACAAAGATGCTAGAGAAGAGGAAAATTCCATTTTGCTAGGTGGCAGGATAAAAATTTCTGCCCCTAGGTGCTGGCTGCTGGGCACTCCCCTCGTGGTACAAGGCTACAGTTTGCCAACTGATAGTTCTATCCTTAGTTCCACAGTGAACTATCAGGGGGTTAGATGCCATCGTGGACCTTATTAGCCAGTCATGGGTTGCACCCCAAGCTCCCTTCGGTATACTTCCTCTAGGGGGTGTTCTGTTATCTTCGAGTAGGACGTGTGGGTATTTTTGTGGCCGAGTGGATTCTAGCTTGATGCCCCATTCCTCGAAAGTGGGGGCCTCTTTCAGGATGGCGTCTCTGGTTGCTGTTGAGTCCCAATTGGTAGTTGTGGATTCAGATGTCCTTGTGCCAGGGATGTGGGCAAATTTAACCGAAGTGAGTTCAACTGTGGTAAGGTGTTTCAAAGATGGTATATGTTGGAATAATCGTAGAAGATTCCCTCTATTTAAAGTGTCCGAAGGACCGTTTGAAACATAATGGGGGATGAATGCTAAGCCCACGTCGAGGTTGTCTGCCCCCTTCCGTCCAGCTCAGTTTATGCGGGGTTGTGTTGGTTCTCCTGGTTGCTGGGTAGGGGATTCAGGACTTTCTCTTTCTGATGGACATGTTCGTTTGATGTTTCTGGGTGCCATGGCCCTGTGCACTTGATTGTAACTGTCCCTCCCATGTTTGTATTGCAGGGATCTACTTTTGTTCCCCCTTGTTTCCTTGTCTTCCTTTGGAAATTTAGAGTATAAGGGTGGGCTGATTGTTCGTTCGTTCTCAGGGGTTGGACCCTCTGGGATGACTCTAGTGGGTTCCCAGGTGTTCATGCTCCCCCGAGTCGGGTTATCCTGCGCCTGTTCATCATACCTCCCAGGGTCGTCAATGTTGTTTTTTGGGTTTCCCTGTTGAAATTCTGTTTGAGTAAGCATCACCAATCTACAGGAGGAGGGGTGCTGGGGGGTACTGATGATGTGGACTCTATTTGATAGAGGCGGACCTTTTGCTTTAGAGAAAAGGCCGGGGACCGTGGTTGGTACGATGCTGTGGCGCGAACTGATGTTTTCATGTTCCCTCTTATTAACTGTCAGATTTCCAGTACAGGACTGATGCACAATTATCTTTTTTACAGTAGGCCATGGGGTGCCCATTATATGAGGGGGAGTTGGCGACGGAGCACATAAGTTACCGTGATCTGAATTATTTGTGGTTGACATCATTTGGGCACCCATTTTGTCTCCTGGCTCAGAAGTCTGTTGCATTATCAGCTTGCAGGCCCCTGTATAATTTATTGCTGTGTTATTTACATTGAGGTTACTGCCTTGTTTGAAACTCTTGTTAAAGATTGGCTGTCTTTCTTGTTGTTTAGGAGGGCCTGCTGTGGGATATAAACCTATTGTCGCCTGGTGCCCTTTTTGTAGACGCTGCTTTTTTGAGAGTTTTTAAAAAAAAATGTTTGCTTTTCGAGAAAGGGTAGGGTCTTCCGAGATAGGGGGGTTGGGGCCGTGCTGAATGAAGCTTATGTGTAACTGAGGATTTATGTGAGATGTTGGGGTTGCGTTGGCGTCTGAGTTGGCAACCGAGTTTTCACTGCGGCTAAGAGTTGCTGTGATCAGTGCTGGTTCCCCTGTTGATATGGGGATGCTAGTTACAGGATTGTCTGATTGTTTATTCGTAGGTGTGAAATTCTTTTTTGCATTGTCTAGTAATGCCCACAAGATTTCTGGTAAAGAGGTCAGTTTGTCAATTAGTTGGGTGCAAGAGCAGAATTGGCCCACTTTTATCTGGCCAAGTTTATGTTCTAACAGTGTTAGCCTGGTTCCTAGGTCCACTAGGCTTGTTGCCATCGACTGAATTAAGACAATCTGAAGCTTCATTTTTTGTGATTTCCAGAGTAGAGCTTTAACTATTGTGTCCTGTTTAAAGGGTGAATACTCCTGATTTGAAATTACTGGGCTTGCCGGGCTAGCTGGTCCACTGCCACCTTCATGAGAGTGATGCAGGGAGTTGTGGTTAATACTTGTTGCTCTCTTAATTAGTGGCATTTGGGCCAAACATTCTTCCATTTGTGCATCTATCTGGGCTTCTAATGATGCTAAAAACTCCTCTGATAGTGTCGCCTGCTCAAATTCTGATGTGCTATGTCACATTTGCTCCTTGTGTGGAGGTTGTGTCTCCAATGTGGTTGGAGGACTTGGTTGAGTCCCAATTCCCTGTGGTAAGTAACCTGTGTGGATTTGCACTGTTGTTGTAAAGCGATTTTTTTGCGAGATCATCCTGTATGAATCGCAGTCTTGATGGAGTGTGAGAAGGGAGTTTTACTCACCCGAGTTTGCTCCCCCATAGGCTTGGGGGGGCCCTGAGCTCGTAAAGGCCAACCTGTTTAGGTATAGAGAGCGCCTTGTTGTTTCCTTCGGGCTTTTTGCGAGATAAGGACAGGGACGTGCTGTTTGTGTGATTTTTGGAAGTAGCTTTGAATTCGGCCCCGCAGGTGGGGGAATGGGGGCGTGCCGAGGGGTCCTTCCTTTGTCGGGCTGCTTCTCTGATGACTTCCGATTTCCAATACAGGATAAGTTTGTGGCTGCGATTGAATGACACCCGGGAACTTGGGTTGCTTACTGTCCCACCTCCCTTCGAACGTGCCTTCAGGTTCTGGGCTCAGCTGCAGGCTCTCTTGATGCGAGCACGGGCTCTTGTTAGGGTGGTCTGTTTGCCTTTTTCTGGCTGTGCTTCTGGCCGGATTTCTCTTTTTGACCATGCTTTTTAACCATGCTGCTTTCCACTGGAGGCTGATAGTGCCCTTCTCAGGTCCTTAGGTCTGTCTGGGCTGTTTGCTCAGGGGCCAGATAATCATGGCGGTGGCAAGATGGAAGGCAAAAAGAGGAGAGAGGCGATGAAGAAGGGGGGTCAGGCTGGGGGTCAGAATGGGGCTCTTCGTCGTGCTTCCCCTCTCCCTGCTACGGGACTCTCGCTGGGCTCTTGGTTTAAAACTCAGGTGCGCTATGTTCAGGGCCCCCCCAAATGTCCTCCTACCTCCTGCCTCCTGTTGCCTTGCTGCCAGCGCTTGTCCCGGGTCCAGGGTCTTGGCATCCTAAAGTCGCTGTCCTGGACCTCCCTGGTTTTGCCTTGTCCCCCTTGGGTGAATCACCCAGGCATGGGGACCAAGCTGAGGGGCAGAGTACCTCTACCCCCCTCCTGGCCCTGGTAAAGCTTCAGCGGACCTCGGGGTTTCCTGACGCAGGTTGCAGATGAAAGAGGTTGAATCCAACAGGAACAGCAGAAATTGACAAAATGGCAGCAAAATGTTTGGGGCCAAACACGAGTGGGGCCTAACAGGCGGACGCAGGCTGCTAACCGGGCCGCCTCCACGACCATCTGCGGCAAACACTCAGCAGCCGCCGTCTGATGGCAGCCGCACTCGCTGGGTGGTATGCCCGGATTGCCCCTCCTGCAGGCCAGATTCCGCGGGCTCTGACTTGCACGGACAAGTCCCAGGAGCGAGACGACCCGCCGCTGCGTGCCTGCCTGCGGTCGGAGCACTGAACCCCCTCCCCCGGAGCTCGTCGCTTACAGACGCCAGGGTGGGATGCGGGGGTGGGAAGCTGCGGCACAGGGCACAGAGCCGAAACAAGAGTGGCTCCTTCGTGGCCCCTCCTCCTTGCGACACACTTAACAGCGTACTCCCATCCGTCTGAAGAAGGACTTGTTGTGCCCCATTGAGGTGTGTTAAGATTTTCACCGTCACACACGAATCCTCAGTACAAATCATATTTGCTCCATCACACTGCTACATTCCAATTTGAAACATATCAACAAAATGCCACATTTGCTAATATTACAATAAGCCATTTTCATATTAAAATGACTAATATCTCGTGCGCCAGGATACCCTTGTGCGCTTTACAAATACACATAACAGACGCTCGCTGCAGTTTACAGCTACCTGGGGCTTCCTTCGAGGAGAAGGGGACACTCTCTCCAGGCTTCACTGCACTCCTGCCGTGAGGGCAACAGCATAGCAATCCGGCTTCACTAGCCGTGAGGGGAACGACTCACCGGAACCACAACATCCAGCGTCCCTTGCCTGTCGCCTGCCTCTGACGTTGTGCAGCGCGCCAGGAGGCGCTATATCTACGCCCCCAGCCTCCCGCAGCGCGGGACGCTCGCTGAAGTTTACAGCTACCTGGGGCTTCCTTCGAGGAGAAGGGGACACTCTCTCCAGGCTTCACTGCACTCCTGCCGTGAGGGCAACGGCCGACAGCATAACAATCCGGCTTCACTAGCCGTGAGGGGAACGGCTCACCGGAACCACAACATCCAGCGTCCCTTGCCTGTCGCCTGCCTCTGACGTTGTGCAGCGCGCCAGGAGGCGCTATATCTACGCCCCCAGCCTCCCGCAGCGCGGGACGCTCGCTGCAGTTTACAGCTACCTGGGGCTTCCTTCGAGGAGAAGGGGACACTCTCTCCAGGCTTCACTGCACTCCTGCCGTGAGGGCAACGGCCGACAGCATAGCAATCCGGCTTCACTAGCCGTGAGGGGAACGGCTCACCGGAACCACAACATCCAGCGCCCCTTGCCTGTCGCCTGCCTCTGACGTTGTGCAGCGCGCCAGAGGCGCTATATCTACGCCCCAGCCTCCCGCAGCTGGGACGCCGCTGCAGTTTACAGCTACCTGGGGCTTCCTTCGAGGAGAAGGGGACACTCTCTCCAGGCTTCACTGCACTCATGCCTTGAGGGCAATGGCCGACAGCATAGCAATCCGGCTTCACTAGCCGTGAGGGGAACGGCTCACCGGAACCACAACATCCAGCGTCCCTTGCCTGTCGCCTGCCTCTGACGTTGTGCAGCGCGCCAGGAGGCGCTATATCTACGCCCAGCCTCCCGCAGCGCGAACGCTCGCTGCAGTTTACAGCTACCTGGGGCTTCCTTCGAGGAGAAGGGGACACTCTCTCCAGGCTTCACTGCACTCCTGCCGTGAGGGCAACGGCCGACAGCATAGCAATCCGGCTTCACTAGCCGAGAGGGGAACGGCTCACCGGAACCACAACATCCAGCGTCCCTTGCCTGTCGCCTGCCTCTGACATTGTGCAGCGCGCCAGGAGGCGCTATATCTATGCCCCAAGCCTCCCGCAGCGCGGAACGCTCGCTGCAGTTTACAGCTACCTGGGGCTTCCTTCGAGGAGAAGGGGACACTCTCTCCAGGCTTCACTGCACTCCTGCCGTGAGGGCAACGGCCGACAGCATAGCAATCCGGCTTCACTAGCCGTGAGGGGAACGGCTCACCGGAACCACAACATCCAGCGTCCCTTGCCTGTCGCCTGCCTCTGACATTGTGCAGCGCGCCAGGAGGCGCTATATCTACGCCCCCAGCCTCCCGCAGTGCGGACCGCGCCCGGGCAAAGCCCGGGCCAAGGGCGGGCCCGTCCTTGCCCGTCATTGACAGGAAGAGGCAGGGCAGGGCTGGATCCCTTCCATCCGACCTTTTGGACAAAATCATGAAGATTTTTAAGGTACTGTGTTGATCTGAGGTCAATCAACATAACTCGCCCTGGTGTTATTTATTTCCCTGGGAGTTCTGAAGCTGCTTAAACATAGCATAAGTGTATTAATGTTTTTAATTTTTACTGGTTTCTATTTACTATAAATACCCCATTTTGTGATTTGTCGTAGACCTAAACTATCTATTTTTGGTTTTATAATGGGTAAAAGGAAAACCATGGAGGGTACAGGGGGCACAGGGGGGGCAAATGGTCCTGCTGGTGGGGCAGGTAAGGGGAAAAAGGCTAGAAAAACAGCAAAGACTGCAATTGCAACTAACAATTGCGTTATGAATAGAATTGACAACCTCATCATAGAATGCTAAGGGCTATTAGGAGCAGATTCTTTAGTTCCCCTGACCCTGTTAACCAACTTTTATCTGCAAGGGAACCTATTCCCTCGCGCCCAACTATTGTCCCCCAATGTTTCAGAAATACCATCGTAAGGATGTAGTGGCCTGTCAGGAGACCACACAATTAGGTCCTGAATCGCATTTGACGATCGACACCTCTTCCCAATTGCCTATTTCTTCTGCCCAAGATGCTATATGTCACACTGAGCCTTTAATTATTTGTACAAACCGATTTGCAGCATTGGCCTAGGAGCCTGATTCTCGTGAGGAAGCACAATCTCCATATTCCATCATAACCTCAGAGAAGAATTTAATAGAGATGGATGCTACTTGTTCTTCCTCACCACAGATCCTTCTCCAGACTGTTAAATCACTTAGGGAGGAGGTTGGATCCTTGAGGGTGATGATTGAGGAGCTTGTGGCCACTGTTAAACTGTTAGTTCCTAACAACACATTGCACACACCAACTATTTGTGTACCATCTAATTCACATCAGATATTAACATCAGGAGATCCAATAGATAATGGCCTACTACCAGCCCCTATAGTTCCATCTCGGCAAGGCGTTATGGCTCTACCTGTTAAGCTGGCAGGCCCTTCTGGAATTCTCCCTCCCAATACTGGGCAAAAACAACTTTATTCAAATGTTACTGCAAATCGCAGAAGGCCAACTGATGTTCCATCAGCTCCACTTTTGGGTAGTAATGCACCTTTCCAACAGAGCAAACAACCAACCTTTCCCCTTGCACAGGCTCAGACAGTTTTTATGGTTAATGTCCCCAAAATCGGTTCAAGAGGCAGATACGAGAATGGTGATTCTTTGATAAATAAGTCCATACATTGGTTACGCCACGTCAGGGGTTGTCGCTCGTTGATTAGGGAAAACATAGTCGGGGCACGGAGATGCACGTCCAAAAATCAACCTTTGGACTGCATCGAACTTACCCTGACTAACCCTGACCTGGCGGAAAGCCTTTTGGCACTAGAGTACAGGACCTGTTCTCCTTATTCTTCATCTATTCAGGTTAGGCGTTTTCCAACAATTACTGTGGTTAGGGCTCAAGATAGTGTGATGCTACTACCCGCACTAAGAGGGTCCCTGCTTGAGGCTGTGGATTGACTATGTCAGGTTCATCATCCTCGGCAGGAATTACAACTCACCTCGACCACCAACACCCAAAGTGTTCCTAGTATTGTTCGACCAAGCACAACCTTTGAAGAATCTTTAATCCTATTAAAATCTAATAGCAATAACAGTGATCAGGGTTGCAGCTTGAGGGATCCGGGGATTGTAGCACCTATTAATACTCTCGTTCCACCTCCTGCCCTACCTCATTTGACACAACAAATCCCTCTGTGCGATGGAATTCCAACAACCCAGCTCAAAATCCTTTCTTGGAATATTGCAGGTCTTCATAGCAAAATGTTGCCACCCGATTGGAATGACTTGATTGAGGAACATCATATCTGCATATTCCAAGAAACATGGAGCTTAGCTCCACTATATAAATCTGGTTATACCTGTTTTTTCAAATCTGCTAGTTCTATGGGAAGAGGGCGGCCTTCTGGAGGCCTTATTGTTTGGGCCAAGATAGACTTGGGCTGTCAAATCACTGAACATCACTGTGACAGCCCAGATATTATGTGGCTTTCGATCAAGGGGAGTAGATGTGGAAAAACCCTTGAGTTGTTTAATGTTTATATAAGGGGAACACTAGGGGGCAAACTGTCAAATATTGTTCTGTCCTTAGAACAGGAGTTAACTAATTGTCCACCAAATTCATATGTTATGATCGCAGGAGATTTTAATTGCACCTTCGAGCCATTAGGCTCTGAGGACCTGCTGGGGACAGAGGAAGAAGATACTAAATGGGGTGTTCCATTGCTAAATATACCTCCCATTAAGAAATGGTCCCAAATAGCAATCCAAATTAGCGCACTTGTCCTAGAAATCGGACTAAGGGCTGTAAATGGAAGAACCACTTCTGATGCTATAGGAGCTAATACATATAATAGAGTCAACTGCCCCTCACGAATTGATTATATATTAGTAGACGTGAGACTTTGGAAAATGATAATAGATATGGAAGTGGTCCCTTCATCTGACAGCGATCACAATACATTAAGCCTGATTATGGAAAGCCCTTGGGCCCCTTCGGCTTCCCTAGACCAGGTTCTAGGGCCTTCTATGATAACTAAAGAACTGGTCCCCTCAAACAGTAGAAGGTCCCTTAAATGGCCTAGAGTTGCTGCCCAAGAATCCCAAATGGCAGGCATTAGACACGCCCTGAGCGAAAGTACTCTTATACTAAGGGAGGCCCTTGGTGAAACAGATGGCCTGACAAAGATACCAGAATTATATGATAGAATGACAGCCCAGATTGGGTCTTTCTTTAGTATAAGTACTCAATGCCGGCAAACCAAGTGCAGGCGGCAAAAAGCATCATACCTGGTTTAACGGGGACTGCAGACAGAAAAAAAAGGCTTTAGTCTCAGCAATAAAAAGTAAAAATTGTCCCTTAATTAGAGAATCCAGAAAGAACTACAAAACTGATGTCTATCGTGCGAAGCTTGAGTGGGACGAGTCCCATTGGCAGAATTTAAAAGAAGCAAGTACAGCCAGAGATTCCAAACTCTTCTGGAATATGGTTAGGCGGTCTGGTAATAAAGACCCAGACCTAATTCCTAATCATATTACAAGCCAGGATTGGTATAATCATTTTGGGAACCTTTACTCTGGGACTAACTTAATTCTCGAAGTGGGGTTATTTCATCAATCAAGTGCCTACCCCACTCCGAATACTATTGACCTCTTCACATTAGAAGAAGTAGAAGTGGCCATAAAGAAAATTGTTCCAACAAAAGTCCCGGGACCTGATGGGATCCCAGGAGACCTCTTTCTTGCAGATTCCCGCAATTGGGCAAATTATATTATGCTTTTAATCAACTCCATTGCAAAGGGTAGTGCAGTACCAGAGTCATGGAAGGGCGCAGAGGTGGTACTCATTTTTAAAAAAGGTCCAAGGGACGACCCTGCCAACTACCGCCCAATTAGCTTGATTGATGCTATGCAGAAAGTAGTTGGCAGGGTGTTACTGCAGAGAATTCATCGCTGGGTGGACGAAGAGAATATCCTTTCCCAATATCAAGCGGGATTCAGGGCCTGCACGGGGACGGTGGACCAAGCATTTAGGTTGCTCTTAATTTACTGGAAGGTGGTCCTAATTGGCAAGGGCAGTCTTTATTTGGCATTTATCGATCTAAGGACTGCCTTTGACCTGGTCCCCGGTGAGCGGTTGTGGCATCTATTAGGCGAAATGGGGCCCCATCGTTGCTATTAAACTTGCTGATTCGCCTACACGAGGGCAATTATGCCCAAGTGAGGTGGGGGTCCCAAGGCCAGAAAACAGATAGAATCCCAGTAAACAGAGGAGTTCGCCAGGGCTGTGTCTTGGCGCCCACCCTGTTCTCTTTGTATATGAACGGGGTGGTCAGCTTCCTTCAAGAGCTTCCATCTGATGCACCAGCCCTGGCAGGTGATAGGGTCCCCACTCTCCTCTTCGCAGACGACACACTGCTTATTTTTAAGACACTGGCAGGGCTACAAAAGCTCCTAGATAGATTTAATCTTTTTTGTGAGTCTAGGGGGTTGGTTGTTAATACCTCCAAGACCAAGCTTATGGTATTCAACCCTTATAGGCCATATAGAGGCAATTTTACTTTAGATGGAACCCGCTTGGAAAAAGTCACAACGTTTGATTATCTAGGAATACGGCTCGCCGAGAAAATGCAGTGGAGACACCACATCGATAAAATGCTCTTAAGCCATAAACGTGCGGCAGGAGCACTAGCTAGAGAACATCGATCCTCGCAGAGCAGACCCGTGGCCCCCGCCCTTACAATCTATGCAGTAAAAGCAGTCAGTTCAGCCCTTTATGGTGCTGAATTATGGGGCTTTGAGAATGTAGATAGTATTAGTAGATCAGAACATAAGTTTTTAAGAGATTTAGTGATGCTTCCTTGCAATGTACCACTGAAACCACTGATGAGCGACATGGGTAGGCGTTCTTTTAAAGATGTAGCCAGGTTGCGGCCATTGTTAGTTCTGGGCCCGCCTGCGCCGGACTCCTGAGCTCACCAACTACGCCTCCGCGCTCACAGAAGTAATGGCCTTAGATGGTAATCAAAGAATTAGTTGGGTGCTCAACCTCAAAAATATGCTTTTTGCACTTGGCTTTAAGGAGTCGTGGGATACGCAAACCCCGCCCAGTAAGGCTGAGCTCAAAAGGCGTTACTGGGCTTGGATTAATGCCCAGGAGCTCAGCAATCCAAGAGTAGGAAGGCTTACGGAAGAATTCTACCTTCACAAGCAGTATATTTTATTAGAACCATACTTAGATTTCATCCAGACACCACGAGACAGAGCACTTTATATACAGTTTAGAGTAGGATCACTCCCGGTTCGAGAGCTAACTGCAAAATGGAGCGCCCCATACCAGACACCAGTGGAGTGTCCCTGCTGTAAGGCGCCGACCGAGAGCGTAGCCCATCTCATGTTTGCCTGCCCTGTCTATAAAAGCGCTAGAACGAGATGGCTTAAACCTATCTGCAGACAATTGGGGACATACGAACATTGTACTGCTCTGCGTATTTTAAAATCAGATGCACGGACCCTTTTTGCCTGTGGTGTGGCCAAGTACCTTGGTCGTGTTTGGATAGTAAGGCACAAATTCCTGCGTGGGGCATCCCGATGAATTATTATGTTTTTATGCTATTTTTAGCTCAAATGGTTTGCACAGTTCATATTGCACTGCCACTTTACATTATAGCCCTTTTCCAAAAAAAAAGGAAAAAAAATAAATAAATGCCTTTTTTAGATGAAGAGGGCTGGAACCGAATTCATTTTACCAATGTATTAAGCTCTCATTTGCTACAGTTTGCTCCTGTTATTCTCTGGGTATCAAGAATTTAATGAATTGATGCACTTTTATACTTTTAAATGATGCTTTAGATAAGTTGTATATTTTTTATTGATGGATGTAAGAATGTAAATGCTTTTAAGATACTTGTTATCGAAATAAAGCTATTTGACTGACTGACTGACTGACTGACTGACATAACATAACCATGGCGATTATCTTGCCATGTTAACAGAAGCCATGATCTTTACTCACCTAACAGAAGAATGTGCTGTATATTATGAGTTCTTCGCCTGTCTGTCAGGGAACTACATGGGGCCAATTCACGAAGGCTTTATGAGTATGTGAATTAGTACTTCTGTGGTACTTCTGCCCGCATTTATAAATGCCTTTGTTTATAGGCCCCCAAAACTTCTAAAATGGGAACATTTAGGGAATAATCATATACAATTAGTACACATAGAAAGGAACCGTGCCTTTTATGCACTTTGACTAATAGATAGTTCAACATTCTTAGGCCAATAGCCTGCGATGGGGGCAGTTGGATTACTGTCTGCCTCATCACTCTTTATCAATGACAACTGATAAATTGCTTTGTTCGGGATATTTACATATCTCACATTATATTCTCACTTCTAGAAAATGAATGCATCAAAATGGGAAAACAAAATATGTTCTTAGAGTAATCAAATAATCAGAGTATCAAAAGAAAAGAAGAATTCCCTTTATTTACAATACATATAATTAGGGTTACTGGTTTAATGCTATCTATTTTTTTACATTTCCATCTGTATTTATCCAAAATTTTATTCCTATTTATCAGTATTTATTTTGTGCTTAGTGTAAAAAATGTTGCAATGGGCATATTTCCACAATTTCTTAATCAATAAATGTTTATTCATGTTTGATTTGCCAACAGACTTTAGCCATTTACAGTACAATATAACAATTTCTTTGCTTTGAATACTTTATTTCGGCCAATAGACCATAAAAGTACAAATGCCATAAACATACAAATGGTAAAACAATCATAAAAAATGTGCAACCCAAGCAATAAATATACAGAGTTAAACGTTTTATCACAATGTACAATCTATTAGTCCCAAACGGTCCTTAGTTGGTTACACCATTTGTCCACCAACAACAACAACAACAACGCCTGCTTGCTGCTACCCAGAAGCAAATTATAGAATAAAAATAATCTCCCTTGTCACGTACATTTGAGTTAACCATTTAATTTTAGGATGGCTTAAACAGCTGTACTGCTTCAGTCTTTTAAACTTCATCAGGAAATCTTTTTTTTTTAACTCCCCTACCTGTCAATCTGAACAGCTATTGACCTAGTAACCATGATTGACAGTAGTGAGAATCGTCCAAAAGAAAACCTACTTTCCGTATTTATTCACATTTAAAAATTAATACAGATTGAAAAATAGATGTTTTTCTGTCTATATTTATCTGTAAAAATCAGTGAAAACGGAAAACTGAGAGTCTTACATATAATTAAGCTATACAACTATAAAGCCTTTTCTACACCTCCATTCAGTCTGTACACATACAAGGGAAACCACTCTTTGACCAGCAGTGGGTGACAGTCCTAGGTCACTGTCCGAATGGATGAGAATTCAGAACCAAAACCACAGCAATACAATGGCTTAAACTTGGCCCTGTACCCCGGGGTAAAGATATCCTAGAATGAAGACTACAGAATGAAAAACTCATTGTTATTGAGCCTTGCTTACACACCCACGTTCCTGGAATGGTCGCTTATATAGTTCCTTTCCTGCCAAAATGCAACAAAGGGTTAAAATTTGATTACATAAACGAACACTTCCAAGGATTAAGGACATTATATTACCTGGGAAAATGGGAGTCACAGAGGCAATTGAGTAGGCCTGAGCGTGAAATTCGGACCGCTCGCAGGAGTTCACTGAGTTTTTCCCACTCCGTGCTCCATGTAGCTTGCAGAGTTCCAAAAAACTTCGCTCCGCGGAGCAGAGTTTTTGCCTCGCTCGCCAACATTAAGTTGGTGAGTGCGATCGAGAAAAATCTTACTTCAGATCACCTCCCAGTGAGTTTTCTCAATACGGGTGGTCGCGAATGACCACTACCCTCGCGTTGAGAAACCTTCCGTTTATGTTTAGGAAGCTGCCGCTCGAGTAGAACATCTACGCAAGCGGCAGAAAGAAGCAGAACCCTCTTGCACTGCGCATGGTGCCAAATGCACTGATTTTTCCAGCGCAGGGCAACTCCTGGCGCTAAAAATCCACGTGACCTAATGCACTCTGCCACTCGCGGTACTCTGCAGAGTGCAGCAACCTTTTTGGTCACTTTGCGGAGTTCTGCATAGCGGAACTCTGCAAAGTCTTACCAGGCCTACAATTGAGTGCCTGCTGGTGTCAGATTTAGGCAGAATCACAGGTAATAAATGCAGAGGTTGAGCTCACCAGGCCTTATAAACTCACCAACCCACAAATCTGACCTGGCCATGACATCAGCAGTTTCAGGTAATGCTTCCACCTGCTTTGCCTGCCACTCCTGGAGCCGGAAGTGGCCCTTTAATGGAGGGCGTTGGCCAGTGTTTGGCTTAGTTCCAGGTGAGAGATCAACCATGAGAGTACTGAGGAGGTTGCCAAAGCATCAACAACATGGAGGAAGGTGACTCAGCCACCCTAGCCCTAATTCAGTTATTCACCTAAGCGGGGTGCTTTTAAGAAAGACATTTCAATGGTTTTGTATGAATGAAATCTAAGCCTATAGCGTCCCTGTAACCTTCGGTTTTTTTCAGTGAATTTCTATGGATTTTTAAAATTATATAACTCAAATATAACGTCCCTGTAACCTTTGTTTTTTTCAGTGAATGTATATATATATATATATATTATATATATATATGTGTGTGTGTATGTATATATATATATATATATATATATATATATAAAACAAAATTTCTGAGAGAGGATATTCACAGGAAGGCTTGCACTCCACAGGTAAAGTTTTTCAAAAGAAACTTTATTGGCAACGCGTTTCACCCGATCCCGGGCTTCCTCATGGCCATACACAAAGAAAACATGGCGCCCTCTCGCCTTTTAAGAAAATACACATAGGGTGGAAGGTCATCATAGACATAAACCGTACGGAAAAAATGTAAACATATGTATATGTATTGATGGCCACCATCTGACTCATTGATTTAACAAATGCGTTTCAGAGCACTCAGTGGTAGGTAACATTTTAAATACACTTTTAAAACGATCCCATATTGTTTGCAAGCATATACACATATGCAATGTTCTAATAGTCACGCCAAGTGGATTTAGCCACAAATGTTAGCCAAGCGCCACTATTTACAAGAATGCTGAAACTTTTCAAACACTCACCCCCAGTCACAGATCTGGGTTGAATCCATCACCATTCTTTAGCTCACTTCGCCACCCCAGTTCAGACACAGCTATATGCAAATCCGTCTTGACCCTATGCCTCATGGGAACAGTCCAGCCCGAACTGCCAAGCCATGTCTTCCCTGGACCTGAAAAAAGCATCCTGGGACCAGTTTTGGGGTAACACCCCTCATCAGCCAGGCTAGCTTGAATCCAGTGGCAAAGTGAGCAAGGGACCCATGTCTGGGCATACCCTGCCAACTTAGGGCGATAAAAGCAAGCACCAGGAGATGATGGATGGAGTGCTGAAACTTTTCAAACACTCACCCCCAGTCACAGATCTGGGTTGAATCCATCATCATTCTTTAGCTCACTTCACCACCCCAGTTCAGACACAGCTATATGCAAATCAGTCTTGACCCTGTGCCTCATGGGAACAGTCCCGCCCTGTATAATAACATGTTTATCTTTCAGGACCAAGTGTTTAAACAGATCAAGGGGACGGCCATGGGAACCTGCTTCGCCCCCAGTTACGCGAACTTGTTTGTGGGCTGGTGGGAGAAGCGGGTGGCATGGTCGGATACCTGTGATAAATGGATTGAGAGAACCATTAGTTGGAGACGTTACATCGACGATCTCTTTGTGATTTGGCGAGGAACGGAGGAATCAGCCAAAGAATACATCACTTATCTCAACTGCAATAATTAGAATTTAAAGTTCACCAGTGAGATCAGCGCAACCGAGGTTAATTTCTTGGACCTAAGGGTATTTGTGAAGGACGATAAGGTCCACACGACATTGTTTAGAAAATCAACGGCAAGGAATTCAGTTCTGCATGCAAAAAGTGGCCATCCCACTAACTTAAAAAACAGCATCCCATATGGAGAACTATTGCGGATAAAAAGGCAATAGAGAAAATAAGTTGCGTAGATTCGAATCATGACACTTACTAGATATGGTAACAAAGTCACCGTTAGGATTGAATATTGGGGAGGAACTGGGGGTGCAACTATAATTGGGAAGGAGGAAGGCAACACAAGGTGGATCAGATTTGGGAGTTAGCCAAGATTAATTACAGTGATTTCAGTAAATCCATATGAGGATGATTGACATGTATAGAAATACTGAATGATGTATGCCCATCCAGGGCTGAATAGAAGTCAATCTTGGTTAAACCACTATTTGTTGAGTGACATTGAATGTATAAGTAGGTGAAGAATACGTACAGAATTGTATTTTCCCGTCTAGGGCTAAATTCTGACTAATTAAGTATATGAATAGATGATTAATGTGTACAGTATTTGCCCATCTAGGCTTAATTCTAATTCACCGCTCAAGATGTATTATGAAATATACGTGCGACAAATAGGCAATGTTTTCAAAGAGATGCGAAATTTTCGCTATAATATATGGCGTTACATGGAAAAGAGATAATATATCTAAATCATGTGAAATTGTTATTTAGTTTTAAAGAAAATGCATCAGATAATTGAATTGCTGATCCTTTTGACATTGCGAAAGTCGCAGTAAATGATGAGTTCTGCCGCTAAGAGTCACCACTCAAAGATGGTGCCATTGTAAATGCCTGACCCTGTATGGAAATAGTTGATGTACATGGAATAAAAAAGGCAATTACGCGGCGGTCACCAACACTGAAGAAGGCGAACCGCTGAAACGTGTTTGTAGAGAGTCCGAATAAATCCGCACGAGGATTTAAACCTCCTCGCGAGTGCTGGTCTTTCTTTATGGAGCTTGGATATATATATATATATGTATATATATATATATATTATCTACTGGCGGTCGCCAGTAGATAGTTATAGTTACAACCTATTATCCATAGGAAATCCGCGACATTCTATTTGAAATAACTCTCTTGCCGGTTGACGTATCTTCGCAAAATTTTCAAACTTTATGGCCCGCTCCGGTCCGCTCCTACCCTGAAAGTCTCGGGGGATTCGTCAAGCGGGGGCCGAGAAAAAGGGGGGTCCCAAAACGCGTTTTCCCATGCAATTTTCCATAGGAAACTTTAGACACGGCTACAGCCTGAACTGCTGAACGGAATTACACCAAATTTGGCAAAGAGGTAGTTCTTGGTTCAGAAAGAACCCTTTTGTTAAATGGTGTAAATCCGTTCAGTAGTTGCTGAGAAAATCAAAAGTAAAAAGATAGTGATATCTATGGCCGAGTAGGGTCCGCGTACCCTCCCGATCACGAGCTGCATGTTAATTGGCTGTCAGCTGGCTGTCAACATTCCGATTCAGGAAATGTTGGCAGCCATTTTGTCCCTCGGTAGAACCGAGGGACAGAAACAAGTGCGCAAAGCGCACAAAGGGGGCAGGGTAGAAACACCCTGACCCCTAGGCTTGCTCCAGGGGGTCCCACAAGGACCCCTGGGCAAAAAAAAAAAATTTTTAAAATCGGCAGGATGCGCTCAGGGTGCGCGAATCCTGCCGAAAAAAAAAATCGACGCGGGGGCATGGTGGGGGGGTTAATTTTATGTGTGGGGGCCTCAAAGGGCCCCCAAGCCCCGGGGACCGCCACCCCCGGGGCTTTATTGCAAAATAGTGCGGGAGGGCTCTTCTGCCCTCCCGCAGCCCCGGGACCGCCACCCCGGGGCTTCTTTTTAATTTGAATAAGGTGAGGGGGGCTCCAGCCCCCAGATGCCCCGGGGACCACCACCTCCCGGGGCACTTATAAAATAAATGTGGGGTCCATTACGGACCCCCAGAGCCCGCGGGACCACCACCTCCCTGGGGCTGTGCAATTTAAGGGAGGGGGCGCGCGGCCCCTCCTGGAGCCCTTGATGGCCCTGGGGACCGCCACCCCCAGGGTCCGGCTCCTGCAGTGTCCCGGGTGCCTACCCCCGGGACACTGTAGTTGGCTATGGCAGGACGGAGCCTCGCGGCTCCGTCCTGCCATAGTAAACTGCTTTGGATATTGGAAGAGAGAGCAGGGAAACCTGTCTCTCTTCCAATATCCAAAGCACATTGCTTTCCACATGGGGAGCTGCATCTTAGCAGCTCCCCATGTGGAAAGGAATGCCGGCTCCCAAGGGACGCGGGAGCCGGCGGGACTGTGGGGGATTGGGGACCCCCACAGTCCCCAACGGAGAGGGCCAGCCCCGGGGGATGGGGTCCCCGGGGCAAGTAGTGGCTCGGGAGGGGCCACGCGGCCCCCTCCCCCAAAATAAAAAATTAATTTAAAAAACGGAAAGGCCGGCCCCGGGGATGGGGTCCCCGGGGCCTTAAATGGCCTGAGGAGGGGGCCACGCAGCCCCCTCCAAAGAAAAAAAAAAATCGAGGCCATGCCCCGGGGGATGGGGTCCCCGGGGCCAATACAGGCCCAGGGAAGGGGGGCCACGCGGCCCTCTTCCCGTTTTAATTAAAAAAAAGGGGTAAGGCTCTGGGGGATGGGGTCCCCAGGGCCCAAAAACAGGAAAAAGGAAGGGGGCCACACAGCTCCCCTTCAGGGGACAACATTTTTTTTTTTTTAAACGATCGGGCTCGCAGGCTCCGCCCCTTCCTTCACCACTCTGCAAACGCGCCCTGGCGCGTTTGCAGAGGAGGAACGAATCCCCTTGAATACTGGGGGTCCTGGGGCCAACTAGCCCACCAGGAACCTCCAGTATGCGCCAGGAGCTGCGTTGCAGAGAGGTGTACAGAGGCCACGCCCCTTTTACACCTCTCTGCAACGCAGCTCTGTGGCGCTTTTTGGATATACCTGTTGGGCTAGTTGGCCCCCAGGGACCCTCAGGATTCAAGGGGAGTTAATCCCCCGACTTAAAACGCGCCATGGGGCGCGTTTGCACAGTGGTGAAGGGAGGGGGCGGGGCTTCAGGTGACATCTGAGTGACTCTACGGGTGAGTGAGTGGATGTGTGTGTGTAGACCTAAGAATCAGTGAGTGAGTATGTAGTTATTGGTGTTGGAGTGTCTATAGTTTTGCGAATGGCAGTCTGTAATTTAGATTGGGTGTATCAAAGGTTATATTAGGGTGTGAGGAGCTGCATCAGATTATCACGTGGATGATGTCATCAGTGATGTCATTTGAGATGTCATCAGTGATGTCATCAGTGATGTCACTGACCATGTCATGAATGATGTAATATGTGTTGTCATCAGCAGTGCATTGCGGGGGCGCGAGTTATAGTTAGCTGAACTAACTATAACGGCCGAATTTCTATGGTTTTGAACGAGTGAAATGTCCAACTAACTATAACGTCCCTGAAACCTATGGTTTTTTCAGTGAATTTCTAAGGTCTTTTAAATGCTAATTTCTAACTATAAGGTGCCTGAAACCTATGTTTTTTTCAGTGAATTTCAATGGTTTTTTAAATGCTAATTTCTAACTATAACATAGCAGACTTGTTTTCAGAGTGATGGAGAAAGGTGAGCGTGGCCTCCAAACACCTTTTAGCAATCCCACTGTGTGGGATTTACTGGAGGTAACAGGAGGGGTAGTTAGCCCCCAACGTCAACCTTGGGGGCCAACTACCACTTTTATTACCTCCAGGTAGTCCCACACAGCAAGATTGCTGAATTGTTATATCAGGCCCGCCCCCTCCCTGCACCACTGTGCAAACGTGACCCCTGGCGCGTTGTAAATTGGGGGATTAAGTCCCCTTGAATCCTGAGAGTCCCTGGGGGCCAACTAGCCCACCAGGTACCTCCATTAAGCGCCACAGAGCTGCGTTGCAGAGAGGTGTTCCGAGGCCACGCCCCTTTTTACACCACGCTGCAAACGCAGCTTCTGGTGCACTGCTGCTCGGAGGATGACGTCCACTTGTGTCCTGAGGTCCTCAGGACACAAGAGGACCTCATCGCCCCACCAGCAGTGCACCAGAAGCCGCATTTGCAGAGTGGTGTAAAAAGGGGTGAGGCCTCGGACCACCTCTCTGCAACGCAGCTCTGTGGCGCTTACTGGAGGTACCTGGTGGGCTACTTGGCCCCCAGGGACCATCAGGATTCAAGGGGACTTAATCCCCCAATTTACAACGCGCCAGAGGGTGTGTTTGCACACTTGTAATATCAGGCCCACCCCCTCTCTGCACCACTGTGCAAACGAGCCCCCTGGTGCGTTGTAAGTTGGGGGATTAAGTCCCCTTGAATCCTGAGGGTCCCTGGGGCCAACTAGCCCACCAGGTACCTCCAGTAAGCGCCACAGAGCTGAGTTGCAGAGAGGTGTAAAAGGGCGTGGCCTCGGACCACCTCTCTGCAACGCAGCTCTGTGGCACTTACTGGAGGTACCTGGTGGGCTAGTTGGTCCCCAGGGACCTCAGGATTCAAGGGACTTAATCCCCAATTTACAAAGCACCAGGGGGTGTGTTTGCACACTTGTAAAATCAGGCCTGACCCCTCCCTGCACCACTGTGCAAACGCGCCCCCTGGCGCATTGTAAATTGGGGGATTAAGTCCCCTTGAGTCCTGAGGGTCCCTGGGGACCAACTAGCCCACCATATACCTCCAGTAAGCGCCACAGAGCTGCGTTGCAGAGTGGTGTAAAAAGGGAGCGTGGCCTTGGACCACCTCTCTGCAACGCAGCTCCCTGGCGCATACTGGAGGTACCTGGTGGGCTAGTTGGCCCCAGGGACCCTCAGTATTCAAGGGGAATTAATTCCCAACTTACAACGCGCCAGGGGGCGCATTTGCAGAGTGCTGCAGGGAGGCGGCGGCCTCGGCGCGATGCCGGCTTTTTTTTTTTCAGAAGGGGGCTTCTTTTCCCATTTTGGGGCCCTGGGGCCCCATCCCCAGGGGCCTGCCCCTATTTAAAAAAATAATAATAAATAAACAGAAGGGGGCCGCGTGGCATACCCCCCCCCGAGGCCAATTTCGGCCCCGGGGACCCCATCCCCCGGGACATGGCCATATATTTATTTATTTTTTTAAATATTTTTTAAGGAGGGGGGCTGCGTGGCCCCCCTCCTGAGGCCTCTATTAGCCCCGGGGACCCCATCCCCCGGGGCTCTGCCTCTTTTTTTTTTAATATATATTTTCTTTTATTGAGGGGGGGGCCGCGTGGCCCCCCTCCCGGGCCACTTCTGGCCCCGGGGACCCCGTCCCCCGGGGCCGGCCCTTTCCGATGGGGACCGTGGGGGGAGCCCCAATGCCCCCACGATCCCTGCTGGCTCCCCGCCTCCTGCGGGAGCCGGCATTGCTCTCCACAAGGGGAGCTGCTGACATGCAGCTCCCCTTGTGGAAAGCAGTCTGCTTTGCTTCATTGAAGCGAGAGCAGGTTTCCTGCTCTCGCTTCAATGAAGCAAAGCAGAGTTTGCAATGACAGGGCGGGAGCCGCACGGCTCCCGCCCCTGCCATAGCAAACAGCAGTGTCCCGGGGGTGGGCACCCCGGGACACTGCAGGAGCCGGCCCTGGGGGTGGCGGTCCCCAGGGCCATCAAGGGCTTCAGGAGGGGGGCCGCGTGGCCCCCCTACCAACGTTTGCAAAGCCCCGGGGAGGTGGTGGTCCCCGGGGCACAGGGTCCGTAACGAACCCCCATATTTAAATACAAAGTGCCCCGGGATGGTGGTGGTCCCTGGGGCAGTGTGGGGGGGCTTGAGCCCCCCCACACTCATTAATTATCACAGCCCCGGGGAGGTGGCGGTCCCCGGGGCTTGGGGGGGCCTGTGAGGCCCCCCCACCCTTATTTAATGAAGCCCTGGGGAGGTGCAGTCCCCGGGGCAGCGTGGGGGGGTGTACCCCCCCACGCATAATTTTTTTTAAAAGCCCCGGGGAGGTGGCGGTCCCCGGGGCAGCATGTGGGGGGTGGGACCCCCCCACGCATTATTTTTTTTAAAAGCCCCAGGGAGGTGGGGGTCCCCGGGGCTCCGGGGGCCCCCGTGGGCCCCTGCTATTCTTTTTTTGGCAATGCCCCCGGGACCTGGCCCACCCGGGGGCCTCATTAAAATGAAGTGCGGGAGCCCGCGCTTCATTTTTTAAAATTTTTTCGGCGGGATTCGCGACCCCAACGCGAATTCCGCCATTTTAAAAAATAAAAAATGCTTTTTTGGGCCCTGAGCAGGCCAAGGGGGTCAGGGTGTTTCTACCCTGCCCCCTTTTCTTCATTTTTCACTTTGTTTCACTGTTTTCTTGTGACTCGGTTCTACCGAGTCACAAGATGGCTGCCAACACTTCCTGGTTTGGAGTGTTGGCAGCCAATCAGAGTGAAGCTCGTGCCCGGGAGGGTTCGCGAACCCTCCTCGGTGCACAGATATCGAAACTTTTTCTTTTCTAATTTCTCAGGAACTACTGAATGGATTTACACCATTTAAAAAAGGGCTCTTTCTGAACCAAGACCTACATTTTTGCCAAATTTGGTGTAATTCCGTTCAGCAGTTCGGGCTGTAGCTTTGTCTAAAGTTTCCTATGGAAATTAACATGAGGAAAACGCGTTTTGGGACCCCCCTTTTTTCTCAGCCCCCGCTTGACGAATCACCCCGAAACTTTCAAGACAGAAGCTGACCGGAGAGGGCCACTAGTTTTGAAAATTTCGCGAAGATTCGTCAACCAGCGCCAAACTTATTGGGAAAAGAAAAAACGCTTTTCCTATGGAAACTAGGTACCTACTGGCGACCGCCAGTAGGTAATATATATATATATATATATATATATATATATATATATATATATATATTTTACCTATTGGCGGTCGCCAGTAGGTCATTATTGTTCGAAAAGTGTTTTTTGACTTGCTTATAACTTTGCCGCCATTTGATGAATCGTCACAAAATTTTCCCCAAAAAAGTGACCTCCTGATTTCAGTTGAACATAGAAAGTTTCGGGTAATTCGTCAAGCAGGGGCTGAGAAAAGGGGGTCAAATAAAGTGTGTTTCCCATGCAAATTCCCGTAGAGATTTTAGACATGACTACAGCCCAAACTGCTGGACAGAATTACACCAAATTTGGCAGAAAGCTAGTTCATGGTCCAGAAAGAGCCCTTTTTGTGATTTGGTGTAAATCCGTTTAGTAGTTATTGAGATATTAAAGGAAAAAGAAATATAGATATCTAGAGGCGCGAATCCTTCACGAATCCCACAGATCTCATGCTGAGATATGATTGGCTGCCAGCACTTCAGCCAGGAAGTGTTGGCATCCATTTTTGGACTCAGCCGAGTCCCAAACAAAAAGGTCAAAAAAATGGAAGGGGCAGGGTAGGAATGCCCTGACCCCTAGGCCTGGTGGTGGGGTTCCAAAGGACCTCAGCAGGGCCAAAAAGCATTTTATTTAAGCTTTTTTGCAGCAAAAATCGCAAAGATTCGCAAATCTCAGTGAAAATAAAAAGAAAAGCAAGCGCGGTCTCACGCGCTTGTTTGAATGTGAGCCCCTGGGTGGGCCAGTTCCCGGGGGCTTATTTTTATATATGTTGAATGCTGATATGGGTCCCCGGGACTACCACCTCCCCGGGGCCAGGGGAATGTTAAAACATGAGGAGTGGGGCCGCACAGCCCTCCTCCATAGGCATTTTATGGCCCCAGGAACCGCCACCTCCCCAGGGCTTTATCGTTAAATAAGTGGGGGCCGCGCGGACCCCCTCCTTTATTAAAAATTGCCCCGGGGACCACCATCTCTCTGGAGTGAAGAGCATTTATCAAAGGGGAAGGGGGCCGCACGGCCCCCTCCTGGGCCGAATTCGGCCCCGGGGAGCACCGCCTCCCCAGAGAATAGACATATTTTTACAGGGAGGGGGGCCATGCGGCCCCCTTTCTGGGCCATTTTCGGTCTCAGAGACCACCACCGCCCTGAGACTGGAACTAAATAAACACATTTGACATTTGAGATGTCATTAGTGATGTCACTGACCATGTTGTGAGTGATGTAATATGTGAGATCAAGATGGGGTGTAAGTTATAGTTAGCTTAGGTAACTATTACTGCTGAATTTCTATGGTTTTGTACGTGAGAAATCTGAATATATATATATCTATATATATGTGTGTGTGTGTGTGTGAATGAAAGAAAATGTTTCAGTATTTGTTTGTTGAATGCTTGCTTCTGTGTTTTTTGTGTATGGTTTTGTGGTTCAGATAATTGAAAATGCATATACCGGGGTCACCGGCTTCCAGTAATGACTCAGTGGGGGTCCCCAGATTCCAATAATTATTATGTGGGGGTCCCCGGGTTCCAGCAGTGATTAAGTAGGGGTCCACAGAAGTCAAAAGTTTAAAAACCAATGCTGTAGACATATTCTTAACAAAGCTGCTATTGTTTGTTGCCAGGTGCTACATTTAAGGGCTTATGGGTGGATAGGAGTATAGGGTGGTAAGGTTTTTTTTAGGGTTTAGGGCAGGGTAAAGGTATTTAGAGGTAAGGGTATTTTTAGGGCTTTGGGGTGGATGAGGGTATTGGGGTGTAAGAGTATTTTTAGGGTTTAGGGTTGGATAAGGGTATTGAATTGAATGGGTGTTTTTCGGGTTTAGGGGTGGGTAAGAGTATTGGATTTGAAAGGGTATATTTAGGGTTTAGGTCAGGGTAAGGGTATTGGATGGTAAGGGCATTTTTATGATTTAGGAGTGGATAAGGGTATAAGGTTGTAAGGGTATTTTTTGGGTTTAGGGCTGGGTAAGGGTATTGAGTTGAATCAGCGTTTTTAGGGTTTCAGTGTGGGTAGGGGTATGGGGTGGTAAAGCTATTATATGGTTTAGGGGAGGGTAGGGGTATAGGGTGGTAAGGGTATTTGTAGGGTTTAGGGGTGGGTAAAGGAATTGAGTGGTAAGGGTGTTTTTAGGGTTTAGGGGTAGGCAAGGGTATAGGGTGGTTAGGGTGTTTTCAGGGCTTAGAGGTGGTTAGGGAATTGAGTGGTAAGGGTGATTTGAGGGTTATGGGGTGGGTAAAGGAATTGTGTGGTAAGGGTGTTATTTAGGGTCTAGGGGTGGGTAAAGGTATTGGGTTGTAAGGATATTTTTAGGGTTTAGGGGTGGGTAAGGGTATTGGGTGGGAAGGGTATTTTTAGCATTTTAGGGATGGGTTAGGGTATTGGGCTGTAAGGGTGTTTTTCAGATTGAGGGGTGGGTAAGGGTATATGGTGGTAAAGATATTTTAGGGTTTATGGGTGGGTAGGGGCATAGGGTGGAAAGGGTATTTTTAGGGTTTAGGGGTGGGTAAGGGTATTGGGTGGAAAAGGTATTTTTAGCATTTTTGGGATGGGTAAGGATATTGGGTTGTAAGGGTGTTTTTCAGATTGAGGGGTGGGTAAGGGTACAGGGTGGTGAAGATATTTTAGGATTTATGGGTGGGTAGGGACATAGGGTGGAAAGGGTATTTTTAGGGTTTAGGGGTGGTTAAGGGTATTGGGTGCTCAGGGTATTTTGGTGTTTTAGGGGTGGATAGGGGCACATGGTGGTAAGGGTAAATAATAAAAGGGGTATGGGGGTCCCCCATAAAAATAACATTAATTTATTATTTTTATGAATAGGGGCTTGGGCCCCCAAATATAGAAAAAGCTAAAATATATGTGTATATACATATATATATACACACACACACACACACACATATATATATTTCACTTACCTTATTTCTACTTACCTGTGTGGTAAAGGTGTGCATGGTAAAGGCAGATGCGTGGTAAATGCATACATTGTAAAAAATGTGTGGTAAAGGCGTGCGTGGTAAATGCCTACGTTGTAAGGTCGAACAACAATTAATAAACACCTGCAAAGAACTCCTCAGCGCTCAGAATTGTGATCCCTGCAACAAACTGAAGTTTTTTCAGGGATTGGTATTTCCCTCTCCCAAAACAAGGCCTTAGTCATCAAATAAAGCAATCTCTTGGTTGAGGACTATTCAATAATGCAAAATAAGCCCATTGAGCAAACAGAGCAATCATTGAGCACAGGGCAGCATAAATGAGCTGAAAAGATCAAACCGTCTCACAAGGCCACACAATAATGTGACAGATATGATTGTCATCAGTAATACTTCCAAGTATCACTGACCTCATCTTATTTGGGGTCAAACCTGGAATCAAGGTACAAGGCAGGATGAATATCAACATGTATGTTTATTCATGGGCAAAGTATGTGCACAGTCAAAAGCCGTGCTTGAAATGGAAAAATAGAAGTTCAGGTACTCTGTGACAGAGTACCTCCCTTTTTCTGAGAAGTGCTGGTACTCTCCAATTAAAAGTATTACATTTTCTTGAGAAGTGCAGACACTCTCCCTCTCAAAATAAAAAAGTGCTGGTACTAAGTACTGGACAGTCCCGGCCCATTTAAAGCACTGGTCGCATGCAAACACCAGTGGGGTACACAGGCCCTAATCAAGCAAGGAAAATAGTTTTCTACCCATTTCGCGCCTTTTCATGTAGTGCCATTTTACTCCCAGTTAGGTAGTGAAAGACAGTCATAAATGGGGGGTGTAAAGGGCTCCTCACACATATGGGTCTTGGTGACAATGCACCTGCTGCACCATTGATAGCTACGCCCCTTTCTGAACATAAACTGACAGCTTTTTTCGGAATATATTTATCATCTCTGCAAGTTTAGCCAAGTCCTCTGTACTTCCGTTTATTCATTTGTGTGTCTGAAACATCCTCGACAGCAACAGACATTCCAGCGGTCTGTGGGATTACAACATCCTTAACCACCACGGGACAGGCCTGTAGTCTCACAGGAGATCGGTGACTGAAATTTCAACAGAAAATTGATATATTTATGGTGGGGCGGTTGGTGGTGCATAAAATACATGCGTAACTACCACCCGCTTGCAAGTGAAGTTCATGAATATATTATTTCGAGTGTGTTTTTGAACAGTGGGCCACGATTTCAGAATGAAGGAGATAGTGGTAGGTTTCTAGGCACTTGAAACCGTATCTACATGATTATTCTCTGTTTTCAAAGTTTACAAAGTTAAATGCATAGGCATTTTTGCATGAAGTGTGTGTAATATAATTAGGTTACTGCGGTGACTTGCTCTAGAGGGAAGCAGTCACAGGATGACTATCAGTGGGGTTCATGGCATGAAGAGGTATATATCAGTTGAAGCAGTTCTGGAACTTGGCTACTCCTGTAACTAGAAGTGTGCTCATCAGCTAGGCAGTATGGAGAATAGGCTGGGCATGGTGGGGGTGAACTCGCCCTGTGTGTGCTGTTGTGGTTAGTTCTGGGCATTTTTGCCTGGTTTAAGCCCTTTAAGGTCATGGTTCTTACAGATGGTGTCAATGTGTGATGTGTGGCAACTCATTCCCCGAAGCCTACTAGCATCTATGTTTTACCTTGTCAGACAGATTCTGAAACTAAATTGGCCCTTACCCTGAGTCTGTGCACAGTGAACCCGCTCCATAGTGTGCTGAGACTGCTATTGGCTTCGGGCTTTCAACATCCTGGAGCTCAATTACACATAGTTCCCAGGGACTGCAACGGGCATGTGTGCCTGCTTTTTGTGACCTGGGGCACTATAGTATTACAGAACGGGGTGCAGATGCTTGTGTAGCCCCCTCTGTAATACTGATAGCGCTAGCGCACATGTAGTGCCAGTGCTTTCCTGAGAGGACGTGGCCCCATGCAAATGAGGGAATCTCTTTGCCTCTGCACCAAGGCCGTATTACCGTAGCAGGCGCAGAGGCAAACGTGCCCTTCTGAGGCGCACTGACAGTGGCGCACAAAAAGGTTGGTGCATTGACAGTGCATCCCCTGAGGGCAGCCCTCTCGAGAGATGAAAGCGGTCCCTGTGCAAGTATGTGCAGTCACTCACTTGCCTGCACTGTGAAACTTCTCTAAATGCGCTGCCCCCCACGAGAGCAAAAAGTTTGTGGCTGGACCTGGGGGCAGTGCTTTCATTGTAATAGGGCACACTGTCCCTGTTTCCATGTGGCGTACCTGTTCAATGGTGCGTTATGTTGCAAACAACAGTGCGCCCTATATGTAATACAGGTCCAGATATCCTTGAATAGAAACAAAGCAATATTTACCCTGCTAGTCAACAGATGTATAAAAGAGCAATCATTTGCAGCTTCAGTGATGTCCACGGTAATGTCATGTTCATTGACTTTTGTTCTGTCACTGATGAAGTAATTTGCAATTTCATCTTTGACATAATATATGATATTGCTTAGTTCTCCATAACTAGGCCTGTATTACAAATAGGGCACAGTTTCCCTGTTTGTGTCAAGGCGCACCTTTAAACAGGTGTGCTGGGCACAAACAGGGTAAGTGTGCCCTAGTATGATTAAAGCTCTGCCCTCGGGGCATCGGTGAGCTCGCAGCCTTGGGGGCAGCATATTCAGCGAAATGCAGAGTGGCTCTTTCAAAGATGTCCTGTGTTTCTCTGAGGAGGCGACATGCTGCCTGTACTTTAAACATCGGAGAGAGATCCCCTTGCAGGTGGGTGCAGTGAGTGAGTGCACCCACCTGCAGGGGGATGTTTGGGGGTCCTTGAGACCCTCTTCCACCCCTCCAGAGCACTGCCGTCAGCCCAAGGGATCTCAGAGACTAAGCTATCCCAAACAGTCGCCTTCCGATAGATCGTTTTCAGCTTAGATCTCGGGCCCGTGTCATGTATGAGGACAAATAAAAAAAAAAGACAGTGCACCACCTTTTTTTGGAGCCTAATTTCCACCTTGTTCGAACACCCATCTCTACTTCCCATAATTCTTACTTTCTTTATTGACACCTTCTTCCACTTATCTCCACTTCCTCCTTCATTTCCTTTTTCTCCTTTCCATGTCATCCATGCTATATTTTAGCGTATTTCTTTATGTATGATGCAGGAGTCAGTACCCACAGCTCACCTGCATGCTTAACGTCTCCCCAGTGTACCCTTTTACCCTCACCTTGTTTCCCCTTTCCACCTCTCTACTTTCACCACCCTGTTACCCTGCCCCCGCTCCTTACCCGTTTGCCTAGGCAGCTGTCTGCCATTGATGTTTGCTCTACTTACCCTGCTTCTGCTTCAGAAACAGAAGAAAAACTATGATGACACTTTTTCATACTTACCACTATTCTTTTAAAAGAAATGCTGCACAAGCTTCAATTTCCTTCCTCTTTTTAGCACTTGCTGGAAGCTTTTGTGCAATTGTTTTCCATGAATTTTGTTTTTCTGTGAAACTACATACTGCATAGGAGCCCTCAGCGCCAAAAGGACATAACCTTTAGCCGTGGCCAGTGGGCTTTCCATGCAGGGCTCAGATGTGGCCTTTGGCCTGTCAACCACCTCAACTAGACCCCGGACTGTACTAAGTAGGCCCTGGCCACATAGCATCATGGTCGTCATTTAGGGGTCGCCAGGGGTCACAGTTGTGACCCCTAACCTGCCCCCTGTGACCCCTGGCACTCACTGCGACCACTGGGCTACGGACAGACTGGCCTTGGCTTGCACTGAGCATTCCCCATGGGTTCTGTTGAGGGGTTTTCAGAATGCATGTGAAGTAATTCTGTGCAAGCACAGAAGCAAAGAGAAGTGTTCATGCACCTTAATAATTACACTATCGTTGGTACCTGACTTCAGTCAATAAGCTAGCTGCTCCGATTGCAGGACACCTGGTTGTGCCTTTCACCTCTAAATATTCAGGTAAAGTTGTAGCATGCATTATTTAGTTTAAATGTATATTTGCTGATAGTGATGCGTCCCAGCCGATTTCGCACCACCTAGCAGTGCCCGGCAATTAACACCCTATACTGTCTGAAGCACCTTGATTTCTCTCGCAGAACACACAGGTCTGCCTTCCATATTGGACCCTGCCTCATGCTTTTTTCAAGAGGCCTGCTCAGACATAAATACTGCTCCCTCAGTCCAAGGTAGAGCCCTGCTTTTCTTTTCTTTCAGTCCTATGCCCCCCTTTGTCCCTTTTTCAGGGTCAAGCCTGCAAGACCATGTGCTAGCACATGCGCTTTGCTTGCGAGACACTCTTGTATCCAAAAAGGACTTTGAACCTACCTGTTGCTTACTCATTTGCTCCAATCTGCCCACCCCAATCCGCCCCACTCCAATTCGCCTCACTCTAATCCAAAACAATATGCCCCACGCCAAACTGCTCCACTCTAATCCGCCCCACTCCAATCCAAAACAATCTGCCCCAATCTGCTCCATTCCAGTTTGCTGCACTCCAAACCAAAGCAATCTGCCCCACTCCAGTCCATCCCACTTCAATCTTCCCCACTCCAATCTGACCCACCCCATTCTGCCCCACACCAACCCAAAACAATCTTCCCCACTCAATCCAAAACAATGCGCCCCACTCAAATCCAATACAATCTGACCCACTCCAATCCAAAACAATCTGCCCCACTCCAATCCAAAACAATCTGCCCCACTCTAATCAGCCCCACTCCACTTCAAATCAAGCTACCCTACTCCAATACACAACAATTAGCCCAACTACAATCAGCCACACTCCAATCCAAACCAATCCGCCCCACTCAAATCCACCCCACTCCAATCCAGTCCACCTCACCTCAGTGCAATCCACCTCACTCCAATTCAATCCACCCCACACCAATCTAATCCACCCCAATCCAGCCAAATCCAAATTTACCCCAATCCAATCAAATCCACCTCACCCTAATCCAATCCACCCCATTCCCTCCCTTGAGCTGACAAGGAAAGAAAGGGCACATTATATATGTACAACTGTGAAACCTCTACTACATAAAAAGCTGCTAGAAGAGTTTGGCTTACTGTCTTAAGCCAGCTCAGTTAGGCAATGCTCCTGCTGAAGAGAACTGATGGTAATACCTTTTGCTAATTGTTAAAATATAAACATTAGTGATTTATCTATTTTATTTGCTCATTATTAGCAGCCATTGATACAATGTTATTGTACACTAAGGAGACACTTCTGGCACTGGCAAATAAGGATTATGATTCTTGCCATATTGAGAAAATCCATGCCAAGGAAAGATGGTGCCCGCACCTGGTTCATTGCTACTGGCCCTGGCAGTTGTAAACATGGAATATGGTACCTCTTATTTGTCAAAACAGAATGTTGGAAAGTATACCTCCTGTTGCTGGAAGTGGGCTTCACACGTGACTCTGCTGGCCTGCTCGTCCACTTTTTAACGTGTTCTGAATTTCTGAATGTGCAATTGTGTATGCTGCCTAAAACTGACCCTCGCAGTGTAGTTAATTACCAATTGCAGGATATGTACTGATAACAAAGCATTTCTGACAATGCAAACACTAGCCAATTAAATTTATAACAATTCTGCTAAGATGTTCATACTCTTTGCAGCAGAAATGAAGCATAAAATTGAAGGCATAGTCCCATTATAACATTGCATATTTGTTAACAAGTTCAGACACAGTCCTGCTGAATGTATAAACACTGATAGCAGGTACAGTTTGTGCCCTTTAAAATAATAAAAAAGCGGACAACTGTAGATAGTGACCAATTAATTAAAGTTGCAAGAGCATTGTAAGACAAGTCTGAGGTATGTCTGTGTAGCATCACTGTAGACAAATACAAATAGTGCCCCATTAGATATCAGCATTGTTGACAGGTGCAGGAAACGCCATAACCGAGAAGCTCGGATTCCACCTGTTAATTGAAAGTATAGACTTTAGGAAGCAGGCACAATTGGAAACCCTCATGAAAGTAAAACACATAGGGGCATATTAGCAAGACCGGCGATAAAATTATCGCCTTTTTAGCGGCAGGAAACTGCCGCTAAAACGGCGATAATGGGCTTGCTAATATGCGTAGCCATTATCGCCGTTTTAGCGGCAGTTTCCTGCCGCTAAAACGGCGATAATTTTATCGCCGGTCTTGCTAATATGCCCCATAGAGACAACGGATGGCGTCTGCTGAATCTATTTAAACATCAGTTGCTGCAGTCTACTTTTATATCCCTTGCCTCAACATTTCCAGCATTTTAATCCACACATGATGTTAAATGTATAGTTGCTGGTACATGGATTTTGATTGCTACTGAACTACTGAGGAATATCTATTTGATTCCAGTTACGATTAAAAACTTGTTGCCAATTCAACTTGTTTTTGTTGGTTTCTGCTGCGTTTATTGGTTTCAAGTTGCTGTTTTCATGTAGAAAGCAGAGATTGTCTTATATTTTCTTGCCTGCCTTAAAAAAATTTGAATAGGTATAGTGGCTCACCTCTCTATCCATTGCCATTATTTACTCATCAATTTTAATTGTATCCACATTTACCCTCGTATTTTCCCAATATAATTCCTCCCATGCCAATTATGGCCATCCAGTGTCCAGCCCGTTCATACTGTCAAACTCTACATGGTCAATCCACCCTTCGTTACTGGAGAGCAGGTCAGGACAAGCACTACCTCTATTGCTAATTGCCTATGCTTTCAATGGCTTAGAAAGGAGAAAGAAGTAATAGGAGACAGGAACAGAAAGTAAAAGACAAAGTGGAAGTAAGATCAGAAAGGGAGACGAGGAGAGACGTGAAGGGAGGAAGAGAGAGGGGAGGTATCCAGAGAAAAAGAGAGAAAGGTTGGAGGAAGAGCAACTGTGTGCAAGAGAGAAAAGGAATGATCGTGAAAAGGATTAAAAATCCTAGGGAATGATGAGAGAAAGTGATGGGAGCAATGGCACAGATACTGAGAGAGAGAATTAAGAAGTTGGAGGTAAAAACAAGAGAGTGATAATATGAAGGAGAGAGAAGAAGAAAGAAAGGCTGAGAGAAGAATGTATAAAGGTGTATTGGTTAGGGAAGGGAGGCGAGGATTCCAAAAAGGATGAGAGAGCAAAAGAGGAATGATCGGAAAAGGAGATGGGGACATTAGTGTATGATGAAACAGGTGTGGTATAATGCACCATTTTCCATATTTTTGTTTTGAAAATTTATTTGGTGAGAACTCTCCCTAAGCTCCCTTTATAGTTGGTGGGATAGCTCACTGTGCTCACTCAGCACAGTATGGCGGCTGGTATGTTATCATTTGCCAGAGCTGCTTTTGATTCCCAGTCTAGCCTTGACTGTCCTCAGAGGTGAATCATTCAGTGCCAAAAACACAGGTGTAGCTTGCCCTTTTGGGAATCATGGTGCCACGCTCCATTTTTGCATGTTTAGAAATAAAATGAACCTTCACTGGCAGCTGAGGTAATAAAAATGATTTTAAATGTAGGTTGTGCATGTGCTTGTGGGTAAGAGTGTGACAATGAGAGCGAAAACCTGTGTATGTGTCGGCATTTGTGTCTGTGTGTGCCAGCATGTGTGTGTGTGTGAGTGAGACTCACCAACAGATAGTGAGTGAGCATGAATGAGAGTAAGAGTGACTGCAAGTGAATGAGAGTGGGTGAGTGAGAATGTATTAGCAAGAATATGTGTGAGGGAGTGATAGAAATTATGAGTGACAGTGAGTGAGTGTAACCATAAGTGAGAATGAGTGAATCGTTGAGAGCGAATAAGTGAGTGACTCAGAATAGGGGATTGAGAGTAAAAGAGAGTGAGAGTACAAATTAATCAGAGTAAGAATGGGTGAGGGTCAGTGGAAATGAGTGAAAGTAAGGAGTGCAAGAAAGTGAGAATGAGTGAGTCAAATGAGTGAGAGCAAGTGTCAATAAGTGAGAATGAGTGTGAATGAGGGAATGCAAATGAGGGAGACTGGGAATGTAGTGTTATGCTTGTGAGTCTTGGATTTGCCCAGGCCTACCTAAGAAATTCTTGGCTTAGAGAGGCACCCATGCCAAAATACTTGTGCCGGTGTACTAAAACCAATTCTGATCACTGCAGACACCTTTGATAAAATACTTGTACTGGCATATTATAAACATTGACATAATTAGTCCATGGTGAAATATTGTTGTTGGCATACTACAAGTAATTCTTGACATATGAGGCACCCTTGGGAAAATCATGGTGCTGGCGTACTTGAGGAAATTATTGGCAGAAGGAGAAGCCATGGCAGAATGCAGGCTCTAGCACATTGGAGGTAATACCTGGCGTATTCAGCTTGGGTATCAAGTCAGGCTTAATATAACGATTCCTTTGATACCTTGAAGTACCAACTTTGGTTGTCCTATTCAGGAGTTAGCACATCAAAGTTGTCAGTGGAGTAAGTCTGTACTCGCCAATGGGGCTATTAGCCTTTCCACAGCAAAAACAACACTTTTGTGATTTATCTGTCAGGACATATAGAAATATATGCCCTACTTTTAAATGTACAGGACCTTGCCTTAAGACTCTTTAAGCCTACCTTTAGGGTGACTTATATACATTAAAAAGGGAGGTCTGGACTTTGGTTTAAATCGCAAAGTCCATTTTGAAGGTAAGACTGATTCTCCAGTCTGCCGTGGCAGACTGTGAGACACTCGTTACTTTGTCACACCCTGGGTGACACAATGAATGCTGCAGCCCTTGTGGCACACTTTAACTGACAAGCCCTGGGTACCCCTGGGACCATATACTATGGACTTATGAGTAAGTTAACTTATGCTGATTGGGTATGAGTCAATTAAACATACACTTTGAGGGTCAGAGCACAGGCACTGAGGTCTGATTAGCAGGCCTCAGTGCAGCTCCAAAGTAAAAAAACAGCAGCATCAATCCAAAAGTATGAGGATGATCATGTAAAAACAGCCATTTCCTTACAAACAAGAATAGCTTGAGGCCATGAATGTTTGGGAGGAGGAGACTTTAATGAAAAGTTGCTTTTTGTTGGCACATTGATGGCTTTTGCAGCTGTTATCAGTGAGTAAAGTTGCAGGGGGCTCCATGTAGAAGCTGAAAAACATGGGAGACAATCAGCTGCGGTCTGTGCAGGTAACAGGGGTGGGGCGGTGGGGCCAGGTAAGGGGGGATTTTGAGGGACGATGCAGAGGGAAAATTAAATAAATAATTAATTTTCCCTCTGCACTGTCCCTCGAAATCCGCCCTTACTTGGCCCCACCGCCCCACCGCTGTTACCTGCACGGACCGAGGCTGGAGACAATATGGGCCTGTGTGCAGCTCCTCAGGTGATGGGGAGCTTCTGGAACCTGACGGAACCCATGTGAACAAATTGGCTTTGGTTGGAGAGTTAGGAGGAGAACCACTGGAGGATGTCACCAGTAAATCCTGTCACTTCAGACTGTGTATGAGTATGAGATGGTTGTTGGTGTCAAAGGTGTCTGATGGGTCCAGCAGTATCAGGGGGCTAGGGACATCCTTGTGATCTGGGGATTTGTGGAGCCCGCCTTGTACAAAGAAAACACTGGCCCCTTTTCCAATAACATTAGTTTATTTTTCAAATGTATTATCTTCGAAGGGTTAGAGCATGTGCACCCATGAAGGATATTCAAATGAACAGATAAAATATACTTATAATAATTTTTCAAGGTCCGCTTGACACCTTTTTTAAATGAATATCTCAAAAAGTCCTTAATGGATTTACGCAAACCAATAAAAGGCACAGGCGAAGTATATTTCTGGTTCCATCCAAGATTGGTTTAATTCCTACAGCTGCTTTTTGTGTAGTGAATGCAAACTTTATTAAGGGTGTTACTATTGAATACACAATCTTTTTGACTGCCTCACTTTAATGCTGCCTTCTTGAGACAGACTGGCGTGAAACGTCACATACCAGAACTTAGCCTCTTAAGCTATTAGAGGGTGGAAAGGTTTTGTGCAGATTTGACAAATGGCACCTAAGTTGTTAGCAAAAACCAAAAAATGCCTTTTCAATGGAAAGCTAATCTTAACCATAACTGTACAATTACCATTGCTGATTGTGTGATATATGCAATATATATACATATAGATTACCACAAAAAACCAAAGGCTAAAGTGACGTATTGTTAGGTGTTGAAACAAGGTAAAAACCAAAGTTTAAAATCCAAAAAAACACTGAAATGCATAACTCTTAGTTTAGTGAGCTAACTATAACTTGCACCTGCATCGTGCACTGACCTTTGGCCAGGCCCCACACCTATCCCTGCGCAAACACCTTACCTACATTCTAGTCACTTAAAAAGAAAAAATATGTCCAAGGTTGCTGTAATATGTGAGGTCCAAAGCAGTGCATTGCTGGGGGGGCAAATTATAGTTAGCTAAGTAAACAATAACTAGTGAGCTCAAGAGTTATTTAGTTTTTACCATTAATGTTTATATATTATTGTTATTATTATGCATATTTTGTAAAGCGCGTGGTTACCTAAAGAAGGTTTTGCAGCGGTAGGCCCAATTACGGAATATGGGACAGACCACAATGCTATCTAATGAGTGCACAGTTAGGAAAATCCCGAAGGTTGAAACAGCCACGTTTTAAATTATTTATGAAACAGAGAGAGATTGAGTAACATGCTCTCAGTGTTGGAGGCAGATCATTCCAAAATCTAGGTCCAAGGAAGAAGAATGCTCGACCTCCTTGGTGAGATTTCCTAATTCTAGGAATTACGTCCAGGTTGAGATGACTTGACCGCAACAAGCGTGCGGGAGAAAACAAGGACACCAAAGATCTAAGATACACAGGTCCGGTGTTTGTGCACATAGCACAGTGTCTTGAATTGCACACGTCACTCGATAGGTAACCAGTGTAAGGTCCGTAACATACTGGCTGTGGACGTTAATTTAGGAGGGTGGAGCAAGAGACGTGCAGCAGCGTTTTGAACAATCTGGCAGCATTTGAGTAATGTTTTTGCCGCTTCTAGATATAAGACATTCCCATAGTCCAGCCTAGAAATGACTAGGGCCGGAACCACTTTTCTCTAAGCAGAGGTAGAGAGACAATAAAGAATCTTCCTGATCCATTTCAAGAATCCAAAACAGGTAGTGGCCACCTTGTTGATCTGTTCATCATTAAGCCAAACTTCCAGGTTCTTGATGACTAGCGCTGGGCTGGGGGGACTGCTCATGGTGGCAGGCCACAAGTGGAATCCCCGAGGGGTAGAGTGATTAGCCACAAACAGAACCTCAGTCTTGCCCGCCGTTTAATTTCAGGGAGTTGGCACACATCCATGCTGAAACTTGGGTGAGGCAAGAATTAAGGGCCTTTACCGTCTGATTGTCCTTGCATGTCAGAGATACTACAATTTGCGTATCATCCAAGTACAAAAAAAGAGTGAGGCTTCAATTTTCCACTATCTCTGCTAAAGGTCTAACATATAGGTTGAAGAGCAGTGGACTCAAGGTGGATCCCTGGGGCACCCCTGAGGCTAAGGGATGGGATTTTGACCTGTGCTGGTTAGTCTGGATCTGGAAGGTATGGTCATGCAGGAAGTATTTCAGCCAGGATAAGGCATTGTCCTGTATCCCCATATCCTCTAATCTTTGTAGGAGTGTAATGTGATTTACAGTGTCAAATGCTGCACTGAGGTCTAACAAAATCAGTGCAGCAGCTCCTCCATTATCCAGTTGATGCCTCAAAAACTCAGTAACATCAAGAAGAGCAGATTCAGTGCTATGGCCTGCTCAAAACCCATATTGCGATGGGTGGAGAAGGCCATTAAGTTCTGTATGTACTGTAAGTTGTTGGTTCACGTTTCTACAGCGCCTTGACAAAAATGGGTAAAAGAGATATAGGTCTGTAACTTGACTAGGTGAGTGGTTCCAAATAGGGTTTTTTCATTACGGGGTAACCAAAGCTGTTTTCTAAGTTTTAGGAGCTGAGCCCTCCAACAGTGAAAGATTCATTAGATGGGTACGCTGCTCCAGAACCGGATAGGAGAGCTTACCAAGTACAGCTGGGGGACATGGATCCAATGGGGATCCTGATTTGATAGATGCAAGGATAGCTCTAAAAGAGGGCACATCTAGGAACTATAATACAACACCTAACTGTAACACAAATGTAACCTTCGGTCTGTATTCTTTTTTACGTAAGCTAAGATCTTCTTACCATACCTAGCTATAATGCATCTGTAACCTTTGTTTCTTCAGTGAATATCTGGATTTTTCTATCATGTTCAAACTTGAGCATATACTCAACATCTTGAGCAACCTACAGCCAACACCCCTGCTGCACACAGCCTTTGGTCTTTGGCCTTTGGCTATGCTCAGCAGTCAGACCATGTACCTGGCCATGCCATGGCTATCCAACCCAAGGTGCATGGCCTCCGGCCAGCTCCTGCATCCAAACCTGATGGGCAGCCAATTCCCCATGGGTTCCAACATGCATTTTCTTCCCCTATTCATTTTGTTTATTTTTCTCCATGAAAACTTCCTCTGGAAAGCCTGCATGGTACCAGGATACCAATGGGCTCCTGCTGGAGTACCACGGTACCTCATGGGAGGACTGCGCTTTGTCCCGTGGGAGTACTGTGATACCTGTGGCCAGATGTTGTTTTTATTTTACCCTCTGGAGGGGGGTCCCTCTGATTCCTCCCAGCAAGTGCCTGGGGGTCAGGGTGTCCCTACCCTGCCACCTTTCACCCTTTTTTCAAAACAAATTCTGGACAAGGGGTTTAAATCCCTAAATCATGTAATGATGGCCATAAAAGGCACCCTTGGCCATGCACAAGGCCTTATTCTTTAATGTTTTGTGCCGAGGGACTCCAGCAGGACAAACTGTCCAGAATTACCTAACTTTCTAACCCTTTCTTTTCCAACCCGAGTCTCTCTTAATACTCTGATTTATCAAAAAATGGCTTTAAGTGAGGGACGAGGGGCCTAATTTGGGAGTTTGTTTCTGAAAAAACAAGAACTAACGATGCCCACACACTTGGAGTTTTCTCCCACTGCATGGGGTCATTATAATGTTTTTTCTGTCCCTCACAGCTGGGTTTTTCCTGAAAGCGACGGACAGGAAAAAAAAGACATTACTCCGTCGACCCTAAATAGGGTGGGCAGTGTAATGTCCTTTCTCTGACAGCTCCTACTCAGTTGGGCCATCCGAGAAAGTATTCTGTTGATGGAGCCAAAGGAGGCTTCATCAATAAATACTTAAGGTCCATCCAACTCTGAATGAGAAATAAACAATGGCCAACCCGATATTCCCGGGAACTTGAGTGAAATTGTGGTTTAATTGGACAATGGTTTCCTTGGGCTGAGTATGTAAAGACCTCTTGATAACAAGAGATACTAATGTGACTGAATCAAAAACTTATCAATTGAATTTAATCGATAAAAGTTATTTTTTTAAATTTCTATTATAGCAACATGAAAAGAACAAACAAGTTGGTGCACTCTGTGATGGCACAGTACTTGGTGATTTGTGAGAAAGTGCACAGCTCATAAGGGAAAGTCAATGTTAGCCATTTATACAATATATTTTAAAACACTGACTACAATGTAAATTCAGGATTGCAAATTGCACAATTACTTGACATAACTAATAAAGTGATTACAACGACGTTTCGACCCCATAAGAATTATTTTTGAACTAGGCTGTCATCAGGACAGCAGTAAGGTAGCATCTCCTGAGTAGCTAATAGGTCATAGAGACATGCTGTGGCACAAATCTATAATGGACTTTCTGATTTTTTTCCTTTAATCACCAAGCACTCTGCAGTCATATGGACCACCTACTTGTTTGTTCTTTTCATGTTGCTATCATAGAAATAATAAAAACTGATTTCATCAGTTTAATTCCACTGATAAGTCTGTGATTCAGTCATTTACCTATCTATTGTTATCAAGAAGGCGTTACTAACACAGTCCGAGGCAGCCATTGTCTTTTAGAATGTGCTACATCTCTTAAAGAGGCAGGTGGAGCGAGGTTTTGTCGGGAAGGTTAATCTGTTGTCACATTTACGACAGAGTACCCTCTCTGCCAAACTCTAAAACAGGCCCATGGTGCTGATTTCCTGATGATGTGGGCATTGTTTATGGTTTGGTCTTTTTAATTTGATATAATATGCTTGAATCCATATGACTGCTAGCCTTCTCCTGAGGTTCTGTATTTTTCTGTTTACTTTATTAATGCAAATGGTAAACTTTTAAATACACACATACACAACAGTCTTCTTTTTACTAGAACTTTACGTGTGGATCACCATATAGAAGATGCTTGATTCTGTGTGTGATGCAGAGTAAACGGCTGTTGGACTTGGCCCTTTTGGCAGGTTCACCCCTGAACTTTTTGCCTGTTAATATGACCTGATCTTAGTAGTTTTTGGCCTCTGCGCACTTTAGCACTGTGTCCCAGTGTAAAGTGCATGCGCACTCTGAGTGCGTGTGGTGAGATTGTCCTGCCCTCCCATAGGAATGCATGGGGGATATGTGTGTCCATGGTAATTCCTGGTGTGAGAGGAGGGCAGGGGCGAGTTTAGTATGTGCGAACTCGTGAGAATAAATGCTGCGCAATGGTGTGCGCAGATTTATTGTGACTAGTGGAGAAGTGCCACTTTTAGAAGTTGGCATTTATGTGTGCTCTGTGTTTGCCTGCCTGATGTGAATTGCATGTCTGGCTTTGTGAGTGACAGGGGCTGGGAGGTGTGTGTGGCTCCAGGAGGGGCAGGGTGAGTCAGCGCAGTGGTGAATAGGGAGATCTGCATCTAGATGGGAGGGAGGAGTTGCACCTGGGACCTGAATAGGGCTGTGCCTTCCCTCCACAATGCTGGCTCCACCCCCTGTGGTGCGTCTGATGTCCCTAGCCTGTCCTGTGAAAGGAGAGAGGAGCTGAGCAAAACAAAGTGCTCCAAAGCTCCCCCAAACCAGTTGCATCTGGTTTTCCCTAAACCCTGCACCTTTAGACAAAGGAAAAGGTGTATAAAAGAAGGGGCTGTGACCCCATGAAAATGTTCTGTGCTTGTGCCGACTTTGAGGGGACATTCTGCCAGGAGGAACCGCCGCGGGACCCAGCTGCTGTTTCCTGGGGGTCCCTGCGTGCTGGCCTGCCTGGCGGCGCTGTGCTGTGGTCCCCCCAGTACCAAGGACTCTTTATTCTGACCTTTTTGGGGCCACTGCTGGAGCTTGTGCTGCTTCTAGCGCCTTGTGAGCGCTTTGCTTTTATTTTGAAGAGCGCGTTGCTCTTTGTTGAGGAGAGGAGCCTGTTTTCCCTGCAGCGCTGTGTTGCGGGAAGTTTCCGGGAGGGAACCCCGGTGTGAGGGCTTCCCCGTGCCTGAAACGGAGCGGGAGCCCACCCCGCGTATTTGTGCTCTCGAGCGGGTGCCTACCCCGCAAGTGCTTTGCCTACAGCGGGAGCCCACCCCGCCTTGCACCCGAGTGAAGAGGGAAGCCGCCGAGAGAAATCGCCGGGCCGCTGTGAAACGCGACCCGGAAGCCAGGCACGAGCTGCCTGGTTGGGGGTGGAGCCACGCGCCCTGGGCGGAAGCTGCGGCCAGGAGGGAGGACGGGAGCCTACCCCGCCTCCCAGGGCGTCCCGGGCCGAAGGAAGAAGCGGGCAAGTCTGCACGGGGCTCTCGTGAGCTGAGAGAGCCCCGACCGCTGCCCAGAGGGAAGTCCCACGTGTGCAGAGGGGAAGCGGAGAAGGTCTGCAGTCGTCAGCAGAGCTCCCCGGCGTGGAAGAGAGCCCCGCATGCTGCAGAGTCCTGAGGGGTCTACAAGACGGCCCCCGTGTGAGGAGAAGCCACGAGAGGAGTCCAGAACAGCCCGGTGAGTAGGGCTGGTATGGCACATTGTTGGGGCTGTCCAGGCGCATTGGCGGTACCCTTTCCCCCGGCCAGAAAAGACCAGAGGAAGTCCCCAAAGAGCCCGGTGAGCGGGGCTGATGGAGGAGCCTTGGGCTGAGTGAGAGCACCCGACGGAGCCCAGTGAACGGGGCTACCAGAGCCCAGTGAGTGCTGATCTCGCCGAGAGCGGAGCCGTGGGGGTGCTCCCGAGGCACATTGAGTGCCCGTGCTTGTTTACCTTTCCCAGCTGCACCGCGAGAGCGCGGGCAGCTGCAACGTGGGGCCATAGTTAGCTCTTAAGAGCCCCAGTGGGGGTTCAGTAGGCACAGTAGTGCCAGCCCCATTCTTTTCCTTGGGGGCATTCCATTTAGGGTCCCAGAGAGGGGCTCAGGGGGCACGCTGGTGCCCATGCTCAGTTTCACAGCTGCCCAGCAAGTAGTGGGCAGCTGCCACGTTTAGGCTTGCGCAATCGCGCACCCTTGACTCCTGCTGCCTAGGCAGCGCCCTGACTCTTGGGACATAGGGCATTTGAGCCCTTTTTGAGATGGCCAGTTGACATGGGGGGGACTGTGAGTTTAATAGGGCGCCAGGCCCTAATGTGATTTGCATTTACTTTGATTTACGCACCCTGTGTTTATGCCTCTAATGTACTTGTATGATTATGAGGTTGTACTGCGTAATGTGTTTATGCTAAGGAGGTTAGGGCCTAATGCAGTTTTATGCCTAAGGTGATTTATGCATCCTATGTTTTACATTGCAGGTTCCCAGGCTTAGTTCCTAACTGTACCAGTAATTACTGGTTGTGCGCTACATTTATTATTTGTGCTACATTTACAATTGGTGATTGGTGATGGTTATGACAGTGGCCCCATTGGCCCTGTCGTGTGTAAATAGTCCCCTGTGAATGTGGCCTAGTGCCAGTTGGCACACTGTATATTATGTGATTATGTTTCTAAGGTATTTATGACAATACAAAGGCTATTTTTTATATAACCTTGTGTGGAGTTCCTTTTGTGGTGTGCCTAGTGTGTTGCTGCGGTGTGAGTGTGCTGCGCAAACGCTTTACACATTGCCTCCGGGATAGGCCTGACTGCTCGTGCCAAGCTACCAAGGGGGTGAGCAGGGGTTATCTTGGGTGTGTAACTCCCTCGCCCTGACTAGAGTGGTGGTCTCTGCCTAGCTTTGGCGCAAGCCTTAGCCAACCAGAGATCCCATTTCTAACATTGGTTGTCAGCGGTGAGGATAGGACTTGCGTTTGCGCAGTACCACAGCGACAACTGGTTGCACTACAAACTCTGCATTTAGATAATCACGTGTTTGGGGATTATTGTTTCTGAGTTTTAGTTATTTTATTCTTCTCCTAAAAAGTGTCATTTGTAAAGTGTATACTCTTGCTTCAGCTCAGACACCTAGGTCTCCTGTGTTGCACGTGTCCCTGAGCGTCCTGCCAAAATGGAGTCTGCTTTTAATTTTTGTGGTCTGTTTAGATACAGCATGTGGGAGTTGGTGGACTTCTGTAAGGAGAGAGACATAGCAGTGAGTGGGTCAGACACCCAGTCAAAACTGAGGGACAACCTGATCCAATGGCAAAAGGATGAATGGGACTGTGAGCGCAATGAGGAGAAGAGGGCCCTGGCCGCACTCCAAGAGGGTGGTGGGTCTGAGGGGAGCCCTGAGGAGTCTGAAGAGGAGGAAGAAAGTGACAGGACAGGGACGCCAGTAGATAGTGAGGACCCCATAGATAGGGAGTCCCTTGCTGGGTCCAGTGTCGGGGGCAGTGCCCCATCCCTTTTCCTGTCCCCAGAGGAGTGGGTGGATAGGAGGGAAGAAAGGGAGCATCAGCTGGCTTTGGAGAAGCTCAGGTTAGAGCATACCAGGGAGATAGCGCAGCTGAGTATGGAGGAGAAAAAGCTAGAGACCGAGAGGGTCTTAGCGCAGGAGAGGATGGCGGAGGCTGAGAGGGCCTTCGCCAGGGAGAAATTAGCTCGGGAGGGTAGATTATCCCCTGAGTGCAGTTGTAGTTTTCTGGATTCCCCAGTGAGGGTGGAGTCCAGTGGTGGCAGCAATATGGAGTCCAGTGCAGGAAGTCCCATTCCCAGTTCCCAGAATATGGTACTTGGCTCCCAGGCAGAGGAGTACAGGTTGAAGTTCAGGGGCAGTAGGAAACTGTCTCACCAGTTGTGGGAGAGGTTTTTGGATGACTGTCATGATGCACTGGTTGACTGGGTAGAGTGTGCCACGGAACAGGATTTTGAAGGACTGTTCAATCTGGTTATTAGAGAGCACCTGCTCAGTTGTTGTTTTCCAGGGTTGCGCCAACACCTGTTGGAGTGTGGGCACCCTGATCCATGGGATCTTGCAGAGGAAGCAGACCTTTGGGTGGAGGCCCAAGGTTCTGATGAGGCATTGGGGAGTGAGTCTGAAAGTAATGGTTCAGGTATCTTCCAGTCCTGTATTGGGGAAGAGGGTCAGAGTAGCCCAGCTGGGTCCCAGTGTAGAGGGAGGGGTGTAGGGGCTCACGTCCTGTCTCAGTGGAGTAGGAGTGAGTGTGGGACTGAGTGTCCCCAGGTGCCCGAAACCCAGTCTCAGAGCCTGGATGGTTTCTTCAGGGAACACCAGGTTGGGAGCCTAGGCTGTCCTGTTAGTCCATTTGAGGAGGATCTCCTAGTGTCTGGAGAACCTGGAGCGTCTGTAAATAGAGCTCCAGTGGTTCTGGTGTCTGGCAGTGCCGCTCCAGTTGGGAGGGTACAGAAGTCCGGATTGAGGGGTGAGAGGGGGATGTGTTCCCCAGTGGAAGAACCAGTGGGTCAGGGGCCAGCCAGAAGGGCTGAGTCTCCTAGAAGTGACCATGGTGACACCACTTCTGTCGTGGGGGATCTCTGCGCACTGTCAGATGGACAGGGGTCGGGAGGTCTGCGCCACGCAGACTGTCACGCAACACATGAGTCATATGTTACCCTCGGGGGGCTGCTGTGTGCGCCCCCAGAAGTCCTGGTGTGCCAGGCAAATGCTCAGCCGTGGGGTTTAGACCCAAGGTTGGGAGGCCAGGTTCAGGATCCGCCTGACCTGGAGGAAAGGACATCTGTAACCAGTGTCCTGACCGGTTCATCTTCCAGGGGTACCGCTCCAGTTGGGAGGGTGCAGAACTCAGGAAGGGGGTGCAGAGGGAGGGAGTCCTCGCCTCTGACCCCGGTGCAACCTGAGGGGTTAGACCCTAGGTTGGGAGACCAGTTTTTGGAGAGAGGTCCTGAACTGGTGGGAGAGTTGTGTTCTGAGGGTGCCTCTCCAAGGAGGAGAGTGCGGACCCCTAGAAGAAGAGGTAGGGGGAGGAGAGCCTCGCCCGTGACTTTTGGTCAGCCTGAGGGTGCAGACCCTAGGCAGGAGGACCAGTGGCAGTCTAGACCTGCCCTGATGAGGGGAAGAGTGGAGAATGGATACTATGTGCCAGGGGTTACTACCCCCCACTCTGTGGATGGGCAAGGACCAGGGGCATCTGGATGGCCTAGGGCCTGGTCCTGGCCGCGGACAGCTAGGGAGTACCAGTGGGGTAGCCCAGTTGGTCCAGACAGCTTTTTCAGAAGGAACCACATGGGTTCACCGTGGCGTAGAACCGGAGGGTGTCCCTGCAGTTGCGGGCCCGCGTCCGTGTTCTATCGCCCCAGGCAGGGAAGCCCATCACGGTGGTGATTGGTCTGCCCTGCGTTTTGGCTGGAAGGGGGTTGTGTTGGACTTGGCCCTTTTGGCAGGTTCACCCCTGAACTTTTTGCCTGTTAATATGACCTGATCTTAGTAGTTTTTGGCCTCTGCGCACTTTAGCACTGTGTCCCAGTGTAAAGTGCATGAGCACTCTGAGTGCGTGTGGTGAGATTGTCCTGCCCTCCCATAGGAATGCATGGGGGATATGTGTGTCCATGGTAATTCCTGGTGTGAGAGGAGGGCAGGGGCGAGTTTAGTATGTGCGAACTCGTGAGAATAAATGCTGCGCAATGGTGTGCGCAGATTTATTGTGACTAGTGGAGAAGTGCCACTTTTAGAAGTTGGCATTTATGTGTGCTCTGTGTTTGCCTGCCTGATGTGAATTGCATGTCTGGCTTTGTGAGTGACAGGGGCTGGGAGGTGTGTGTGGCTCCAGGAGGGGCAGGGTGAGTCAGCGCAGTGGTGAATAGGGAGATCTGCATCTAGATGGGAGGGAGGAGTTGCACCTGGGACCTGAATAGGGCTGTGCCTTCCCTCCACAATGCTGGCTCCACCCCCTGTGGTGCGTCTGATGTCCCTAGCCTGTCCTGTGAAAGGAGAGAGGAGCTGAGCAAAACAAAGTGCTCCAAAGCTCCCCCAAACCAGTTGCATCTGGTTTTCCCTAAACCCTGCACCTTTAGACAAAGGAAAAGGTGTATAAAAGAAGGGGCTGTGACCCCATGAAAATGTTCTGTGCTTGTGCCGACTTTGAGGGGACATTCTGCCAGGAGGAACCGCCGCGGGACCCAGCTGCTGTTTCCTGGGGGTCCCTGCGTGCTGGCCTGCCTGGCGGCGCTGTGCTGTGGTCCCCCCAGTACCAAGGACTCTTTATTCTGACCTTTTTGGGGCCACTGCTGGAGCTTGTGCTGCTTCTAGCGCCTTGTGAGCGCTTTGCTTTTATTTTGAAGAGCGCGTTGCTCTTTGTTGAGGAGAGGAGCCTGTTTTCCCTGCAGCGCTGTGTTGCGGGAAGTTTCCGGGAGGGAACCCCGGTGTGAGGGCTTCCCCCGTGCCTGAAACGGAGCGGGAGCCCACCCCGCGTATTTGTGCTCTCGAGCGGGTGCCTACCCCGCAAGTGCTTTGCCTACAGCGGGAGCCCACCCCGCCTTGCACCCGAGTGAAGAGGGAAGCCGCCGAGAGAAATCGCTGGGCCGCTGTGAAACGCGACCCGGAAGCCAGGCACGAGCTGCCTGGTTGGGGGTGGAGCCACGCGCCCTGGGCGGAAGCTGCGGCCAGGAGGGAGGACGGGAGCCTACCCCGCCTCCCAGGGCGTCCCGGGCCGAAGGAAGAAGCGGGCAAGTCTGCACGGGGCTCTCGTGAGCTGAGAGAGCCCCGACCGCTGCCCAGAGGGAAGTCCCACGTGTGCGGAGGGGAAGCGGAGAAGGTCTGCAGTCGTCAGCAGAGCTCCCCGGTGTGGAAGAGAGCCCCGCATGCTGCAGAGTCCTGAGGGGTCTACAAGACGGCCCCCGTGTGAGGAGAAGCCGCGAGAGGAGTCCAGAACAGCCCGGTGAGTAGGGCTGGTATGGCACATTGTTGGGGCTGTCCAGGCGCATTGGCGGTACCCTTTCCCCCGGCCAGAAAAGACCCGAGGAAGTCCCCAAAGAGCCCGGTGAGCGGGGCTGATGGAGGAGCCTTGGGCTGAGTGAGAGCACCCGACGGAGCCCAGTGAACGGGGCTCCCAGAGCCCAGTGAGTGCTGATCTCGCCGAGAGCGGAGCCGTGGGGGTGCTCCCGAGGCACATTGAGTGCCCGTGCTTGTTTACCTTTCCCAGCTGCACCGCGAGAGCGCGGGCAGCTGCAACGTGGGGCCATAGTTAGCTCTTAAGAGCCCCAGTGGGGGTTCAGTAGGCACAGTAGTGCCAGCCCCATTCTTTTCCTTGGGGGCATTCCATTTAGGGTCCCAGAGAGGGGCTCAGGGGGCACGCTGGTGCCCATGCTCAGTTTCACAGCTGCCCAGCAAGTAGTGGGCAGCTGCCACGTTTAGGCTTGCGCAATTGCGCACCCTTGACTCCTGCTGCCTAGGCAGCGCCCTGACTCTTGGGACATAGGGCATTTGAGCCCTTTTTGAGATGGCCAGTTGACCAGGGGGGACTGTGAGTTTAATAGGGCGCCAGGCCCTAATGTGATTTGCATTTACTTTGATTTACGCACCCTGTGTTTATGCCTCTAATGTACTTGTATGATTATGAGGTTGTACTGCGTAATGTGTTTATGCTAAGGAGGTTAGGGCCTAATGCAGTTTTATGCCTAAGGTGATTTATGCATCCTATGTTTTACATTGCAGGTTCCCAGGCTTAGTTCCTAACTGTACCAGTAATTACTGGTTGTGCGCTACATTTATTATTTGTGCTACATTTACAATTGGTGATTGGTGATGGTTATGACAGTGGCCCCATTGGCCCTGTAGTGTGTAAATAGTCCCCTGTGAATGTGGCCTAGTGCCAGTTGGCACACTGTATATTATGTGATTATGTTTCTAAGGTATTTATGACAATACAAAGGCTATTTTTTATATAACCTTGTGTGGAGTTCCTTTTGTGGTGTGCCTAGTGTGTTGCTGCGGTGTGAGTGTGCTGCGCAAACGCTTTACACATTGCCTCCGGGATAGGCCTGACTGCTCGTGCCAAGCTACCAAGGGGGTGAGCAGGGGTTATCTTGGGTGTGTAACTCCCTCGCCCTGACTAGAGTGGTGGTCTCTGCCTGGCTTTGGCGCAAGCCTTAGCCAACCAGAGATCCCATTTCTAACAACGGCCTTTCCAGGAACAGCGTCCTCCAATTCCTCCAGGCATTCTATCAGTGCAGCAAAACACCACCAGGCTGTCTGCTCCTGCAGGCATTCTGCAAACTACTTCTCATTAACGATGGCTAATTAGCAGGGACGTGGTTGATATCTATGACATAAGGTGCAGGTTGATGGAAGGTCTGTGGATGAGGGGGTTTGATGAGGTCCCAGTTGGTAAAAAATTTCAATGTACTTGGTGCGCCACGGAGATTCCATCTGGACATGGTGACAAGGTTCTCACACATCTTCCCATTGGAAGGTAGTCACGTCACAATGTCATTTCCACACATGCCTTGCCAAAGCATTATGTTGATATGCAGTGGTGCTTTCCCTTCCAGTCAGGATGGGCTCCCTTCTGTTATACAATGCGGAAGCGCCTGAGGCTCTGGTTATCCAATTTTTCCATTTTGCTTCTCAATTTAGCATGTATAACATTTCTCTAGGTTCTGGTCTGCAGTTTCTGCATAGTTCAGAGTTCTTGGTCTGCGTCTGGATTTATTTTTCTTAAATCCTGTTCATCCTTTCTTGGATACCTCCAGCAGCGGCGTCCGGCATGGATTGGAGGTAGGGCGGCCGGGGTTGGGAGGGTGGGAGGACACGGGGAGAAGTGGGTATTAAAAAGAAAAGAAAAAGAAAACACCTACCTTCTCCCCGCTTCCTCGCTGGATCTCTCCTCCATAGTTCCTCACTCGGCCTGAACAAGAAGCACGCACAGGCTCCCAGTCAGCCAATCACACGCAGCCTTAGCAGCGTTGTGATTGGTCTGAGCGCTGTGGTTCGGCGGTCAGACCCTGACTGGGAGCCTGGGCATGTTCTCCATGCAGGCTGTAATGCAGCCTGCATGGAGAACATGAGAAGTGCGCATGACTGTTTGGCCGGCCCGAGAGGGCCGACCAAACAGTCATTGCGCACTTAGAAGGGTGCTACCACTCCTCCTCTGTCCTGCTTCCAGAGCAGAGCAGCCACACAAAGCTGCCGCAGTAGAACAAAATAAAATGATAATAATGTGAGTTATCATTTTATTTTCCCTTTATTTCACTCCTAAAAAGCAGCAGGGGATAGCCACCACTGACCTCCAGAAAGATTTCCACCATTGTACAGTTTGACTTTAGGGGTGGCTGTTTCCCTTCCAATTGGTGATTCTGTTATAAATGTCATCCCTATGTGGTGCCAGATGTAGGTTAATTGCAGGCTAGACTATCTTTGAGTAATAATTGGTTTAACCCTATTAGTGAGGTAGAAAAGATAACTGCATCCTTCCCTACAGGATTTTACTTTTCAGCTTTCACAGTTTCTTGTGTTCTTTCCGACCATATCAAAAAGGTCAGGAAAGGAGAATAGGGGTTCTCCCTCTCAGACAGGGCCAGACTGGGAATAGCAACTAGCCCTGGCAGATTGCTGCTCGACCGGCCCTGGGATTCGGGGGAGGGTGATTTGGGGCGTGCTAGCAAGAAGTATCACTCCAGCTTTTGTTAGTTTTGTTACAGGGGGCCGATATTTCAGCATTGCTGCAAAACCGGCCCCCAGTGACAAAACCAGCACCCACGGGCACAAAACTGGCCCCCACCCTTCCGGCCCACCGGGGAAATTCCCGGTGCCCGCTACAACCAGTCTGGCCCTGCTCTCAAACCTTATTCCATTTTCATGCCAGTAATTACCATAGCTCCTCCAGTCTCCCCTGATGATTAGTATTAGTCCCATTTGGAGAGTGAGTGGTAAGTACCTCTGACTCCTATCGGTTACAAGGTACCATGTGTTAGTCAATTTACTAAGGTGATCACACCCTGCATCTGAATAAAGTGTAAAATTTGATGTTCATGTCACCTTGATTAGATCCATTATGTTTATCAAAATTTCTTTGTTAAATGGATGGCAATACTGTACTGTCATAACACTAATCCAATATTATAAACAGTTGTTGACATGTATAATGTATGATTTATTGCACCAGTACAGTGACAAAATGCTTAGTTTATACTGTCAACATGAAACCATAATAAATGCCAATTTAACGGTTTGAATTAAATTTAATATCATGCAAATGTGAAAAAGTGTTAAAATTAGAGACAGAGAAAATAAGATTGAACTTTGAGAAAAATCTATGTGAAAGGGCAGTATGAGAATTCACCAACACTGGGTTGTTTTAAAACCAAGAGTCATAGCAAAGAAACCGTACAAAGAAACAAGCATTGGTAAATGCATTAGGTTTTGCGTATGTGATTAATAACAAGCTGTTTTTGTTGCAAGTTGTAGCTTGCTGAGTAGTTGTACAATATAAGTCACAGAACGTCTTCTAAAGTGTTATGACTTGTTTATGTACAAAAAGGCAATATATTGTGCTGTTATTAGGGGTATAGTGTAGGTAATAATAGCAAAATTTTGAAAAATGAAATGAAAGGGGAAATAATAGAATTAATTGATGTAATACCAATATTATGTGTTTAGAGGAGTTCTGACAACTTTTGGGCCCAGTGCCACTGCACATGTGGCGCCATTCAAATTATGGCCCTAGTGCCTGCAAGATAACTGCATTTGTGATTGCCTGTTTAGTAGAAATATATAGCAATATTTGGTGTTTAGAATAGTTATGACAACTTTTGGCCCCGGTACCACTGCACCTGCTGCGCCATTCAAATCATTACCATATTGCTTGTAAGGTAGCTGCACTTGTGACTCCCTGTTTAGTAGTAAAATGTTGAAATATTAGGTATTTAGAGGGGGTTCCTAAAGCTTTGGACCCTGGTGTCACTGCACCTGCTGCACCATTGAAATCATGACCCTAGTACCTGCAAAGTAATTGCACTTGTGACTGCTTATTTAGTAGTTAAATATAGCAATATTTTGTGTTTAGAGGAGTTCTGACAACTTTTGACCCTGGTGACACTGCAACTGCAGCACCATTGAAATCAAGGCCCTAGTGCCTGCCTGCACTTGTGACTGCCTGTTTAGTAGTACAATTTAGCAATATTATGCATTTAGTGTCTCTAGAGCTTTTGGCCCTGGTACCACTGCACCTGTTGTACCATTCAAATCAAGCCCCATTTAACTGCAAGACAATTGCAATTGTGTCTGCCTGTATAGGTGTAAAATATAGCAATATTAGGTTTTTAGAGGGGTTCTGACACTTTTGGGGTCCGGTGCCACTGCACCTGCTGCACCATTCAAATCAAGACCCTAGTGCCTGCTAGATAACTGCACTTGTGACTGCCTGTTTAGTAGTACAATTTAGCAATATTCTGCGTTTAGTGGGGTCCCTAGAGCTTTTGTCCCCGGTACTACTGCACCTGCTGTACCATTCAAATCAAGCCCCATTTAACTGCAAAATAATTGCAATTGTGTCTGCCTGTATAGGTGTAAAATATAGCAATATTAGGTGTTTAGAGGAGTTCTGACAACTTTTGGGCCCGGTGCCTTCACCTGCTGCACCATTCAAATCATGACACTATTGTCTGCAAGGTAACTGCACTTGTGACTGCCTGTTTAGTCGTAAAATATAGCAATATTAGGTGTTTAGTGGGGTGCCCAGAGCTTTTGGTCCTGGTGCTACCGCACCTGCTGCACTAGTCAAGTCATCACCCTATTGCCTGCTAGATAAATGCATTTGCGACTGTCTTGTTTAGTTTTAAATTTTAGCAATAAACCGGGTTTAGTTTGGTGCCTAGAGCTTTTGGCCCCGGTGCCACTGCACCTGCTGCACCATTCAAATCAAGTCCATTTTAACTGCAAGGTAACTGTGTGACTGCCTGTTTAGTTGTTAAATATAGCAATATTATGTGTTTAGAGCAGTTCTGACAACTTTTGTGCCCAGTGCTACTGCAACTGCTGTGCCATTCAAATCATGACCCTGTTGTCTGCAAGGTAAATGTACTTGTGGTTGCCTGTTTAGGAACAAAATATAGCAATATTAGGTGTTTAGTGGGGTGCCTGGAGCTTTAGGTCCCGGTGCCACTGCACCTGATGCACTATTGAAATCATGACCCTAGTGCATGCTAGCTAGTTGCACTTATGACTTCCTGTTTAGTTGTAAAATATAGCAAAATTAGGTGTCTAGAAAAGTTCTGACGACTTTTGGACCAGATGCCTCTGCAAATGCTGCACCATTCAAATAATGACCCTATTGCCTGCAAGCTATCTGCACTTGTGACTGCCTGTTTAGTAGTAAAACATAGCAATATTTGTTGTTTACTGGAGTTATGACAACTTTTGGGCCCAGTGCTACTGCACCTGCTGCACCATTCAAATCATGACTCTGTTCTCTGCAAGGTAACAGCACTTGTGGTTGCCTGTTTAGGAACAAAATATAGCAATATTAAGGGGCATATTATCAAGCCTCTATCGCCACCACAACGTCACTTTTTGTGACATTGTGGTGGCGATAGGGTCAGCTCCCTATTATCAAGGCAGCGTTAAGCCACTTAACGTGGCTTAAAGCCACGTTAAGTGGCTTAACGCTGCCTTGATAATAGTGCCCCTTTCACGCTAAATTTAGTGTGAAAGGGGCGTGCAGTGGAGTGTTTTGGTGGGCGTTCCACCGCAACACCCATTGAATTCGACGCTGCCACCTATTATCAAGGGTGGCGATAATAGGTAGCAGCGTCGAACTTAAGACCAGGAAAATCCTGGTCTTAAGATGGCGAAAAGAGGAGAAATGCTTTATTTCTCCTCTTATTTGCTTTTTCCAAGTGTGCTGCCTTGTGCAGCACACATGGAAAAGCAAATTACCATGGTTTGTTTATGTACAGGAAGGTGTCCCTTCCTGTACATAAACAAACCTTCTTTAAAAATGCCATTTTGTAACTTACATGTGTGCTGCATGAAGAAGCACACACGTAAGTTACAAACTGGCATTTCAGGTTTGTTTATGTGCAGGAAGGGACACCTTCCTGTACATAAACAAACCTCCCTGCTCAGACACCCTTGCACTCTGGTGCAAGGGTGCCTGCGTTGGCGCTAAGTTGTAAAACTTAGCGCCATCGCAGGGGGAAACGCGAGGCTGCACCATATCCTTGATAATATGGTGCAGCCTCACGTTTCCGAAGTGGCGGAGAGAGGCGTTAAGCCAAGAAGGCTAACGCCTCTCTCCGCCACTTCCTTGCTAATATGCCCCTAAGTGTTTAGTGTGGTGCCCGGAGCTTTTGGTCCCGGTGCCACTGTACCTGCTGCACTATTGAAATCATGATCCTAGTGCTTGCTAGATAACTTCACGTATGACTGCCTGTTTAGTTGCAAAATATAGTAATATTTGGTGTTTAGAGTAGTTCTGATAACTTTTTGGCCCGGTGCCTTTGCACCTTCTGTACCATTCAGGTCAGGTCAGGTCAGGTCAAGAAATATTTTATTCGGCCACTAAAAGCCATAAAAGCAAACATTTGATAAGAAATACAGTAATTAAAAGGTCCCACATATACAATTAAAAAACCAAGTTACACGGGTCAATATGCTAAAACCAACAATACAAACATATACAATTAAAAACACATTTTTAAAAGCCTTCACTAAACGTTATAGTAATCATAAAATGCAACGGATAAAATGCACAAATAATAAGACGTTAGCTTAATAGATGTACTAGGGAATTGGAATAATGGGCAACGAGTGGCACGTATAGTTCCCAGAGCACAGTTAACAGGTACAACCTGGCTACTGCAAAGACAACCTCTTCCGATATCTTGTGGCCCCTATTAAAAAACTCGCGACTCCAAAACAAACCGTAGGAGAAGAAAGCATTTGAAGATATAGTAATGCTGGTCTTACTTGGGCAAATTGACAATTTCTGAGCAACGGAAGAACAAACTTTTTGCATAGGGAGGCATAAAAATCACAGAAAGAAATAAAGTGTAGAGTATCCTGCTCAGAGAAATTATCACTAGGGCAGGGGCAGCCCAACCATTTAGTTTGCTCCATGATATAATTTAGCCAAGGGATACGTAGGGCCCCCTCATGTGCAATGCAGTCCATGATGACAAGTTGATTCAGTGTGGGAGTGGGACAGGCCCAGATTCTCAACCAGTGTAACAACAGGGCCACGGCAATCAGGTCTGAGATGTACCCCACGCTCAGTTCCTCATGTAGAATGTATGCCGGAATTGTGGGGGGAACGGCAAAAGTTTGCCCATAGATGTTTTTTCTGCCCCCTGGATATCCCTCACGTCTTTATAACCCCAAACATCAGACCCATACGTGGCCATAGGAGTGCATTTTTCTCTGTACACCATAAGCAAGGCGGGGATAGGCTTAGACCTCAGCTTTTTTGCGAACTCCAAGGTAGCCCCTGCTGCTCTGGCCAAGATGTTCTTTTTGAGCATTCTTTGCGCAGAGCAAGTCCCTCGATCATCGAACAGCACCCCCAAATATGGAAAGGTTGACACTTTTGTTAGTTCTGCCCCCTTACAAAAAACTTAATACTGGCAGCCTTCCGAGAGCCTATCGACATGGTGTGGGATTTAAAAAAATTAGTGACTTGATCAAGTGAGTCCACAAAATCTATAAAACCATTTAAAGATTTTTGAAGACCCACAACAGTTCTGGCAAACAGGACCACGTCGTCTGCGTACAAGAGGGCAGGGATCATCTTAGGCCTGGCTCTCGGGATGTCTTTGCAGCCAGATGATAGGATGGCCCCTAACTTGTTAATGTACAGCGTGAATAGCAGGGGGGCCAAAATGCACCCCTGCCGGACACCTCTCTTAACTACCCAGGAGTCTGTCCTGCCGCCATCCTCATTGAATCTCACAGCTGCCGTGGTGTTACTATGGGTTCCATGTAAGAAGGTCACCAGTTCCCTACCCAGGCCCAAATCCCGGAGAGTCAACCACAGCTTGGATCTATTTATACAGTCAAGCGCTGACGTCAGATCCATAAAAGCCATATGGAAAATTCCCTTCTTGGCAATTGTGGATCGGTCGGTAACAGGCAGGGTCATCCCTTGAACCCTTTTTAAAAATAGGGATAATGATAGCCTTGGCCCAATAGGGAGGGAAACCACACACGCAGGCCGCATTGAAGACCTGTGCCAAAATCTTTGCCCAGACCACAGGGTCGGCCTTATACAGATCTGAGGGGACTCCATCCGGACCAGGGGCATTCCCGCCAGATATTGATCTAATAGCTTTGTGAACCTCATCAGTGCTAAAATTAAGTGAAATACTAGCTAAGCCAGAGTCCCCATATGCCTCAGGTTCTTCTGAGTTGTCACCGCTATACATGCCTTCAAAGTGCAGAACCCAGCGCTCAGCAGATATAGTGCAGTCTGGTCTATGGTTAGCTGTATCAGAAAAGAAGGGACTATTAACTACAGCCCAAAAGTTTGAGCTATCAGACGGAACACTAACTTGTCCGAGAGCCTCCCAAGCCTGTTCCCTGATACACTTCTTCCTTTGATGAACTACAGACTTGTAAGCCTTCCTACAGCTCTGTTGGAAACGGGGTAGCGTGGTGCGGAACGCGAAGGCTAAACCAGGAGCATTGTGTAAAGCATCCGCGCAGCACACACAGGCGACACACCAGGCACACTACAAAAAGGAGACCACACCAGTTTGAGTAAGAAAAATAACATTTGTATTATGCAACAGCATAGCAGGTGGTAACCACAGTAGTCAACACGGCGCCAACCGGCACCCGGTAGATATAAACACTGGGGACTATTTACAGTGCAGCGCCAATCGGGCCGCTGCCAGAACCAACATAAGCACAGGAATAAATGAAAGTCCATAAGCAACAATATTAGGCGCACAATCCTCCTTAACATGAAGGCATAAACCTGGGGCATCTAAACAACGCTTTATGCATCACATCAGGCCCCCACTCAAGTTTAGCATCAGGCGTAACCTACGCCTAAAGTATCATTGGTGCATAACCATCAGCAATGTACACCCTAGGAAAAAGCATTGGGCACATTAGCACAAATCATGTGAGCATTAGACATACGAATAAAGCACCATTGCCGTAGCCTGCAAGCACGAGCCTGAACCACGTTGGCATGAAAGCATTAAACATGCACAATAGGCATAATCACATGCATTAGGCATCCTTGTGGGCATGAACATTAGGCGGAACGCCAACAGCATCGGGCATACACATGAAGCCTAGAATGAAAACATCCGGTCAGGCATATAAACACACTATGCGCATGAAGGCATACATCAGCAGTGGGCATCACCCTCAGTGTAGGAGCATTAGGCGTTATCATTAGGCATCACTCCCATTAGCATAAACCCAGGGGGCATCTCAATAGCACCTTACGCATAACCATACTACCAGGGGGGCATAAGCCACATTAGTCGCATGAGGTATGGCACATGAGGCCTTCCCATAACCTTAGCAGGGCGCCCCCTTAGAACACAATAGGCCTAAAATCAGCACTGCAAACCTGAGGGAAAAGCATTAGGTATCATCATAGGTACAAATGCATCGTGCAACCCTATTCTGCAATAAATCATATGGGGCAATAGGCCTCGCCAGCATAAACCCCGGTCGCCCCAATCGGGGGCACAACACTCTGAAACTGGGCCCAGGCCAACTGGCCTCTCTCAGGGGCTCAGAAGCCCTATGTCCCGCAAAGTCAGGGCTGGCTGCCAGGGCAGCGAAAACAAGGTGCGCAAAGCGCTAGGGCAGGAGGGTCTCTCACTCCTCTCTCTGTTCTCCTGGGTAATCCAATGCCCCCAAAAGAATACTGGCACCGGGGGCGGGCACCGGCAATGTGCCCCGACACACCCCCCCAACCACGGGATGACTGAGCCCCACTCACCACCGCGGGGTAATTGAAATATAGCGCTTAGACAGCACAGCACAGCGCTGCAGGCGCCAGCTCCTCTTCCCCTGGCACCTTGAATATAGCGCTTAGACAGCACAGCGCTGCAGGCGTCAGCTCCTCACTCCTGACACTTTAGATGTAGCGCTTTGGAATCACAGCGCTGCAGGCATCAGCTCCTCAATCCTGGCACTTTAGATGTAGCACTTGCGATAGGCTCGGTCCCACCAGCTTCAGGGACAGCAGATAGCGCACCTCTTCTGGTAATCACGCAAATAGTCCCACTAGGCGCTAGAGTGCAGGCAGAGCAGCACAGGCACTTCAACTCTAGAAATATAGCGCTCTCGCAGCGCAGCGCTGCAGGTGTCAGCTCCTTACCTCCTGGGCAGTAAGATATAGCGCTCACCAGGTGCTGGGCTTAGGACGGCAGGAGAGCAGGCAGGCAATACTGGGCAAGATCAGCAGGCAGTGGGTACTCATCAGAACAGGCCAGCAGCTCCTAGAAGCAGTCATCTCCCATAAAGTGGCACTCCTCCTGACACAGCAGTCTTCACTCCAGTAAAGGGCTCTCACTGGCCCTGTGGACAGCGGAGGGGTGCAGATGGGCACAGGGGCCAGCACACAGGCCCAATGTGGCGGTACCTCCTGGCAGAGTGTCCCCTCTCAGTCAAGTCCACGCTCTGTCTGAGCACATGTAGGCACAGCCCCCCTCACCCCACCTACCAGAAAGGGCTGGAAGCTTCTGGAAGGTTCCCTGGGAAACCGGTCCCAACTGGTTTAGGGGGAGGTGTAGAGCACCCTGTCTGCCAGACTTCCCTCCAAAAGCTGGGGCTGGGTGACAGACAACTAGACCGGCAACCCACCTCAGGCAGGCGGCACAAGCAGACAGAAATGGCGTCCATTTTAAAAGTAACATTGCTTTACAACAGTACAAATAAATCTGCGCACGCCATTGTGCAGTAGGTATTATTTCACACATGGTAAAAAGGCTAGGGGGGAAAAGCGAAAGATTTTAGGACAATAAGGGCCAAGTCCAACAAGCTCCTAACCAAGGCATCATCCCTCGGAGCTTGTTTGAGTGCCAACAGTAACTTCCTGTGGGCCGTGGTGCAGGTACCATCAAACCACCTCTTATCCTTAGTAGTTAGGCTGGTGGCTATCTGTTTTGTTAGTTTGTCAAAGGCATCTAGAACAGCTCTAACCTGTGTGTTGATATCCATACAAACTGAGATTTCTGAGGAGCATTCGGCATACAGATTTTCCAGGAATCTTTCCGGTATCACCTTCTCCCACTTCAGCCTACGTGCTTGGTCTTTGGTACCAATATCCTCATTTGGGATACTCCAGCCTCTGCTCCTTGTAGAGCAGACGGGTAACCCAGGTCCAGCATAAGGGGATTGTGATCACTGTGGTTGCTCCAGGAAACGCTCAATTTCACCACAGCCTGGGCTAAAGGTGATGAGAGCATTATATAATCAATTGTACTGGTGCAACCCCTGCCTGTATAAGTGGGAACAGGCGTGGTCACATCTCTTTGCTCTAAACAGTACAGGTTGTATGCTGAAAGGAGCCCCTCAATGTGAGTGCCTGATAGTGAATGCTCAAAATGTGTGGCCAAAGATGAGAAACCCCCACTATCCATTGTAGCGGTACAATTTAGGTGACATGATGGATATTAAAGTCACCCAGAATTATTATTTCATAATAGGAGTGTTTCCCCTCCCGTATTGTTCAAGCAGCCCCTCCAGGGCTACTAAATGCTCTGTCTCCAGGCTTCTGGTAAAGGAGTTATAAAAATTTCCGACTATCAGAGTGAAATGATTCTTGAATGTCAACTCCGCTGCTAATAAATGAGGTGATTGACACTCTACCAATCTGCTTTTACAGGTTAGTTCCAGTGAGACCAATAAAAGAAGACCCCCTCTTGCTCTTCCCACTGATGAGGGAGTCGCACACTTGGAGAACGAAACAAAACCGTCCCAAAAAAATCTATTTGTGGTATCCCAGGTTTCCTGTAGGGCGATAATATAGCACGGTAAAAGGAGACTCTGCCATATTGTGTCATCTCTTTTTGACCTTAAGCCTGCTATATTCCACGAGAGTATCTTCATGTAGGGGGGACCAGGAGTATCAGATATTGAAGCTGGCTTGGGTGAGCGGGCAGGCTCTAGCTTTGGGAGTGAAGCACCTGAACGTGGGATGTTAGGGACCGGAATCATGGGCCTGGAGTCCTGCGATATTGCCTGGACTGATGTTAGTAAATCATTTTCGTCAAGACCCTGTGCGCTTAACAGAGGTTCAAATCTGTTAGCCAGGGGAAAAACAGGACCTGTGTTTCTACCCTGGGCATATTTCATTGGTCTGGGAGGGAGCTGCCAAAGATGATTCAGGGATGGCTGGTCGAGAGGATAGAAATACTGAAGGGGGAGAATCCTGAATGATGTTTTAGAGCCACACCTAAGATGACAGTCAACAAGTGCTTTGGAGTGTATAGGATGTCTAACATTAACTATGACGCAGTCCCCCTCCTTGTTTTTCATAATCCTACGGCCAACCCAGCCCACTCTTCTAGCCACAATAATATCAGTAGATATGTTTTGTCCGTTAACCACGTTGTTAGTACACCAATGAGTAACTTTATGTACAGTGGATTCTCTCGAACTTCGTAAGAGTGGGGGAACTCCCACTAGGACTACGGCCAAGGGTGCTAATTCTGGAGGCAAGTCTAAAATGCTCTGAATTTCAACTTTTGGCATGACAGGTTGATGCGAAGTAAATGTATCAATTTGGCCCCCCCCTGAGTATTTGCAACCCTTGTGCTTGCGTTTGCGCCACCTGTGCTGCAGGAATTGAGTTACTAGGGGGGCAAGTATTTCTAGGCCCATGGGACACCCCCTCTCCCAGTGAGACAGAGTTTTGTGTTTGCTGTGTTACTTGGTTCAAGCTACCAGGCGCAGCAAGGAGTAACCCTGTGTCAAACGGCTGCGCGGAGACTTGCCTAACATAACAAGGCATCCCTCCCCCCTCTGTCTCTGTCCCGTTAGGGGGATCGGGGCCATTGAAAAGAGAATATTAAGTTTCGCCTCTATGTCCTCCAGCTTTTGTCATATAGGTGCTACAAGATCTTTAATCATTTGTTCTATCCTGGGAAAAAAGGTGTCTAGCAATGGTTCAAGACTAGTGCTAGGGTTGGCTGGTAATATAGGCTTAACCAATGATGTCTTCCGAGGGGCTCTTTTACAACCAGTTCTCTTTCTCTTGGTGGGGGGGCTATTCAGTACTGAATGATCTCCTGCCATGGACATAACCAGCTCAATATTGGGAACCGCCGTACATGGAAGCATAGGCACAGGCACAGTCACAGGTACATGCTGGGAAAAGTCCGGGCTGGGAGTAGCCCCTACAGTCCCATGATTCTCCACTGTAGTTAAATCCTGGACGAGTTTCCCAGTTTCCAGAGAGAGCCTTATTTTGGTTAAAGCTATCTCCTTTGATATCACTTTGCCTGCCCTGGTTAGGAAGGAGTGAATAGTCGCTACTGTGTTACCCCCAGTAATTCCCCCTGCACCCCCAGCAGCCGTTTTCCTCTTGACCATAGTTAATAGGTCACAAATCCCGTAAAGATAAAACACCACAAGGAACTAAATACACACTTCACTTGGCTGTAATGAGTTGTAATAAACTGTCAACAAAACCTGAGGGCCAATCAGTATACAAAAGTCAACTGTAGGGAAAAATGTAAATAGTACCTTGAACTTTATAGGGCGCCCAGGAATCCAGTGGTCCCAGAATAAAAAGCCAAGGGACCTGGCCCAGCCCAGCCTCTGCCGGCCGTGGACGGGCGCAGACGGGCCCGCTCTTGGCCCAGTCTTCGCCTGGGCACGAGTAATGCCGGGGCGTGTGGTCCTGCCACTCTGCTTCCCGCTTCGCAAGTCTCCCGAGCAGCGGGAGCCCGCAGCCAAATTTGAAAGCGCCTCCAGGCAGAAGTAATGCCGGGGCTTGTGGTCCTGCCCCTCTGCTTCCTGCTTCGAGAGTCTCCTCATTCAAATATTGACCTTAGTGCCTGAAAGATAACGGCACTTGTGACTGCCTGTTTAGCAGTAAAATATAGCAATATTTGGTGTTTAGTGGAGTTATGACAACTTTTTGACCTGGCGCTACTGCACCTGCTGCACCATTTAAATAATGACTCTGTTGTCTGCAAGGTAACTGCACTTGTGGTTGCCTATTTAGGAACAAAATATAGCAATACTAGGTGTTTAGTGGGGTAGCTGGAGATTTTGGTCCCAGTGCCACTGTAGCTGCTGCACTATTGAAATCATGACCCTAGTGCCCGAAAGATAACTGCACTTGTGACTGCCTGTTTAGTTGTAAAATATAGAAATAATTGGTGTTTAGTGGGGTGCCTGGTGCTTTTGGTCATGGTGCCACTGCACTTGCTGCACTATTGAAATCCTGGCCCTAGCGCTTGCTAGATAACTGCACTTGTGACTGCCTGTTTAGTTGTAAAATATAGCAATATTTGTGCGCCGCTGTTGCATCACCTTTTGTGACGCAGCGGCAGCGTAAAAATGCGGCCCATTTACAACGTGACGCATCTAGGGAGATGCGTCACGTTGTAAAGCCCTGCGTCACATTATACCTGCGTCAGGTATAATGTATGCAGGGTGGGCGTTCCAACGCAAAAAAGCCTTGTAGAAGTGACGCAGTGAAATCTACAAGATTTCACTGCGCCACTTCTAGGACGCCACTGCGTCAAATTCTTACGCCTGCTTGAAGCAGGCGTAAGGAGTGACGCAGCACAATGAGGATAGGCCTCCCCCTGCATTGCTGGAGTTGCGTTGTGCTTGCGACACGACTCCAGCAATGCGTGACTTTTGCGTCAACAGATGCGTCAGAATTTCTGACGCATCTGTCAATCCTTGCGCCATGGTGCGCTGTATTGTAAATACGGCGCATCAAAATAGTGGCGCAAGGGTTTCTCAGGGTGGCGCAGGGAAAATGACGCATCTTTACAGATGCGTCACTTTCTTGTAAATCTGCCCCTTGGTGTTTAGAGGAGTTCTGGGCCTGGTGCCACTGCACCTGCTGCACCATTAAAATAACGACCCTGTTGCCTGCAAGATAATTGCCCTTGTGACTGCCTGCTTAGTAGTAAAATACAGCATAGCTTTTGTATATTAACTTTATTTTTAACACGCAATGTTTATTACACCATTGAAATCATGACCCTGTTGTCTTCATGATACCTGCACTTGTGACTGTCAGTCTAGTTTTAAATTTTTGCAATAAACCGGGTTTAGTGTGATCCCTAGAGCTTTTGGCCCAGGTGCCACTGCACCTGCTGCACCATTCAAATCAAGTCCATTTTAACTGCAAGGTAACTGCAATTGTGACTGCCTGTTCAGTAGTCAAATATAGCAATATCATGTGTTTAGAAGAGTTCTGACATATTTTGGGCCCAGTGCTTCTGCACCTGCTGCACCATTTAAATCATGACCCTGTTGTCTGCTAGGTAACTGTACTTGTGGCTGCCTGTTTAGTAGGAAAATATAGCACAGCTCTTGTATATTAATTTTATTTTTAACACGCAATGTTTATTGCAACATTTAGAATTTGATCATAATGACCAAAATAGATTAAGTTGAAAAAACAATCCGATAATGCCTACAAAGTGCAAAGAAAGGTACTGAGGCATGAATAGGAAATGCCACAACTGTTCTAAGACTAAAGCATCTACTTTACACAACTAAGTAAAAAAAACAAGCATTCCAGAATACTGTTAGAAGCTGTCTGCCTTTTCCGTTGGTAGAGATCTTATCTTGACAGTGAATTGGGCTTAAACAGTGTGAAAAGCTTTAGTAGAAGTATTCTAATTGCGTGCAGCCGGGGAAAAAAAATCCTCACAAGAGCTAATGAACACAGTAATTTGGTCATGAAAACTTATAAGAGCCCCCTTTTAAGATATCTTAAATACAAGAGATTTCACAAGCACAGCGCAAGCGCTATGAAGGTGAAACTTAGGGGCATATCTACAAGGGCTGGCGATAAAATTATCGCCGCTTTAGCGTCCGTTTTCGGACGAAAAGCGGCGATAATTTTAACGCCCTATTAGCAAGGACACGCTAACGCGTGAATCCATGCCACATCGCCCTTTCCCTATCGCCCAGCTCTGCATCTCTAATGAGATGCAAAGTGGGCGTTCCTCCCCAGGATAACGGGAGAAATGTCGCTAAGCGACATTTCTCCTATTATCAAGCCTCAGGCAAAGAAGCATAGCGACAAGAAAAGTAGCGATAACCTCTGTTATCGCTACTTTCCTAACGCCTGCTTTGAGACTGACTTAGCCATGATATCCTATGGAAGGTGGATATCATGGCTAAGTATGTCTTGCCCTATCAGCAAGCTATCGCCAAACCTTGTGCGATTATCGCTGTATTTCCAGCGATAATCGCACAATTGGCAGCTTGCGCTCTGAATTTTATCGCTTTGGAGATAAGCGTTGCTGATAGCACGCTATCTCTGCGATAAAATTCAGTTTCGGCCGGCGATAATTATCCTCGCGCTGAGCGATAATTATCGCATGGCCTTGTAGATATGCCCCTTAAAAAGTGAAAAAAGAATGAGTGCTCAGTAATCACTTTCTAAGCAGAGCAAATATTCTTAAAGCCCATTATTAATAACTTTAGGGAGTAAAATAAAAATCATACTCCGCGGGAAAATGTATGAATATATATTTCTAAGAATCAAAAAATGAATTGGGAATTCACTCAAAGAGTTTTTTTGAATTCAGAGTTGAAAATGCAATTTGTCTAATCTGGTTTCAGTTCTCACATCTTAGCAAAGTGAAGGCACAGATACGAAAGAACAACTTCAGAACAGCTGTCTTTTAAGTGTAGAGGCCGCAACCTCTATGTCCTCCGCACTGCCTTTCTAGATGACTCCTTTTCTTGCACCCAGTGCAAGGACTTCTCTGGTGTATGCACCAGAGGGATTTCCCTTTTCTCTCATCTGAGGCTTCAAAGGAAAACCTCCGTGCAGCTTCAGGCTTAACAGGCTTTACATTTTGATAATGATCAGCACTTCATGCACACTGAAGTTATCACATGTGAAAATGAGCCCAACTCCTATTGCTTTCAGTTTGATTTTAGCTTGGGGGCAAAGCTGAGCCGCACAAACAGTGATTTGCTAATGCTAAAGTGACATGATTCAATGCATCCCCGTCCACCCGGGCTATCTAGAGCCTTTATGCCCCCTTGGGGGTGCAGTTTAGGGAACTTACACTCAATCAGCCACACAGGGGTCAGGAAAGACACTAAAAACAATGAAAAGAGTTTTAAAAAAAAAAAAAAAAAAAAGGAATGTGGAGTGGGGCAGGTCTATCATAGCATCAGACTTGGCCTAAGACAGTTTTCTGACCCTGAAGAAGCGGATTGAGAGTTTAGCCTCAGTCTCCTTACCCAGAGGAATAGAAAGGTCACTAGACACTAGGGGCCTCATTTACGAGTTTGTGGTGAAGGACTGCACAGCAAGTCACTTTGCTGTGCTGCCCTGCAGCAAAAGGAAAGGGCAGGAATGTGCCTTATTAATGATATACATCGCATTTCTGCCCTTTCTCACTGCGCTGGTGCCGTTTTGGCTGCCTTACGCCAACGCAGACACCCTTGCACCATGGTGGCGTGGCATGATTGTTCTGGTGCAGAAAGGGGCACCTTCCTGCACAAAAACAATCCCAAGAGGCGTCTTCCTCATTCTATGTTTGCTGCTTTCCTGATCTTGTTCCAGCATATTAAATATGCTCCCCACCTGGCCAGTGACTGTTTTAGCAGCCCGAATTCCATCCAGATATGTACCGGTGAGGTGCAACGCGGAAGTGAAAAGATAATTCTGTAAGAACGTACCATTGTGTTGTCCAAGACTCTGGCATCTCTGCCTCTTAACAGTTCGGTCCAGTTTCAGATCGTTGGTATGAGGTTGGCTTGCGCTACTTGAAAGAGGGGCATCGCTGAGTGCCCAGCCAATTTCTTCTTTAGGTTTTTAAGAGTTGCCACCAGAGACAAGCCTTTCCTTTTTATCACTTCTTTCTGGGTGGTAAAGGAGCCTTTCTTATCGATGATGACCCTTAAGTATTTGTACTTGTCAGTGTTTTCTATCCAGATGTCTCCCCACAGCCTTGTTGGTGTTTTTTTTCCTAATCTTTGAATGTCATAGTCTTGGTTTTACCAAGATTGCTGGTCAAGCCGTTGGCCATAGAATAGGCCTTCATCATGTCGAGCAACCGCTGCAGCCCCACCTGAGTGCGGCTGACCAGGACCACGTCATCGGCTTAGAGGAAGCTGGATATTGCCATGCCCCCTTATTTTGGAGTGTGGGAGTTGCAGGATTGAAGCTGAGGAATCAGGTCCGCCAGAAAAAGATTGAAAAGGGTCGGTGCCAGGACACATCCCTGCTTCAAACCATGGGTAGTTGGAATTTCCCTTGAGGAGTGCGTTCCAGCACCTAGCTTGACCCGTACCCAGGTATCCATGTGGAGCAGAATGGAGCATGTTGAACAAGTCTTGAGTTATTTTTGAGCTTGCCAACTTCCAACACAGCTTTCCCTGGTCGAGATATTGTCGAAGGCCGCTTTAAATACAATGAAGCAGAAGTGTAATGGCGTTTTTGCACCTTGTGTTGCATCCATTAAAAGAGAGATTGCCAGTATGTTTGTTGTTGTGCCTGACATTTTTAAAAACCCTGTCGGACTGTACCCATTTGATCAAGGATTTTATTTCCCCTGGTTTATCATTGATCGCAGCCACAAACACAGCCAGAGTGTTAAGAAGTGAGAGCAGGATGTCCATCTTATTTGATTGGCACTTCACAGAAAGTGCCAATCACAGAAAGTTGTTTGGTTTTCCCCAACTGCCTCTGCCTCCCTGCCTTGAGGGGTGGAAGGCCGGCGAGTCTGGGATGATTGGTTGCAATCCTGTGAGTAGGTAGCCAGCATTTCCTCCCATTCTGGCGTTTTCAAGTGCAAGAATGCCCCATGATCCTTTTCTTCTGCATTTTATTAGGCCTTAGAGGATGCTGAGGACTGAACCCCCAAGCACTCAGGGAGACTGAAGTGCTGCTTGTGTTGCCTACATAGATGTGATAAGCTGGGCCGGCTCCTTCCACAAGAGCAGCAAAGGTCCAACGTAATCCTTGCATTTCACTGTGGCGTTGCATGTTGGAAGTACTCCCATGGTTCTCTCCGCTGAGGTTGCAGGAGTTGTCAGATGGAAGCCCTTCCGTCGTGGAGAGGGACACATGCCCTGTCAATCTCAGGCTCCCTTCAAAGCAGTTTTGTGGGGACTTGATAGAGGGTCTAGACTGAAGATCAATGGTTGTAGGCGAGGGAAGTTGTTCTAAAGTTACTTACGAGAAAAGAGCTGAGCCAGCATCCTACAAAAGGCTGAACTTTGTGTAGATTTTTGGTTGTTTTTACAGGTAGCAAGCCTGTTGTGTGTGATGCCAGTAGAGAGTTTATTAGAGGGGGTCGAGCAGTTTCCTAGTGTCCCCAAAGTTTCCTTCACCTTTTCCTCTTGGCCAGAGGCGGAGTGGTCTATTAAGAGTCCCTCTTCAAGTTGTAGTTAGGGCTTGATCCTAGTTCTCACTCGCTTCGTCACCTGGGCAGGGGAACTATTATCTCTGCCTCATTTCCTCCTTGTGGCTGCTGAGGGGACCATCCCCCTGACCTTCCCAGACCTCTTGAGGTGGCCCGATCTCTGGTCGGTGTGTGATCAGTGACTGTGTGGCACTGCCTCACCCCTCTCCGTCAGTGTACCCTGCAGTGCTAGAGAGGGAGCACGAGTGTGCCAGGCCTTACGAGAAGCTGGGAATGCTACTGCTACCACTCTTCTTCTGCTGACAGGTCTATGTGTGGGGGCTTTAGGGGTTCTGGTAAACAGTCCATCCCATGCGAGCAGTTGATTAATTGCTTAATTCCTGGCACTCAGCTCTGCCTCTCCCCCTCTGTAAGCTTCCTTGTGTCAGCAGCAGAGTGCGCTGATGGGTTTGGTGTTGGCCGTCAAACCTGCTGGGTTTATATGCTGTCCCAGTCCTTTGCCTGCTCCCCTCAGTTTTGTGCTGCCACAAGCTTAAGTTTGTCACTGAGGGGGGGATGGCTAGGGTTAGGGACATGTCTCCCTGTTAGTAGAAGCAGCTTGTGTAAAATGAAGTAAAATAAATAAATAAAATAAACAAAATAAAATAAAGTAAATAAGTGGTGAGGTGCAGGAGCACACCCCACCCGCAAGCCGCACCCGAGCCTGGTCGGACCGCTTCCACGAGTTGGGGCTCAACCTGAGTACAGCGGGGAACCTACCCCGCTGCTGCCTTGCATAAAACTGCCTCTTTACTCCTCTCCTACCGGGCTTTAAGGCCGTATGTTCGCTTGGCTGCGTGGGTTGAAGGATTTCCCTTCATTCTCTTTGCTTGCCTTTTTTTCACTTTTTTCACTGTTTTCACTTTATTCTCTCTCCTTCTTTCTTGCACCTTTTCCGTGTCCCTGCCTCTGCTCGTCCCCCGTGGCCACACCCCCCTGCAGTGCCGCTTCCCACTTCCTGCTTTCCTGCCTCCCAGCTGTCCAGCCCTGTCATGTAGTTCCTACCAATCCGTAGGATCTGCGCATTGTTCGTACAATATAAAGTAAGGGCTTGGTGTCAAGATTGATTCCAGACACCCCCCAGGATATGTTGGCCTATAGACCAGCTAGCTCACAGTGCCACTGTAAGCCCCCCCTAACCTACCAGGGAGCAAATGATTTCTGGCAACCACTGAACATGACAACCCTGATTCCTCAGGAATTGTGGAAACAGTACAAACCCTTTGGCTGAGTCACTCTGTCATGTAGTTCCTAGGAATCCCCAGGACCTGCGCATTTTGGATGAACTAAACTGAGGGCCTGGTGTTCAAACCGACTCCGGATACCCCCACAGGTTACGTTAGCCACTAGACCAGCTAGCTCTACAGAGCCACTACCACCCCCCTGTATCCTACAGTGGTGTAGGTAGTTTCTGGCAACCACTGAACATGACAACCTTGATTTCCTCAGGGATCGTGGAGAACAGTACAGTACTTTTCGCTCAGTCACTCGTGCTTACTTATTCTCTGAAAATACACAGGATGGCGATTAGGACGTTTCAATAAGTATTTATTGGTCCAGCGACAGTCTTGTGTAAAACATATTTGCTGCGACAATTAGGAACAGAAGCATACAAAAGAAATCGCCAGTACTAATATAGTAAACAGTAGATACATTTCTACCATAGTGCTAAGAAGATGAACATATATAGCTCAGATAAGACAGTAGTACTTGCATACTACTATAATGGGCGCCCTACGTACTTTGCCTAAATGTACCTAGCCTAGATATGGAGGTGTAGGATGTATGTGTGCGTATATATATATATATGTATATAGCCAAGAATCCCCTAGGGAAGCTCCAACCCCTCACCTGATGGTAGAGAATGAAGGACGCCGTCTCAGCTCCAAGGATGACACCCCACAAGGGATGTCAGAGCACTGCGTGTCGAATATTCAGCATGCAGGACCCTGTGTCAGCGTAGAAGGAATTCTCCTCTAATTTGCAGGGGGAATAAGGGTGTTATATACTAGAGTAGTCACTCCAGGGTTTCTTCTAGAACCGATATGTTTTGAAAACAATCATAAGTGTTATGAAAACAATCATAAATGTTTTCCTAAAACAAATGTGATCATGCCCAGCAGGCCTGTTCACGAAGACACAGAGCAAACTACTAGGTAAAAGGTCACCCGTCCAGAACCGTTATTGTCGTGTGGATGGGACAATATATGTAAAAAGGGGCATACATGACAGGACTATCCTAATGAACATGACAAATCATGCTCACTTATTCTCAGAGAAATACACAGAGAATACACAGTGGGACGTTTTCAATAATATTTATTGAACCAAAGGTATTCTGTCATAAAATACGTGTGCTGCAATGATTAGTATACAGAAGCAGATAAACATGATTACAAGCACCAACAGCGTAAATAGTGGATATAGTTCTACCATGGTGCTAAACAATTGTATATATGCAGGCATATAAACAAGGCAGTAATCTGGCATACTCCTACTATGCGAACCCTACTCTAAGTGTACCTAGAGAGTATGTAGGCGTAGAGCCAAGAATCCCCCAAGGGACGATCCAACCCCATTACCTAATGGGATAGAGTGAAGAACCCCTACTTGGTCACGAACTGGACACCCCTCACGAGATGTAAGACCGCTGCGTGGTGTAGTCTCAGCATGCTAGGACCCACGGTGTCAGCGGAAGTACCTCCTCTACTAATCTATCGGGATGCTCATCTTTTATAATAGAAAGCAGCCTTGGGATGTACGCATTAGATTAGTGATGTTGTGGACATGTACATAGCCCTGTCGCCCCGTGGATGAAGATAGAGATGACATTTGTATGTAGTAAAGAACAAAACCTTGTACATGGTGTTCAGGGCATTGTGATAATATTGTGCGAAGCTAGATGTAAAACAAGTTTAGTTTCTGATAAACTAATCCAACATTGTCGTGTGTGCAAATGTATGCAAAAGGTCACAGCTTGGAAATGTTATTTCTGAGTACAATGTAAGAAATGAGCTGATTCTCTACATGGGACTAACCCAGGAATATAATACCCACTCCTCATACTAAGGGTCTATGTACCATTGAGTTGGGTAATAATATACATCTGTTATTTAGCGCCAAGAGACCCCGTTGGGGTGAACGTGCGCTTTACAAATACACATGTTATGTTATGTCTAAAAAGCTATCTAAAAAGCCATCAGATAGTTTTAAAAATGTTTAAAAAACTACTCTTTATAAGCATCTAAAAGCGGGCTTCCCAATAAAATATGTAAAAAGTTTTATAAGTCATTATATCATTTGAGATCCCAAATCTCTTCAAAAGCCATGGTGCCTAAAAAAAGAAAAGCTGTTTTGGTACATTTAAAAAAAACAAAAAACAAATTGTTCCCACACGGAAAAGGCCAATTGTCTGTGTTCCGAGTAGTAGACGCAACATTGCTGTTGCCACATCCGCAGACGTTCCCAGAGGCGCACCTCGTAGCATGTTTATGAAGCAAAGGTGATTCCATCCAGTTCCCACAGCAGCCGCTGAGGAAGGAGTTGTATCCCACAAGTTATCCACAGAGCCGTTGTTCACATCACCAGGAGCTGAAGCATCCCAGGGTGGCTTTACGAATGCGTTCATCATCAATGGAATACGCTGGGGCCAGCAATATGCATGGGCCTTTAAGGGGTCCATCAGTACTTCAATGTCCAGTGGCGCAACCAATTCTGATCCGAGACATATATGCAGGATGCATTCTTGGCTGCAAAGCAGGCAGCAGAAGACAGGTTGAATGCAGTCAAGCCAGACTGGCCTGAACTTCAAGAACCAGTGCTAATTAAGCTCTTGAAGCCGAGGTGTGCCGAATAAGACAGGGTGTAAAACTCTGCTCCATTCACGAAGTTTGCCAAATTTGGCAACACTGCGTTCCACGGAGAACACAGAGTTTCCAATAAACTCAGTTTTAGGGCTGTTTGCGGGTGCCACAGGATTTTCTAGCCGGCTGCATGCTCCCGTGAGATTTTACAGTCGCCAACACGTCATTCGGGCGCGCCAGTGACTTCCGGCAGACTTTTTTGCTGTACGCGAACACGCAGGATCTACAGTGGCTGCAATCTGGGGAAGATTCTATCCTCGAGAAGCATCAAAATCTTCCCGAACTGACAATTTGGAGTTAAAAACCTCCTCGAATTGACATTTTGCAAGGAGTCTGTTTTTGTTTATTAACTTTTTTTAAACCTGGATGGAAGTGCCCCCGAGTCTCCAACTTCCCGTTCCTGTCCAGCAGGCTCCTCCCAGCGCTTTGTCCATCTCCTGGCCGCTTTTCATTTGGATTTTGGAACTGGAAGGATCACTCTTTGTTTCTGCTGCTGCATATCCCATTGGATTTAAGAACTTTTGTATTTGAGATTTCACAAGTCAGTTAAAAAACTGGTGTTGTTTGTTTGATTGGGGCCATGCACCTGGATTTATTTATTGTACTGCTAATGGATTTTAAAAATGTATTGTGGTGGGTGGGCTGTTGTTTTTGTAGGGGCCTAGTGATCACTGATTTCTTTGCATTTAATGTTTCTTCTTTTGTAAAGGAAAATGTTTCACAGTTTACTACATTTTCTCCATGTTTTTAATACATTTGCAATATTGATTGAATTCACTATGTGGCCTACTCTGCTAATTAGCCTTCCGGCCAGCAGGCCCAGTGCTAGTCATGAGTGCATGAAACAACTGTTTCTGTGGTGTTTACAGCATTTAGGGCATGGAGGGATTTGGATTAATATAAAATTTACTTTTTTTGTGTTATTTTATTGTTTTTTTTCATGCAAACACTGTATAGGACTAGGTGGGGTAATGCCTTTGAAGGATGTGCGTTGTTGTAAAAAGAAATTAGCTCAATAATTTTCATTTTTGGCATTGCTGAATTAATTATGTCTTCTCTGTTTTACCAAGCCTCCTTTATCTGGCCAGTGTGTGTGTTTGTGTGTTTGCCATAGGCCACCATTTGACTTTGTTCCAGATGCCATGTGGCCACTGGCCAGGGGAAATTTTGTATAGTCAGTTGACTGTCCTTAGGCCTGCAGGTGCTGTTTGTTTAGTAGGCCTCCTGCCTCTTGTTGTTGTGACTTGTGAGTGCCCATATGGCTGGCGGCCATTTTGTGTAGGCAGCCAGTGTGCTTTTGCCATAGGCCTGCCTGCATTCTTTGTTCCAGGCCTCCAGCTTCTTGTTGTGACCATGTGGCTGGCGGCTATTTTGTGTAGGCAGCCAGTGTGCTTTTGCCTTAGGCCTGCATTAGTTCTTTGTTCTAGGCCTCTAGCTTCTGATCATGTGGCTGGCAGCCATTTTGTGTAGGCAGCCAGTGTGCCTTTGCCATAGGCCTGCATGCGTTTTTTGTTTTCTAGGCCTCCTGTTTTTTGTTGTGAGCCTGTGACCATGTGGCTGGCGGCCTTTTTGTGTAGGCAGCCAGTGTGATTTTGCCATAGGCCTGAATGCATTCTTTGTTCTAGGCCTCCTACTTCTTGTTGTGTCCATGTGGTTGGTGACCATTTTGTATAGGCAGCCAGTGTGCTTTTGCAATAGGCCTGCATGTGTTCTTTGTTCTAGGCCTCCTACTTCTTGTTGTGTCCATGTGGTTGGTGACCATTTTGTATAGGCAGCCAGTGTGCTTTTGCCATAGGCATGCATGTGTTCTTTGTTTTCTATTCCTCCTGCTTCTTGTTGTGAGCCTGCGACCATGTGGCTGGCAGCAATTTTGTGTAGGCAGCCAGTGTGTTCTCCCTGTAGGCCTGCATGCGGTATTTTGCCTCCAGCTTCTTGTTGTGACAGGCCATGTGGCTGGCTGCCATTTTGTGTATTCAGCCAGTGTGCTTTTGACATAGGCCTGCATGCGTTCCTTGCTCCAGCTTCCAGGCTTCTTGTTGTGACCATGTGGCTGGCGGCCATTTTGTGTAGGCACTAGGCAGCCAGTGTGCTTTCCCTATAGGCCTGCATGTCTTCTCTTTGTTCCCAATGAATGCCTTCCTGCTCAGTGTTGTTATTGATGACAATGTGGCACTGGCTGGAAGCCATTTTGTGCGCCCAACCAAAATCGGCCCTTTGGCATAGGCTGGATGGATGGTGTAGCAATGAGATAGCAGTTTAATAATAACTTATTATTATATCTTTGAGGATAACTTCACTTATACTTCATTTTTTTTATTTTACTTTTTCTATTTTTTAATTAATTGGTAAATTATATTTTTACAATTTTTTTTCAATGTTGTTTATAATTTTTAAAAAGATTTTGTTTTTGCTCATATCATTTTCCACTACATCGGGCATCAACCTCATGTCTGCTATAGGTGCACAACAGCGTTCATTGTCTAGGGATTATTCCTTCCATTGTAATTTGTCAGCTGCACCTCCCTGAGTGCCACATCACACGTGAGTGACGTCACATGACACACATAAAGCAAACAGTTTCATATGTATGTTGTTGTTTTTGCTCTCTCTTATTCTTCCTGAGCTGTAAGACAGTCACCATGAAAGTTTATGTTGGTGTGGTTTTCCATTTTACGAATAGATATACACTGTATTGTTAATTAAGGGAGTAACAGCAGTAACCACACTAAATGGTATTGTTTTTGTTTGTGCTATTAATTGAACAGCATCAATGCCACGTTTCACTGATGTCCTTCTTGCTTCTTTTCTATTAGGTGCACGACAAGACAACAAGAGACAACACATCACCCACAGTACTGGCAGAAAGAAGGCCTGTGCACAGCGTGACGTGTGATGACCCACACATCAGGCATCTCTTCAACTTGTGAAGCCAAGTGCCACTGCTAACTGACATCTTCAAGATGGCCCCAAAGAAAGGTGCTAAAACTACTACCAAGAAAGTGGCCACTGACAAGAAGAAGAAGAAGCTTACCGCCACTGGTATGTTGCCCCAGATGTTTTTGGGAAAACAAAAAACTGTGCCTGCCGCACCGGCCTCTGGGGAGCAAGCTGGGAGCAGCACCCCCAAATCAATGGACCAATCAAGGCCCAAGCCCATGTCTGTCACAGAGGCAGCCAGTCTAATCACGGCAACGCCGACGAGCAGTAATGTTGACATTGACTTTACTCAATCGCAAAGTAGTACCCAATTGTTGCAGGAAACTCATAGAATTGGACAACAATAAGAACAACAGCCACAACCGCCAACAGTAGTTTCTTCCGAAGTAGGATCAGTTCAAGAGATTGAGCTTCATGCTGAGGAAGTAGAGCAATCAGCTCCAGAAGATCCATAGCCTTCCAGATCTCCAGCTAGAAAATGGAGGGTTAGTGGTGCATCATCTTCTTCTTCAAGCCTCACTTCTGATGATCTAGACACCACTTGGATCCTGCCTAAGTCTGAAAGTGAGACACGCCACAAGACGACTCAGACGAGGCTATGGAAAAAGAAGGTTCCAGAAAGCCTTAGAGTTATGGAGGCAGATGTAGAAGAGGAGGATGACGACGAGTCAGTCATCATGGATGTTAGCCCAGCCCCAGTGGAGACCGACGGTACACCATCCCAACTTCCTAGGGGGGATGTGCCAGTGGCACCACAGATCCAACCACTGCCAGCTGCCATATTTGAAAAGTCCCAGCAGTGACCTACATCCACAACCACCTTAGTAGAAGTAGGCACTGCAGAGAGTTAAACGTCAACACGCCCACCTACCACCAGTTCATCCAACATTGGCAGTGGCACCAGCGTCAGAAAGTTGAGCTCCCCAGTTTGGGACTTCTTTTTGGTTAGCCAGAAGAAGGCAAACATTACCGTATGCTCCCTTTGTGGAGCAAGTGTTAGTCGGGGTAAGCTTGGTACAAACGATGGTACTGGGGGCCAAACAACCCATTTGAGAAAGCAGCATATGATCCATTGGGAGGTGCACCTTAGCGTCCAAAAAACTGCAAGTGTTGTTGGTGAAGGGGTGAAAGCCAACTGAGCAGGGAATCCAAATCCCATCCAGTCATGGTGGAAGGTAAAGAAGAGGAAGACATCTTCTTTATGCAAAGCAGCCCTCTCCCCAGCAGTGCAGTAATATCGCCCACATCAGCAACATCGCAATGACACAAGATTCAGGTCGAGACACCAAGGCAACAGAGGACAGTGACTGCCCTGCTGAAAAGCACATTGAGCCTACCACCGCCTGCTCTCAAGAAGTCACCTGCATCAGTGGCCTCAGGAAAGGAAAAAATTCAGGCTACTATTCCTGCCATGTTTATGCCAGAGGGGCAGTATGAACGCAACCACCCAACGGCACGTTTGTACAACGCGACGCTGTCTAAAATGTTAGCGCTGGACCTCCTTCCTTTTTCTTTTGTTGAAGGGGTGGGTTTTCTTGAATTTGTGGCAGCCATCTGCCTGAAATGGAAGGTTCCCAGCCGGAGCCCAGAGTTGCTGTTCCAGCGCTCCATCACAATATGGTTGAATTGCTTGGACAAGCTTTGCAGCAGAGTGCTGTCCACAGTATCCACCTGACAACAGACATGTGGACAAGTTGCCAAGCGACTGATTACATGTGCATCACTGCACACTGGATCTCTTTTGTGGGGGCTAAAGAAAAAATATCTGGTGGTGTTGACACTGCTGAGATTTTTAATGCTGCTCGGAAGCATGCAACAGTAGCGATGTTCGCAATGGAAAAATCCCATACCGTTGCAAACATTTTGGAAGACTTCAACAACAAGGTCTTTGAATGACTGCGACCAAGAGGGCTTAAGATTGGATGTGTTGCCACAGACAATGGCAGTGATATAGTTAAGCTGGAATAAATTAAGACATTCCCACTCCCGAGTGTATTATATGCTTTAAGGCTGCAACACACGAGTACTCGCTAATTCTTTAGGAAGCATGCTCTCATAAAATGTGATTGTTCATGAAACGCCCTACCTTCTTGAGGGCAGGTTAACAATTTACCCTACCACTATCCTGTACTACGTTTGGGTTTATGTCACTGAATGCGGTCACTTTTCGTACGTCTTCTAAACATAACACTCACGCTACCTTAAAATCACACATGAATTGTTGGTTGTCAAGCAGTATATTTTTGTACAGACAGCTTCCTGTTGTCATGTCACCGTGATATTCTAGCAAAAACCCTGTTACTATAAAACTTAGATCACCACTTGATTTCGATTCCGGGTTCATCATCCTAGAGTTTTTCACGCGTTCTAGATTCACTTAACACTAGTTGAACATTTATTTCCTTCGTGCACCTGCAACTTATTTTGAGAAGAGGTTTAAGACTCACCTGATATATTTGTTTATTTTCCTTTATGCCTCTGCCACTTATCTCAAGAAGAACAGGGAATACAAACTGGGCACCCTCTGCGCATGATATCTATCTGGACACCATTCACGTGGCATTTTTGCTAACATGTCTTTTTTTCATTTAGTATATTGGTAATTATATGGTTTCAGCTGCAGGCTACATTACGTTTTATTTTTGAAGGTGGTATTCAGCCTCTAAGATTAATGTACGCTATTAAATTCACAGGAAAAATCCCCTGATGAAGGGCTCAGCCCGAAATGCATAGGGCGTGTTGACCAAAGAAGGTTCTAAAGTCAATCATGTAAAGCTGTAATGTGATATCAACATTACTATCATTGAACAACAAGACATAAAAAGAATGAACTAATAAATGAAAATTTGAATCACTTCTGGATTAGTGTTTTAAATTTATTGAAATTTGAGAGAGTGTAGATTGGGGACGTTTTTCACAGTTTCAGAAAAACGCCACGGATTTAGTAATATAGTTAAGGCAATGGCTGATGGTGGTTATTTCAGGGTCCTGTGTTTGGCTCACTGCATCAACATCATTGTACAGGACTTTCTCAAAAAAGAAGACCAAGTAAGCAACTTACTGTCCACCTTCAGAAGAATCTGCACTGATTTCAGCCATTCATTTAAAGCTCGGAAACTGCTGAGGGTCATTCAGCGTGATAATAGAATGCATGGTAAAGCTCATACAGGAGGTGCCAACATGCTGGAACTCCACTTATTACATGCTCGAACACCTGTTTGAGCAGTACAGACCTATCAATAAATATGTCATGCAAAGAGGGGATGCAACTATGAAAGGCATGATCATTGAGATGGACCGATGGGGCCTAGTCAAATGCCTGACAGAGATGCTGCTTCTTTTTGAGGTGTTCACACGGGAAGTCAGCAAAGAGGACAGTACCATGGCTAAGCTATCCCATTGTTGCACATGCTACAGGAACAGCTAAATGAGGTGTCTGCAATGTACAAAGGTGTGGAGGAAACAAATGATACGTATGACTTGGTGGAGAGCTTAATCCTTTGATTGTCTGCTAATAAAGGGTGCAAAGAGACATTGTGTCCCCAAACATTACATCTGTGCACCAATTCTTGATCCACAGTACAAACCATTACTGCCCACTTTCATTCCTTTTTCAGACCGGATGTTAGAGAATACAAAACATGGATAGCTGAGCAAGGCAGTGAGCTAGAAAAAGAATGGCAGGGAATTAGAGGCCCACTGCTCCAGTGCACAAGTCCTGTGGGGCAGCCTTCAAGTTCAGAGCCTGAGGGCAGTGCTGTTGGCTCACACCAGCCAAAACCAACAACAAGAACACCATCAACAACAACAAGACCAGGAGCATCAGCCCCCAAATATGAAACTGAGTGGTTTCTACTGGCAGGGTTTAAGTCCAGTGCAAAGGCGAAGGCAAAAGAGGTCCAGCAAAGTGGAGCACCAGCAATGATTATTGAGCGAATGGTCCAGGCCTATCTGGATGATGCAACAGAGGTCTACCTTGATCAAAACACATTGGTGTATTGGTATGGGAAGAGGCGCCAATGGCCAGTGCTCAGCACTCTGGCAATAAACTATCTGCCTTGCCCTGTGGCCAGTGTCTCTGCTGAGCGTGTTTTCAGTGCTGCTGGTGCCGTTCCCAGTCTTTCGGCCCAAAATGTGGAGAGGTTAACCAGGATCAAAATGAATCAGCACTTTATACCAACGGATTACACCATACCTGAAGTACCACAGGAGGAAGATGACGGAGACTCAGTTCATGGAAGTAGTGTGTTAGATGACCTACTTCTGTGTGAACTACCAGAGTTTGAGGACGAGCTCTACTGCCCTGACTACTAGGCTTTCTTTCTTTGACGCCAAAAAAAAAAAGATATAGCTATGGAGCAATATTTATTATTTGTGTCTGGTTGACCAATTCACCTCCACCATCTTTCTCTTAGACACATTTTATTGCCAGATTGGAGTTGCATCTATGTGCAGTGAAGAAGTCCCGACTCGCCCTCCAAAGCCATTTCCCTCAAGCTAGACATTGGACAGAGAATACAAACAAATGTGTGTCTGCCTCCAACCCTGGGCCGAGACTATCTATCCTTTCCTACCCTAGAGGGACTGCCCCACATGCGACATTATTATAATTCGATTTACACTGGCAATTCTCTGCTTTGTGAACAAATGGAGGACCTGCATTCTGCAATGTACCACCAATCGATCACAATGAGCACACCTGAAGAACAAGTAAATGCTGGCATGCATTGCACGCTAAGTGATTGGTGTTTGTTGTGATGTGAACTTGTTGTGATATGTCATCATCATGTGTGTTGATGAGATTGAGAAGAGATGATTCATGTGGTGGGTGTTTGTTTGTTACGCTTAATATGTTAGTGATGATTGAGATGCACAATGTTGGTGGCCTACTGACGGCTGATCAATAATTTTCCCCTGAAGGTTATTTTTTTCCTTCCCCTTTGAGAGATAGGATAGCGCGATTCCTTCACTGGGTCCACTCCACACAGTCCACACTGCTTTGTTTTATTGATTTATGCTTTATACTCCTCAAAGACTCAGACCCAACCAGTCCCTTAGATAATGCAAAGTGTGCAAACACACATCTAGTCTACACAAAAAGTGACTCAATCTTTCCCTTCTTGTTGTTCAATAGCAAAATTGTACTACTACAGGTCGATCTATTGTATTTTGAGTTGGGACTCGGGACACTGCTGGTACGGAGTTAGACACCATACTCGGAGTCAGACTCAGGAGGATCAGAGATGATGGAATGACTCAGGCGGTGGGTGTGAGCGTGACTACTTCGAGAACTGCCACCAGAAGAAGATGGAAGTTTTCAATTTCACTGAAACCAACCAATTTGGCTGATGATGACTTTGAAGTGGCCTAAAGGTAAATAACACCAGACCTACACAAGTATGTGTAGTGGTGGTGGTGAGTGGTGTGACTGACAGCGGTGCGTTGTTTTTTTACTTGATTGGGAAAATGCTATGTTGCTGGGTGTGTGTGTGCTCAGTGCTGTTTATCTCAAATTTGAAGCTAAGTGGAGGTTGGGTGGTGACCTGTTGTTGAAGGTAACTGCCAGAAAGAGAAATTTAGCCATGCTGCCTCTGAGTCTTCTTTTTGCACTCTTTATGCAGTTTAACTTTTCTCCTTGATTCTTCAATATCAATTTTGTATTTCAATCTACAGGCCCTTTACCCTGTGCCATACTGGAAAAACAATACAACATACTCACACTTACCTTACTGAACCGCATCTGCCAGGCACCCAAGAATGACGGACAGTCCAAGAGGAATGCAGATGCAACTCCAAATTTGGCAATGCAGTATCATTTTTTCTCTTTAATCATTAGAACTGTGTGTGTTGTTTATGTTTGTTTATTTGACTTCTACTGCTATTTTAATTTTATTTGCTATCTTTCAAAGCTCAGTACTACAGAATATAATGTAACTTGGGTCTCTATGGGTGCATATGGACAATTTGATTTGGTTTACCTGTACTAGTACTCATCATCATTCATGCATTTCCTTTTCCTCCCATAATAGATTTATGATGGTCGGCTGCCAAGATGAATGTTGTCCTTGTGTAGTGTTTGTCTTTGTCAAACCTTTCCCTCAAATCCCCTTCCCACCCATTCATCGAACCCCTAACCCTCTTTCCCCGGGCTGTGTGATTTATTGCGGTGTGACTAAATTAAATTTACACCATTAACTGATCACACACTTGGTGGGGCGGATGTGGTGAAAGCAACACCAACTCAAGGCAGGGCGAGGATCTTGTTCTAAGTATAGCCCACAATGGCAATATTATATATATATTAGATTTCCCACCCATGCACAGTATTCGATATTTAAATCTTTTTCAGAGGAACATAATTCATATTTGCCAGCATCATCATCCTTCCAGCACTAAAGTTACGCTTGTCCACTTCATAGCTCAAGCTGACTTCATTTTGCTCCTTTTACTAGCTCAACATTCTGATTATTTACATTACTTTAGCATTGCTGATCATGCTTTCTCGTTTGGCAGTCTTCTATTTGTGTACTACTAGTCGTACTCTAGTCTCCCTCTGGTGACTGTCTCATTTTTTTGCAAAGATTGCATATAAAATGCATTAACTTAGTTTTTATTTCAATTTAATTAGATCCCTGTGATGAATATTCTTCATCCTACAGTTTGAGTTCGGCTAGGAGGGAGTGGAATCTCACTTTTGGATCTGGTGCTTTCATTAGTATTCCACTAGCACGCTAGCATGGTGCTGCTGTCTACTACCACCACCATGGCACCTTGGGAAACCATGCAGCCATCGCTTTGCCTAATCACAGGTAAGAAAAGAATTTTAGGGGATTCACTGTTGAACTACAATAATCTAAATACTGTGGAAATTCACATACCCACACCCCCTCCGAGTCCTTAGGGGATAATATAGTTGCAGACTGCAGACTAGGAGGAGAGAGTAGTAGGACAAGTGAGGGTACCTCATAACTATCTGTTGGTGTGTTACACTATCGGCAGGTACAACTATAAAATATGTATTTCCCTAACAAATATAAACTAGAAAACCCACAATACCTGGCCCACCCCTCTACCTAACCCCAACCAATGTCCAAAGTAAAGAAAGTCCAAATAATTGTCCATAAATCAAATATCCATAAATAAATGTGCAAAAAAACCAAGATTTCCCCAACTCCCAGATTCCCACCTTCTCCTCAACAAGTCCCACCCACCAAGCAAAAGATTAGAAAAGGGCAAGAGAGACCTAGTGGAGGGCTAGGAGCTTCCTATCCAACCTGTTGAAATGCTCTTCCATCCTGGCTTCCAGGCGCGCCATCCTCTGGAGCATGTGGTGCTGAAAGTCTCTTTAGAGTCTATAGGAGGGAGCACCAGTGGTTGAATAGCGGCGGGTGGCTGCCTGAACACGGCGCCGTACTAATGGAAGCCCAGGGCATTGGAGGCGGCAGCTGCTGCCGCCTCCTCCTCCTCCAGGACCACCAGCTGCTGGTATTCAGCTCTGATGACCTTCAGCTTCCTTTTCTGGGTCCTGACTGCTACCTCCTGCCTGTTGGGTTGTGATGGATTGGCAGGAGTAGCTATATCAAGAAAGAAAAAAGACAAATTGTAACCAATACTCTTAGCAAAAGAGTAATACATAAAATTATATAGTGGCACAGACAGTAGTACTAGCAGTACATAACATTTGCTGGTATTATCGATTCCTCAGCCCATTTCAATTTTGATGTGATTAGAGTTTCAGGCATTAAGCACTATGGAGTATACAAGTATTCTTCTTCTCTCTTGTTTAGCTAAATTAATGTAGGCATGCCAGCTCAGCTTGCGCCCTAGACAGACATATTTGTGTTGCGTTACTTTGCTACTGTCTGCAGATGGGGCAGCTGTACTACACAATTATCTCTTTTCCTATCATGGCCATGCTCTGTTAAATGCTCAATTGCACTTTCACCCTAACTACAGCAAGGCAGATGAATAGTTACTAATATATGAATGATATACAGCACGAAGTAACCATGCAGCCAATAGGCCACCCATGGCAGACACTGGCAAAATGCCATGGGCAGGGAGTGGGCCATGGAGGGAGAGAATTGATGATGATGGGTGGGTACATATTATATGTTGTGCTTGAAAACTACTATGAGTCAAGGGAGTAGTCTGAAATACAACCTCGCTCAAACCTTTGAATCAAAACCTTGACAAAAAAAACATTCCTTGTTTACTCTTCTTCCCAGGGATTTTTCCATTTATCATCACATTGTTCTTCTAGAATTATTTTTATTCTTCACCCTTAGCTTTGCTACTAAGTCAGCGTTTGAGTTTTACAGTCTCTTCATCCAGTCTTCACCTATGAATACCATCCATCCATTCAAACATGGCTATCATTCTGAACAAACCTTTCACCAACATACATTTGTCCTTTAACCACCCATGCACCCTTGCTTTGACCCATCAACCCCCCTCGGAGGATTCCTTTCACCCATACACTTTCACCCACCCAACCAGGCAGGCATCCTTTCTTTCACCTTTCACCCATCCTTCACCCAACCATGCATCCTATCAGCCACCTATATGTATCCTTTTACCCTATGCATTCTTGCCTGCCAGTCATATTACATTTCACCCATCCTTCCTCCTTCCATCCTTCTTTCCCCTTTCCATCAACCCATCAAGGTCTGACTCTTTTTCGTGAAACTTTCTCTGCTGAGTTGAAGATAGAAGAGGACATTAGTTACTCAACTCCTGCTGAATATGCTAATGCTAAGTAAAGAGGGGTGTCTTCAACTGTACACAACTTAGTCTCAACAGTACTATGTTCACCCTTGGAGTGAGTATATAAATTGTCAATAAGCAAGCAAAATGACTTACCACTGCCCACCACTGTCGCTGGCTCACCACCTGCACCTGCCGCATCTGCTCCCTAGACGGCACCGCCATCCCCGCTGGCCCCGGCACTGGTGGTCGGTGCGGCTAGAAAAAAATTACACATTTTTTAGATGCGATATGTGCCTCCCCATATTTATTTTGTTCTGTAGCAAAATTGAAAACGCATACACCACACACATCACTACAATTCGGGTTCAGACAGTATGTCCTATCAAAAATAATAAAATATCAGTTTGGACATTTTGTTGGTGGCAATTTTTGAAAAGCCTCTCAAGAAGACAACCTTTAAAGGACTGGACTGAGTGACTAGAGCTATTGGTGAAGCTGAGTTTATAAAAAGAAATAAAAGTGGCCAACTGGGAGGACAATCAGACATAAGGTCTTCTTGGTTGGCAAACGTAATGGTGCCGTCCTCCTCCTCCTCATATTTCCTTCCAGCCATGGTGCACGGTATTCAGTTCACCATCAACTGCTCCTAATAAAACTAGGCCTAGATAAGAAGAAGACACAACTTTGGAGTGTCCAACGTGACCATGGTCACTCTCTCGTTTTACTGATTGAGCATGAGAAAGTAAAAGAAAGCCTTCTAATCTCAACAAACATGCGTAGAATACCTTACTTCGGCATGCAATCTGCATGGCATAATAGTAGTAAGGACCAATGGGTGCTCTGAGTCTTACAGTACCACCACTAGGCAGTCAACAAAATATATAAGGGGAGAGGGAAAGCTGACTGAAAAATCCAAAGAAAGGAAGTTACAGACAGAGGCAGTTTGAGCTAAAATACAGACACTAGAAATATAAAATAACTTAGTAAATCGGATAATGCACAGATAACAAGATTTTTTAAACGGATAGGTCGAAGAAGATTTGGGAAAAAAATTAAATTAGGAAACAGGTAGAAAATAGTTCAAATTAAGGAGCAGTATAAGTTAGGGAAATATATATTAATATTAATATTAACAACAGGAGGACTTACTAGGGCCAACAGAGCCATCGGCCGAGGAGCGTTCTTCCTGGGAGGCACCTCCAGCTCCCGCACCCACCTCGGACGACCTCTTGCTCTTGCCCCTGGATGTTGATGTAAGATATAATTAAAGAGACAAGTAATAATTGGTGGTAAATAAATAATCTTTCCAAAAAGATTTTTGGACAGCAAACGGCAATTGCAATAACATAGAACTTTCCAAAATAAGATCGACCATCCTATCTATTCCATAATTCCTAAACCTACCTAGCCCGCCTATTCCAAAGACTTTGGAATAAATTGCAACAAATTATATTTGCTGCTAAGTTCCGATCTCATTCGCAATCATTCTCAACCCCTTTGATGGGCCAATTCACTAATTCTGCATTTTGACTTTTAATGCATAGATGGATGCATGCATCCACCAAATTGGTTGGTTGCTTGTCACTGTACGAGCTACAAAAAAGGTTCTAAGAACTGAAGTGAGAGGACGCGCGCTGCTAAATTACTAATTCTAACTACCACTATCTTAGTGACAGGACAAAGAAAAGGAGTCTCTTTCTAGTCTTCATTACTTAACTTAAGTTCTCACATAATCAGCCCAAGCGAGCGCAAAGTTGCAAACAAGTACGTTTAAGTAGCGCCGAGCACCTGTCTAGAATAACGATCACATAATATAAGATTTGTAAACGTAACTTACCTGCATGAGAGCAGCATGCTTGCTATTTGGGAAAAAAATATTAGCAATAACATAGAACACACAAGTGATAGTAATATCAATAATTAGCTACTCACCAAGCCCCGCGACCTCAACCGCTAGCAGGTCCAGCAGATCATGCTCTCGGTCCAGGATGTCAGACCACCGGTGCGCCAGCTGATTGTGAGTGCGCCAGACCCCAGAGCAGTGATACACTGCCTGGCGCACCCTCGCCCACCGCTGCTGGCACTCCCGGAGCCCAGACCCAGGCCTGCAGCCTGCTGCCAGGGTGTAGGGGAGGTGGCGCTGCATGAAAGAAACCAGCGCTGCCACCTCCACCTCTGAAAAAAAGGCCCGGGGCTGCAACCCTTCTAGGCGCCGCCTTCCACAAGGAAGACAGCTATTCTTTGCCACCTTTTTAGTGGCACAGGTCTCTGCCATGATGTTGGGGAGGCGGAACATAAAATGTAGAAAGTATAAAAAACAGGGAGAAGAAGGAAGGAAGTAAAAAAAATTAAGAAGTAGAGAGAAAAACAGTACAAAACTCACTAAAAACACACAAAAAGTAGAAAAAACGCAAAATATACATTTAAGAAGAGTGAGGGAAAGATAAATAAAAAATATCAGAAAAAAATGTTTTGGGAAAGAAGAATTGAAAAGATTTAGTGGGATTCAAAAAAGTAGGTCCCAGCATCATAACAGAGAAGAAAACAAGATGGCCACCCCCATGCGCGACTGCGTGGATCAGTTTGCGTGATATTGCCCTCCGAACATGCAATCTGCATTGCCGTACGGCGGAAATGTCACGCGAACGGACGGGACAAGCAATTCTGCCCACTCGCGGAACTCCGCGTAGCGAGGCAGAGTATTTTTACCGCTTTGCGAAGTTCCGAGTAGCGCTGCTACGTAAACTCCGCCCAGGCTTAGTGCCGAAGCAGTGTATCATGCGCTCACAGCAATGCAGCACTAGCAGTGCTGTCTCCATTCCGAGTTGAACTGGGACGTCCATTGCGGAGTAAATAGGATGAAACCAGTATTCTGGCCACAAGTAGCAGGACAAGCGGGAGCCCTCCAAAAATGCTTCCCAACACGGACTGTGTGAAAGATGGTATAACTCGGAATATCCAGTGGTGGCTGGTGACATTTGAAAGTGGTGAGGCGTAACACTATTGTCGTACTGCACTGCGGCAAGCGAGCGTAGCGAGCGAGCCCGAACAACCTACGGGGGGTTTGGCGGGGTTCTCCCCTCAAGAAACTTTTGAAAAAAGAGTGGACAAACGGTGCATTTTCAAGCAAATTTAAGGAAGCAGGAAGGTTGATAAAGCAATTAGTGCTAGGCCTAATAAACATAGATCAGTCACTGCACCTCCCCTCCCCTCACTTCACACAGCTTTGCTCTTGTACCTTCACCCAGCTCCACAGAGACCCATGCTCACTCACAGGTGTACACACACCTCTCTACTGGGGATTGCCCAGTAGACAGACAAATACACAACTAACAAGCAGACACATCTCAGTCTTGAAACTGTAAAGCAGAGACACCTAAACGGATCTTATAATAGGAATTATAATGCAGACAAATAGTCAGACACTCAGCCTCCTCCCCCTTCCGTCTCGCTCCTGACTCCTGCCTCTCCTCTTGGTTAGTGTACCCCCTTTCTCTGCCTCTTATTTCCCCTCTCACACCTTCCCTTGGAATGCTTGTGCCACCTGCCTTCCCTATGCCTGCTGCAACAGGGGCAGTGCCAGCTCTCTGCCATCCCTTGACCTCCCGCTTCCTTCGCAGGCATCACAGGTTTTCCCTGAATGTCTTTGCCACCCCTTCCCTGCAGGGGCCCTGCTGCTTTATGGCCACGGTGATTTGAATTTGCTTAAATATTTTACTGTCCTGCCTGCGCACATTTCGTAATTATGTTTTTGAACTGACTCAAGCAGTTTGTCCACATCTGGGAATATTCACTGCCGGGCTTTATGATTATTATTTTAATTAATTTCCAATTGTTCAGCATTCCGTCCATCACTTGTTCCTTTTGCTTTTGTCGCCCTAAGTGGGAAGGGTATGCCCAGACGTGGGTCCCGTGCTCACAGCGCACAACCTGTGTGAATCAGTTCCAATGATACTAGGGCCAAATGTGGAGACACTGCAAGAATTCAATGACATGCAGTGTAGGGTAAAAACAATTATAAGGGCAGTGAATATGAAGGAAGAAAAATCAAATGAACATGCTGTGTGTGACACTGCTTAGAGCCGGCAAGTGAGATGTCACATAAATAGTAAACTCATGTTTTAAAATGTTTGCTGCAGTCTGTCTTCAGAGTCAGTAAAGTGGTCAGTCTTAATTAAAATAGCAGGTAGTGGTATATTTTGTGGCTAGAGAATCTCAAATTAAAGGTGAGAGCTAGGAGCAGCTCTGAATGTCAATATTGATGCACATTTAGAATAATTATTCAAACAACTAAAAATGTACTGCATTTCTCACTTTATATATTTGTTAAGTCTCCTTATAGTTTCATACCACGATGAACGCACACAGTTCTGAGAGTTAATATTACTAGTCAACTATTGACTTCAGGTACATATAAAAACCATACAGTGAGCACATTTAAAACTTTCCAGAAGTTAAACAGTATGTCACATCATTCAGGTTCCAACCTATAGCTACTATACCTTGACTAGTCCATAGAAGCGCCTGGGTGGGTCTGGCATAACTTTACCAGAAATCGTTATTTCTCGTTCTTCCTTCTCATCAAGACTAAAACTTTGATTCGAAAATGACCACGTCTGAGGTTGTGTCGTCTTCTGGAGGTGCAGACCTTCAGATTAAGCAAGTTGGCAGCTTGCTCCATTCGGCAGTAGATCGGAGTTGACCCGGGAGCAGCAGGTTGCAGCCATGGCGTGTTAACTTGTGCCTCCGCCACTCCTCGGTGGGTTCTGCTGAGCTCCGGACCCGAGTGCCAGCATCTTCTTAGCAGTCCAGCCTGGAATCATCTTCCCAGTGACATTACCATTCACAGGCTGTCTGACCTGTTGCCGGCAGCTCTGCGCCTCGTGCGATCACAGCTGGGCGGTGTGCAGTGTATCCCTCCGCCTGAATGCTCGCGCTGCCAGTTATCTGCTCTTTGATGCCAATTAGTGCACCTTTTACAAAGCAGGCTCCACATTGATTACACTCTGTGACCTTCAGGCAAACCCGTACTAATTGGAAACCTTCTGGAGGGCAGTGTGGAAAGGCAGCCGAGTGTGGCGCTGATGAAGGAAAACCGGCCGACTTTCCAGTTCAGCGAACACCCACCCACCTCCCACAGTGTTTTCTTGACTAACAGGTGTGTAAAACCAGGGGTCAATCAATCAAAATTGGATTGCAGGAAACTCCACGTCCTTACAAATCGCAGCCTGGTCCCGCATGTTCTGAATCCTGGAGGAACAGGAAGCAGCCAGCAGGCAGCCTCCCTACCCTAAGCCAATCACAATGCTGCAACGGCAGCGTTGTGATTGGTGAGGCGCAGCGGAGTGCGCCCCAGCCAGGCCATTTTCTCTAAGTAGGCTGCATCATGCAGCCTGCATAGAGAAAACGGGAGAGTGCGCATGACTGGGTTGGTCGGCCCTGGGGCAGACCAAACAGTCAGTACCCACAACAGTGGGCAAGCCACTCCCCCCCTGCCCTCGAGCAGGACCGCCCACCCGCCCGCCCCCAACCAGGCACTCCAGGCACTTCTGCTTTCTCGCAGTGCGAGAAGCAGAAACATAAAATGGTAGTTTTACCATTTTATGTTTCTGCCTTCTCGCACTGCGAGAAAGCAGTGGGGCGATACCCCCACGCCCCTATGGAGGAGCCGCCACTGGGAATATCGTCTGAAAGGTGGTAACCAAACCATAGCTGATACATTTAAAAAAGTGCACTATTCCTTTTGTATCAGACATGTTAAAGATACGATGGACCAGCTCCCCAAAATAAAGTGGGAAGTTAGTGTGGAGTAGTGTCTGTATCTCAGACGAGGACCTTGCACCCTGTTGATCAAACGTCTCTTTGGCCGAAGTTAAGGCCACATCCTTCCGTAAAAGCATGGCTTTCAGTTTGCTCAGGGAGTCACGTTTTATGTTGGAGACATTTATTGAAGGCCATAGTGCTGCCTCCCTAACTGTGTGGGCAGGTGGAAACAGTACTTGTGTAAAAGAAGTGACAATGGAATTAAACGTCACTAGATGAGCGATGCCCGGTTCCATTCCGCAGCAACCTTGATCACTCAGCATCAAATAGCTCCCATTCAAGAGCAGCCTGAACACAGGATGAATCACGGCAGCTGGGGAACCCTTCAGATAAGAAGACAAGTTTCCCATTGAAGCATTGCATGCTCCATGGAGAGAGATGTCCTTGCATACCGAGGGACCACTTAAGGCGTATTCACAGTCGGAGCAACTAAGAAAAACTTGTGTGTCCCCATTCCTGCATCTAAACCTGAATGGTACTTCCCAATACTCGTGCACATGTCGTTCCCATAGTGCTCACTTCATATCTGCCTACCTGTTGGTATTGGAGACAATATTGGAATTGAAAGGTCGTGACCGGCAGGGTGATGTAACCATGGATTATCCAGTCAGTGGATGGTGTCTCAGCCACGGTGAAAGGTAATTAGTCTAATTTTTCAATGTGCAACATGGTATATTTTGCATCTCTACGTGCCATTGTCATCTGTCTTTCTGTTAGATCGTATGCTGAAAACAGATTTGTACTGTCAATGTAACACCATGGCACGTGGCCAGAACGTAACGTTTGTAACGTCCAGCTCATTATTATTATTGACCGTAATTGTGATTGTGCATGTTGTAATATAAAACACACAAGATGATGGACGGAATGCTGCACATTGGCAAACATTCACCCCCAGTCACAGATCTGGGTTTAATCCATCGTTATTTTGCTTCACCACGCCACCCCAGTTCAGACATAGCCATATGCAAATCAGTCTTGACCCTGTGCCTCATGGGAACCGTCCAGACCGAACTGCCAAGCCATGTCTTCCCTGGACCGGAATAAAGCATCCTAGGACCGGTTTCAGGCTATCAGCCTTCATCAGCCAGGATAGCTTGACTCCAGTGGCGTAGTGAGCACGGGACCGACGTCTGGGCATACCCTTCCCACTTAGGGCGAAATGCAAAACACACAAGATGATGGACGGAATGCTGCACATTGGCAAACATTCACCCCCAGATCTGGATTTAATCCATCGTTATTTTGCTTCACCACGCCACCCCAGTTCAGACATTGCCATATGCAAATCAGTCTTGACCCTGTGCCTCATGGGAACAGTCCAGACCGAACTGTCAAGCCATGTCTTCCCTGGACCGGAATCAAGCATCCTAGGACCGGTTTCAGGCTATCAGCCTTCATCAGCCAGGATAGCTTGACTCCAGTGGCGTAGTGAGCACGGGACCCACGTCTGGGCATATCCTTCCCACTTAGAGACAAATGAAAAACACACAAGATGATGGACGGAATTCTGCACATTGGCAAACATTCACCCCCAGTCACAGATCTGGGTTTAATCCATCGTTATTTTGCTTCACCACGCCACCCCAGTTCAGACATAGCCATATGCAAAGCAGTCTTGACCCTGTGCCTCATGGGAACAGTCCAAACCGAACTGCCAAGCCATGTCTTCCCTGGACCGGAATCAAGCATCCTAGGACCGGTTTCAGGCTATCAGCCTTCATCAGCCAGGATAGCTTGACTCCAGTGGCGTAGTGAGCACGGGACCCACGTCTGGGCATACCCTTCCCACTTAAGGCGAAATGCAAAACACACAAGATGATGGACGGAATGCTGCACATTGGCAAACATTCACCCCCAGTCACAGATCTGGGTTTAATCCATCGTTATTTTGCTTCACCACGCCACCCCAGTTCAGACATAGCCATATGCAAATCAGTCTTGACCCTGTGCCTCATGGGAACAGTCCAGACCGAACTGCCAAGCCATGTCTTCCCTGGACCGGAATCAAGCATCCTAGGACCGGTTTCAGGCTATCAGCCTTCATCAGCCAGGATAGCTTGACTCCAGTGGCGTAGTGAGCACGGGACCCACGTCTGGGCATACCCTTCCCACTTAAGGCAAAATGCAAAACACACAAGATGATGGACGGAATGCTGCACATTGGCAAACATTCACCCCCAGTCACAGATCTGGGTTTAATCCATCGTTATTTTGCTTCACCACGCCACCCCGTGGCTCCAGTGGCGTAGTGAGCACGGGACCCACGTCTGGGCATACCCTTCCCACCTAGGGCGAAATGCAAAACACACAAGATGATGGACGGAATGCTGCACATTGGCAAACATTCACCCCCAGTCACAGATCTGGGTTTAATCCATCGTTATTTTGCTTCACCACGCCACCCCAGTTCAGACATAGCCATATGCAAATCAGTCTTGACCCTGTGCTTCATGGGAACATTCCAGACCGAACTGCCAAGCCATGTCTTCCCTGGACCGGAATCAAGCATCAAGCATCCTAGGATCCGGTTTCAGGCTATCAGCCTTCATCAGCCAGGATAGCTTGACTCCAGTGGCGTAGTGAGCACGGACCCACGTCTGGGCATACCCTTCCCACTTAGGGCAAAATGCAAAACACACAAGATGATGGACGGAATGCTGCACATTGGCAAACATTCACCCCCAGTCACAGATCTGGGTTTAATCCATCGTTATTTTGCTTCACCACGCCACCCCAGTTCAGACATAGCCATATGCAAATCAGTCTTGACTCCTGTGCCTCATGGGAACAGTCCAGACCGAACTGCCAAGCCATGTCTTCCCTGGACCGGAATCAAGCATCCTAGGACCGGTTTCAGGCTATCAGCCTTCATCAGCCAGGATAGCTTGACTCCAGTGGCGTAGTGAGCACGGGACCCACGTCTGGGCATACCCTTCCCACTTAAGGCGAAATGCAAAACACACAAGATGATGGACGGAATGCTGCACATTGGCAAACATTCACTCCCAGTCACAGATCTGGGTTTAATCCATCGTTATTTTGCTTCACCACGCCACCCCAGTTCAGACATAGCCATATGCAAATCAGTCTTGACCCTGTGCCTCATGGGAACAGTCCAGACCGAACTGCCAAGCCATGTCTTCCTGGACCGGAATCAAGCATCCTAGGACCGGTTTCAGGCTATCAGCCTTCATCAGCCAGGATAGCTTGACTCCAGTGGCGTAGTGAGCACGGGACCCACGTCTGGGCATACCCTTCCCACTTAGGGCAAAATACAAAACACACAAGATGATGGACGGAATGCTGCACATTGGCAAACATTCACCCTGAGTCACAGATCTGGGTTTAATCCATCGTTATTTTGCTTCACCACGCCACCCCAGTTCAGACATAGCCATATGCAAATCAGTCTTGACCCTGTGCCTCATGGGAACAGTCCAGACCGAACTGCCAAGCCATGTCTTCCCTGGACCGGAATCAAGCATCCTACGACCGGTTTCAGGCTATCAGCCTTCATCAGCCAGGATAGCTTGACTCCAGTGGCGTAGTGAGCACGGGACCCACGTCTGGGCATACCCTTCCCACTTAGGGCGAAATGCAAAACACACAAGATGATGGACGGAATGCTGCACATTGGCAAACATTCACCCCCAGTCACAGATCTGGGTTTAATCCATCGTTATTTTGCTTCACCACGCCACCCCAGTTCAGACATAGCCACATGCAAATCATTCTTGACCCTGTGCCTCATGGGAACAGTCCAGACCGAACTGCCAAGCCATGTCTTCCCTGGACCGGAATCAAGCATCCTAGGACCGGTTTCAGGCTATCAGCCTTCATCAGCCAGGATAGCTTGACTCCAGTGGCGTAGTGAGCACGGGACCCACGTCTGGGCATACCCTTCCCACTTAGGGCGAAATGCAAAACACACAAGATGATGGACGGAATGCTGCACATTGGCAAACATTCACCCCCAGTCACAGATTTGGGTTTAATCCATCGTTATTTTGCTTCACCACGCCACCCCAGTTCAGACATAGCCATATGCAAATCAGTCTTGACCCTTTGCCTCATGGGAACAGTCCAGACTGAACTGCCAAGCCATATCTTCCCTGGACCGGAATGAAGCATCCTAGGACCGGTTTCAGGCTATCAGCCTTCATCAGCCAGGATAGCTTGACTCAATTGGCGTAGTGAGCATGGGACCCACGTCTGGGCATACCCTTCCCACTTAGAGCAAAATGCAAAACACACAAGATGATGGACGGAATGCTGCACATTGGCAAACATTCACCCCCAGTCACAGATTTGGGTTTCATCCATCGGTATTTTGCTTCACCACGCCACCCCAGTTCAGACATAGCCATATGCAAATCAGTCTTGACCCTGTGCCTCATGGGAACAGTCCAGACCAAACTGCCATGCCATGTCTTCCCTGGACCAGAATCAAGCATTCTAGGACCGGTTTCAGGCTGTCAGCCTTCATCAGCCAGGATAGCTTGACTCCAGTGGCGTAGTGAGCACGGGACCCACATCTGGGCATACCCTTCCCACTTAGGGCGAAGTGCAAAACACACAAGATGATGGACGGAATGCTGCACATTGGCAAACATTCACCCCCAGTCACAGATCTGGGTTTAATCCATCGTTATTTTGCTTCACCACGCCACCCCTGTTCAGACATAGCCAATGCAAATCAGTCTTGACCCTGTGCCTCATGGGAACAGTCCAGACCGAACTTGCCACTGGATTCAAGATAGCCTGGCTGATGACGGCTGTAAGCCAGAAACCGGTCCCAGGATGCTTGTTTCCGGTCCAGGGAAGACATGGCTTGTCAGTTCGGGCTGGACTGTTCCCATGAGGCACAGGGTCAGACTGATTTGCATATGGCCATGTCTGAACTGGGGTGGCGGAGTGAGCTAAAGAATGATGATGGATTAAATCCAGATCAGTTGACTGGGGGTGAGTGCTTGCAATGTTCAACACTCCGTCCATCATCCCCTTTGGTTTTGCTATGTTCGCCCTAAGTTGGCAGGGTATGCCCAGACGTGGGTCCCTTGCTCACTTTGCCACTGGATTCAAGATAGCCTGGCTGATGACGGCTGTAAGCCAGAAACCGGTCCCAGGATGCTTGTTTCCGGTCCAGGGAAGACATGGCTTGGCAGTTCGGGCTGGACTGTTCCCATGAGGCATAGGGTCAGACTGATTTGTATATGGCCATGTCTGAACTGGGGTGGCGGAGTGAGCTAAAGAATGATGATGGATTAAACCCAGATCAGTTGACTGGGGGTGAGTGCTTGCAATGTTCAACACTCCGTCCATCATCCCCTTTGGTTTTGCTATGTTCGCCCTAAGTTGGCAGGGTATGCCCAGACTTTGGTCCCTTGCTCACTTTGCCACTGGATTCAAGATAGCCTGGCTGATGACGGCTGTAAGCCAGAAACTGGTCCCAGGATGCTTGTTTCCGGTCCAGGGAAGACATGGCTTGGCAGTTCAGGCTGGACTGTTCCCATGAGGCACAGGGTCAGACTGATTTGCATATGGCCATGTCTGAACTGGGGTGGCAGAGTGAGCTAAAGAATGATGATGGATTAAACCCAGATCAGTTGACTTGGGTGAGTGCTTGCAATGTTCAACACTCCGTCCATCATCCCCTTTGATTTTGCTATGTTCGCCCTAAGTTGGCAGGGTATGCCCAGACGTGGGTCCCTTGCTCACTTTGCCACTGGATTCAAGATAGCCGGGCTGATGACGAATGTAAACCAGAAACCGGTCCCAGGATGCTTGTTTCCGGTCCAGGGAAGACATGGCTTGGCAGTTCGTGTTGGACTGTTCCCATGAGGCACAGGGTCAGACTGATTTGCATATGGCCATGTCTGAACTGGGGTGGCGGAGTGAGCTAAAGAATGATGATGGATTAAACCCAGATCAGTTGACTGGGGGTGAGTGCTTGCAATGTTCAACACTCCGTCCATCATCCCCTTTGGTTTTGCTATGTTCGCCCTAAGTTGGCAGGGTATGCCCAGACGTGGGTCCCTTGCTAACTTTGCCACTGGATTCAAGATAGCCTGGCTGATGACGGCTGTAAGTCAGAAACCGGTCCCAGGATGCTTGTTTCCGGTCCAGGGAAGACATGGCTTGGCAGTTCGGGCTGGACTGTTCCCATGAGGCACAGGGTCAGACTGATATGCATATGGCCATGTCTGAACTGGGGTGGCGGAGTGAGCTAAAGAATGATGATGGATTAAACCCAGATCAGTTGACTGGGGGTGAGTGCTTGCAATGTTCAACACTCCGTCCATCATCCCTTTGGTTTTGCTATGTTCGCCCAAAGTTGGCAGGGTATGCCCAGACGTGGGTCCCTTGCTCACTTTGCCACTGGATTCAAGATAGCCTGGCTGATGACGGCTGTAAGCCAGAAACCGGTCCCAGGATGCTTGTTTCCGGTCCAGGGAAGACATGGCTTGGCAGTTCGGACTGGACTCTTCCCATGAGGCACAGGGTAAGACTGATTTGCATATGGCCATGTCTGAACTGGGGTGGCGGAGTGAGCTAAAGAATGATGATGGATTAAACCCAGATCAGTTGACTGGGGGTGAGTGCTTGCAATGTTCAAAACTCCGTCCATCATCCCCTTTGGTTTTGCTATGTTCGCCCTAAGTTGGCAGGGTATGCCCAGACGTGGGTCCCTTGCTCACTTTGCCACTGGATTCAAGATAGCCTGCGCTGATGACGGCTGTAAGTCAGAAACCGGTCCCAGGATGCTTGTTTCCGGTCCAGGGAAGACATGGCTTGGCAGTTCGGGCTGGACTGTTCCCATGAGGCACAGGGTCAGACTGATTTGCATATGGCCATGTCTGAACTGGGGTGGCGGAGTGAGCTAAAGAATGATGATGGATTAAACCCAGATCAGTTGACTGGGGGTGAGTGCTTGCAATGTTCAACACTCCGTCCATCATCCCCTTTGGTTTTGCTATGTTCGCCCTAAGTTGGCAGGGTATGCCCAGACGTGGGTCCCTTGCTCACTTTGCCACTGGATTCAAGATAGCCTGGCTGATGATGGCTGTAAGCCAGAAACCGGTCCCAGGATGCTTGTTTCCGGTCCAGGGAAGACATGGCTTGGCAGTTCGGGCTGGACTGTTCCCATGAGGCACAGGGTCAGACTGATTTGCATATGGCCATGTCTGAACTGGGGTGGCGGAGTGAGCTAAAGAATGATGATGGATTAAACCCAGATCAGTTGACTGGGGGTGAGTGCTTGCAATGTTCAACACTCCGTCCATCATCCCCTTTGGTTTTGCTATGTTCGCCCTAAGTTGGCAGGGTATGCCCAGACGTTGGTCCCTTGCTCACTTTGCCACTGGATTCAAGATAGCCTGGCTGATGACGGCTGTAAGCCAGAAACCGGTCCCAGGATGCTTGTTTCCGGTCCAGGGAAGACATGGCTTGGCAGTTCAGGCTGTACTGTTCCCATGAGGCACAGGGTCAGACTGATTTGTATATGGCCATGTCTGAACTGGGGTGGCGGAGTGAGCTAAAGAATGATGATGGATTAAACCCAGATCAGTTGACTGGGGGTGAGTGCTTGCAATGTTCAACATTCCGTCCATCATCCCCTTTGGTTTTGCTATGTTCGCCCTAAGTTGGCAGGGTATGCCCAGACGTGGGTCCCTTGCTCACTTTGCCACTGGATTCAAGATAGCCTGGCTGATGACGGCTGTAAGCCAGAAACCGGTCCCAGGATGCTTGTTTCCGGTCCAGGGAAGACATGGCTTGGCAGTTCGGGCTGGACTGTTCCCATGAGGCACAGGGTCAGACTGATTTGTATATGGCCATGTCTGAACTGGGGTGGCGGAGTGAGCTAAAGAATGATGATGGATTAAACCTAGATCAGTTGACTGGGGGTGAGTGCTTGCAATGTTCAACACTCCGTCCATCATCCCCTTTGGTTTTGCTATGTTCGCCCTAAGTTGGCAGGGTATGCCCAGACGTGGGTACCTTGCTCACTTTGCCACTGGATTCAAGATAGCCTGGCTGATGACGGCTGTAAGCCAGAAACCGGTCCCAGGATGCTTGTTTCCGGTCCAGGGAAGACATGGCTTGGCAGTTCGGGCTGGACTGTTCCCATGAGGCACAGGGTCAGACTGGTTTGCATATGGCCATGTCTGAACTGGGGTGGCGGAGTGAGCTAAAGAATGATGATGGATTAAACCCAGATAAGTTGACTGGGGGTGAGTGCTTGCAATGTTCAACACTCCGTCCATCATCCCCTTTGGTTTTGCTATGTTCGCCCTAAGTTGGCAGGGTATGCCCAGACGTGGGTCCTTGCTAACTTTGCCACTGGTTTCAAGATAGCCTGGCTGATGACGGCTGTAAGCCAGAAACCGGTCCCAGGATGCTTGTTTCCGGTCCAGGGAAGACATGGCTTGGCAGTTCTGGCTGGACTGTTCCCATGAGGCACAGGGTCAGACTGATTTGCATATGGCCATGTCTGAACTGGGGTGGCGGAGTGAGCTAAAGAATGATGATGGATTAAACCCAGATCAGTTGACTGGGGGTGAGTGCTTGCAATGTTCAACACTCCGTCCATCATCCCCTTTGGTTTTGCTATGTTCGCCCTAAGTTGGCAGGGTATGCCCAGACGTGGGTCCCTTGCTCACTTTGCCACTGGATTCAAGATAGCCTGGCTGATGACGGCTGTAAGCCAGAAACTGGTCCCAGGATGTTTGTTTCCGGTCCAGGGAAGACATGGCTTGGCAGTTCGGGCTGGACTGTTCCCATGAGGCACAGGGTCAGACTGATTTGCATATGGCCATGTCTGAACTGGGGTGGCGGAGTGAGCTAAAGAATGATGATGGATTAAACCCAGATAAGTTGACTGGGGGTGAGTGCTTGCAATGTTCAACACTCCGTCCATCATCCCCTTTGATTTTGCTATGTTCGCCCTAAGTTGGCAGGGTATGCCCAGACGTGGGTCCCTTGCTCACTTTGCCACTGGATTCAAGATAGCCGGGCTGATGACGACTGTAAACCAGAAACCGGTCCCAGGATGCTTGTTTCCGGTCCAGGGAAGACATGGCTTGGCAGTTCGTGTTGGACTGTTCCCATGAGGCACAGGGTCAGACTGATTTTCATATGGCCATGTCTGAACTGGGGTGGCGGAGTGAGCTAAAGAATGATGATGGATTAAACCCAGATCAGTTGACTGGGGGTGAGTGCTTGCAATGTTCAACACTCCGTCCATCATCCCCTTTGGTTTTGCTATGTTCGCCCTAAGTTGGCAGGGTATGCCCAGACGTGGGTCCCTTGCTCACTTTGCCACTGGATTCAAGATAGCCTGGCTGATGACGGCTGTAAGCCAGAAACCGGTCCCAGGATGCTTGTTTCCGGTCCAGGGAAGACATGGCTTGGCAGTTCGGGCTGGACTGTTCCCATGAGGCACAGGGTCAGACTGATTTGCATATGGCCATGTCTGAACTGGGGTGGCGGAGTGAGCTAAAGAATGATGATGGATTAAACCTAGATCAGTTGACTGGGGGTGAGTGCTTGCAATGTTCAACACTCCGTCCATCATCCCCTTTGGTTTTGCTATGTTCGCCCTAAGTTGGCAGGGTATGCCCAGACGTGGGTCCCTTGCTCACTTTGCCACTGGATTCAAGATAGCCTGGCTGATGACGGCTGTAAGCCAGAAACCGGTCCCAGGATGCTTGTTTCCGGTCCAGGGAAGACATGGCTTGGCAGTTCGGGCTGGACTGTTCCCATGAGGCACAGGGTCAGACTGGTTTGCATATGGCCATGTCTGAACTGGGGTGGCGGAGTGAGCTAAAGAATGATGATGGATTAAACCCAGATAAGTTGACTGGGGGTGAGTGCTTGCAATGTTCAACACTCCGTCCATCATCCCCTTTGGTTTTGCTATGTTCGCCCTAAGTTGGCAGGGTATGCCCAGACGTGGGTCCTTGCTCACTTTGCCACTGGATTCAAGATAGCCTGGCTGATGACGGCTGTAAGCCAGAAACCGGTCCCAGGATGCTTGTTTCCGGTCCAGGGAAGACATGGCTTGGCAGTTCGGGCTGGACTGTTCCCATGAGGCACAGGGTCAGACTGATTTGCATATGGCCATGTCTGAACTGGGGTGGCGGAGTGAGCTAAAGAATGATGATGGATTAAACCCAGATAAGTTGACTGGGGGTGAGTGCTTGCAATGTTCAACACTCCGTCCATCATCCCCTTTGGTTTTGCTATGTTCGCCCTAAGTTGGCAGGGTATGCCCAGACGTGGGTCCCTTGCTCACTTTGCCACTGGATTCAAGATAGCCTGGCTGATGACGGCTGTAAGCCAGAAACTGGTCCCAGGATGCTTGTTTCCGGTCCAGGGAAGACATGGCTTGGCAGTTCGGGCTGGACTGTTCCCATGAGGCACAGGGTCAGACTGATTTGCATATGGCCATGTCTGAACTGGGGTGGCGGAGTGAGCTAAAGAATGATGATGGATTAAACCCAGATAAGTTGACTGGGGGTGAGTGCTTGCAATGTTCAACACTCCGTCCATCATCCCCTTTGGTTTTGCTATGTTCGCCCTAAGTTGGCAGGGTATGCCCAGACGTGGGTCCCTTGCTCACTTTGCCACTGGATTCAAGATAGCCTGGCTGATGACGACTGTAAGCCAGAAACCGGTCCCAGGATGCTTGTTTCCGGTCCAGGGAAGACATGGCTTGGCAGTTCGTGCTGGACTGTTCCCATGAGGCACAGGGTCAGACTGATTTGCATATGGCCATGTCTGAACTGGGGTGGCGGAGTGAGCTAAAGAATGATGATGGATTAAACCCAGATCAGTTGACTGGGGGTGAGTGCTTGCAATGTTCAACACTCCGTCCATCATCCCCTTTGGTTTTGCTATGTTCGCCCTAAGTTGGCAGGGTATGCCCAGACGTGGGTCCCTTGCTAACTTTGCCACTGGATTCAAGATAGCCTGGCTGATGACGGCTGTAAGTCAGAAACCGGTCCCAGGATGCTTGTTTCCGGTCCAGGGAAGACATGGCTTGGCAGTTCGGGCTGGACTGTTCCCATGAGGCACAGGGTCAGACTGATATGCATATGGCCATGTCTGAACTGGGGTGGCGGAGTGAGCTAAAGAATGATGATGGATTAAACCCAGATCAGTTGACTGGGGGTGAGTGCTTGCAATGTTCAACACTCCGTCCATCATCCCCTTTGGTTTTGCTATGTTCGCCCAAAGTTGGCAGGGCATGCCCAGACGTGGGTCCCTTGCTCACTTTGCCACTGGATTCAAGATAGCCTGGCTGATGACGGCTGTAAGCCAGAAACCGGTCCCAGGATGCTTGTTTCCGGTCCAGGGAAGACATGGCTTGGCAGTTCGGACTGGACTCTTCCCATGAGGCACAGGGTAAGACTGATTTGCATATGGCCATGTCTGAACTGGGGTGGCGGAGTGAGCTAAAGAATGATGATGGATTAAACCCAGATCAGTTGACTGGGGGTGAGTGCTTGCAATGTTCAAAACTCCGTCCATCATCCCCTTTGGTTTTGCTATGTTCGCCCTAAGTTGGCAGGGTATGCCCAGACGTGGGTCCCTTGCTCACTTTGCCACTGGATTCAAGATAGCCTGGCTGATGACGGCTGTAAGTCAGAAACCGGTCCCAGGATGCTTGTTTCCGGTCCAGGGAAGACATGGCTTGGCAGTTCGGGCTGGACTGTTCCCATGAGGCACAGGGTCAGACTGATTTGCATATGGCCATGTCTGAACTGGGGTGGCGGAGTGAGCTAAAGAATGATGATGGATTAAACCCAGATCAGTTGACTGGGGGTGAGTGCTTGCAATGTTCAACACTCCGTCCATCATCCCCTTTGGTTTTGCTATGTTCGCCCTAAGTTGGCAGGGTATGCCCAGACGTGGGTCCCTTGCTCACTTTGCCACTGGATTCAAGATAGCCTGGCTGATGACGGCTGTAAGCCAGAAACTGGTCCCAGGATGCTTGTTTCCGGTCCAGGGAAGACATGGCTTGGCAGTTCAGGCTGGACTGTTCCCATGAGGCACAGGGTCAGACTGATTTGCATATGGCCATGTCTGAACTGGGGTGGCGGAGTGAGCTAAAGAATGATGATGGATTAAACCCAGATCAGTTGACTGGGGTGAGTGCTTGCAATGTTCAACACTCCGTCCATCATCCCCTTTGGTTTTGCTATGTTCGCCCTAAGTTGGCAGGGTATGCCCAGACGTGGGTCCCTTGCTCACTTTGCCACTGGATTCAAGATAGCCTGGCTGATGACGGCTGTAAGCCAGAAACCGGTCCCAGGATGCTTGTTTCCGGTCCAGGGAAGACATGGCTTGGCAGTTCGGGCTGGACTGTTCCCATGAGGCACAGGGTCAGACTGATTTGCATATGGCCATGTCTGAACTGGGGTGGCGGAGTGAGCTAAAGAATGATGATGGATTAAACCCAGATCAGTTGACTGGGGGTGAGTGCTTGCAATGTTCAACACTCCGTCCATCATCCCCTTTGGTTTTGCTATGTTCGCCCTAAGTTGGCAGGGTATGCCCAGACGTGGGTCCCTTGCTCACTTTGCCACTGGATTCAAGATAGCCTGGCTGATGACGGCTGTAAGTCAGAAACCGGTCCCAGGATGCTTGTTTCCGGTCCAGGGAAGACATGGCTTGGCAGTTCGGGCTGGACTGTTCCCATGAGGCACAGGGTCAGACTGATATGCATATGGCCATGTCTGAACTGGGGTGGCGGAGTGAGCTAAAGAATGATGATGGATTAAACCCAGATCAGTTGACTGGGGGTGAGTGCTTGCAATGTTCAACACTCCGTCCATCATCCCCTTTGGTTTTGCTATGTTCGCCCAAAGTTGGCAGGGTATGCCCAGACGTGGGTCCCTTGCTCACTTTGCCACTGGATTCAAGATAGCCTGGCTGATGACGGCTGTAAGCCAGAAACCGGTCCCAGGATGCTTGTTTCCGGTCCAGGGAAGACATGGCTTGGCAGTTCGGGCTGGACTCTTCCCATGAGGCACAGGGTAAGACTGATTTGCATATGGCCATGTCTGAACTGGGGTGGCGGAGTGAGCTAAAGAATGATGATGGATTAAACCCAGATCAGTTGACTGGGGGTGAGTGCTTGCAATGTTCAAAACTCCGTCCATCATCCCCTTTGGTTTTGCTATGTTCGCCCTAAGTTGGCAGGGTATGCCCAGACGTGGGTCCCTTGCTCACTTTGCCACTGGATTCAAGATAGCCTCGCTGATGACGGCTGTAAGTCAGAAACCGGTCCCAGGATGCTTGTTTCCGGTCCAGGGAAGACATGGCTTGGCAGTTCGGGCTGGACTGTTCCCATGAGGCACAGGGTCAGACTGATTTGCATATGGCCATGTCTGAACTGGGGTGGCGGAGTGAGCTAAAGAATGATGATGGATTAAACCCAGATCAGTTGACTGGGGGTGAGTGCTTGCAATGTTCAACACTCCGTCCATCATCCCCTTTGGTTTTGCTATGTTCGCCCTAAGTTGGCAGGGTATGCCCAGACGTGGGTCCCTTGCTCACTTTGCCACTGGATTCAAGATAGCCTGGCTGATGATGGCTGTAAGCCAGAAACCGGTCCCAGGATGCTTGTTTCCGGTCCAGGGAAGACATGGCTTGGCAGTTCGGGCTGGACTGTTCCCATGAGGCACAGGGTCAGACTGATTTGCATATGGCCATGTCTGAACTGGGGTGGCGGAGTGAGCTAAAGAATGATGATGGATTAAACCCAGATCAGTTGACTGGGGGTGAGTGCTTGCAATGTTCAACACTCCGTCCATCATCCCCTTTGGTTTTGCTATGTTCGCCCTAAGTTGGCAGGGTATGCCCAGACGTTGGTCCCTTGCTCACTTTGCCACTGGATTCAAGATAGCCTGGCTGATGACGGCTGTAAGCCAGAAACCGGTCCCAGGATGCTTGTTTCCGGTCCAGGGAAGACATGGCTTGGCAGTTCAGGCTGTACTGTTCCCATGAGGCACAGGGTCAGACTGATTTGCATATGGCCATGTCTGAACTGGGGTGGCGGAGTGAGCTAAAGAATGATGATGGATTAAACCCAGATCAGTTGACTGGGGGTGAGTGCTTGCAATGTTCAACACTCCGTCCATCATCCCCTTTGGTTTTGCTATGTTCGCCCTAAGTTGGCAGGGTATGCCCAGACGTGGGTCCCTTGCTCACTTTGCCACTGGATTCAAGATAGCCTGGCTGATGACGGCTGTAAGCCAGAAACCGGTCCCAGGATGCTTGTTTCCGGTCCAGGGAAGACATGGCTTGGCAGTTCGGGCTGGACTGTTCCCATGAGGCACAGGGTCAGACTGATTTGTATATGGCCATGTCTGAACTGGGGTGGCGGAGTGAGCTAAAGAATGATGATGGATTAAACCTAGATCAGTTGACTGGGGGTGAGTGCTTGCAATGTTCAACACTCCGTCCATCATCCCCTTTGGTTTTGCTATGTTCGCCCTAAGTTGGCAGGGTATGCCCAGACGTGGGTACCTTGCTCACTTTGCCACTGGATTCAAGATAGCCTGGCTGATGACGGCTGTAAGCCAGAAACCGGTCCCAGGATGCTTGTTTCCGGTCCAGGGAAGACATGGCTTGGCAGTTCGGGCTGGACTGTTCCCATGAGGCACAGGGTCAGACTGGTTTGCATATGGCCATGTCTGAACTGGGGTGGCGGAGTGAGCTAAAGAATGATGATGGATTAAACCCAGATAAGTTGACTGGGGGTGAGTGCTTGCAATGTTCAACACTCCGTCCATCATCCCCTTTGGTTTTGCTATGTTCGCCCTAAGTTGGCAGGGTATGCCCAGACGTGGGTCCTTGCTAACTTTGCCACTGGATTCAAGATAGCCTGGCTGATGACGGCTGTAAGCCAGAAACCGGTCCCAGGATGCTTGTTTCCGGTCCAGGGAAGACATGGCTTGGCAGTTCGGGCTGGACTGTTCCCATGAGGCACAGGGTCAGACTGATTTGCATATGGCCATGTCTGAACTGGGGTGGCGGAGTGAGCTAAAGAATGATGATGGATTAAACCCAGATCAGTTGACTGGGGGTGAGTGCTTGCAATGTTCAACACTCCGTCCATCATCCCCTTTGGTTTTGCTATGTTCGCCCTAAGTTGGCAGGGTATGCCCAGACGTGGGTCCCTTGCTCACTTTGCCACTGGATTCAAGATAGCCTGGCTGATGACGGCTGTAAGCCAGAAACTGGTCCCAGGATGCTTGTTTCCGGTCCAGGGAAGACATGGCTTGGCAGTTCGGGCTGGACTGTTCCCATGAGGCACAGGGTCAGACTGATTTGCATATGGCCATGTCTGAACTGGGGTGGCGGAGTGAGCTAAAGAATGATGATGGATTAAACCCAGATAAGTTGACTGGGGGTGAGTGCTTGCAATGTTCAACACTCCGTCCATCATCCCCTTTGGTTTTGCTATGTTCGCCCTAAGTTGGCAGGGTATGCCCAGACGTGGGTCCCTTGCTCACTTTGCCACTGGATTCAAGATAGCCTGGCTGATGACGGCTGTAAACCAGAAACCGGTCCCAGGATGCTTGTTTCCGGTCCAGGGAAGACATGGCTTGGCAGTTCGGGCTGGACTGTTCCCATGAGGCACAGGGTCAGACTGATTTGCATATGGCCATGTCTGAACTGGGGTGGCGGAGTGAGCTAAAGAATGATGATGGATTAAACCCAGATCAGTTGACTGGGGGTGAGTGCTTGCAATGTTCAACACTCCGTCCATCATCCCCTTTGGTTTTGCTATGTTCGCCCTAAGTTGGCAGGGTATGCCCAGACGTGGGTCCCTTGCTAACTTTGCCACTGGATTCAAGATAGCCTGGCTGATGACGGCTGTAAGTCAGAAACCGGTCCCAGGATGCTTGTTTCCGGTCCAGGGAAGACATGGCTTGGCAGTTCGGGCTGGACTGTTCCCATGAGGCACAGGGTCAGACTGATATGCATATGGCCATGTCTGAACTGGGGTGGCGGAGTGAGCTAAAGAATGATGATGGATTAAACCCAGATCAGTTGACTGGGGGTGAGTGCTTGCAATGTTCAACACTCCGTCCATCATCCCCTTTGGTTTTGCTATGTTCGCCCAAAGTTGGCAGGGTATGCCCAGACGTGGGTCCCTTGCTCACTTTGCCACTGGATTCAAGATAGCCTGGCTGATGACGGCTGTAAGCCAGAAACCGGTCCCAGGATGCTTGTTTCCGGTCCAGGGAAGACATGGCTTGGCAGTTCGGACTGGACTCTTCCCATGAGGCACAGGGTAAGACTGATTTGCATATGGCCATGTCTGAACTGGGGTGGCGGAGTGAGCTAAAGAATGATGATGGATTAAACCCAGATCAGTTGACTGGGGGTGAGTGCTTGCAATGTTCAAAACTCCGTCCATCATCCCCTTTGGTTTTGCTATGTTCGCCCTAAGTTGGCAGGGTATGCCCAGACGTGGGTCCCTTGCTCACTTTGCCACTGGATTCAAGATAGCCTGGCTGATGACGGCTGTAAGTCAGAAACCGGTCCCAGGATGCTTGTTTCCGGTCCAGGGAAGACATGGCTTGGCAGTTCGGGCTGGACTGTTCCCATGAGGCACAGGGTCAGACTGATTTGCATATGGCCATGTCTGAACTGGGGTGGCGGAGTGAGCTAAAGAATGATGATGGATTAAACCCAGATCAGTTGACTGGGGGTGAGTGCTTGCAATGTTCAACACTCCGTCCATCATCCCCTTTGGTTTTGCTATGTTCGCCCTAAGTTGGCAGGGTATGCCCAGACGTGGGTCCCTTGCTCACTTTGCCACTGGATTCAAGATAGCCTGGCTGATGATGGCTGTAAGCCAGAAACCGGTCCCAGGATGCTTGTTTCCGGTCCAGGGAAGACATGGCTTGGCAGTTCGGGCTGGACTGTTCCCATGAGGCACAGGGTCAGACTGATTTGCATATGGCCATGTCTGAACTGGGGTGGCGGAGTGAGCTAAAGAATGATGATGGATTAAACCCAGATCAGTTGACTGGGGGTGAGTGCTTGCAATGTTCAACACTCCGTCCATCATCCCCTTTGGTTTTGCTATGTTCGCCCTAAGTTGGCAGGGTATGCCCAGACGTGGGTCCCTTGCTCACTTTGCCTCTGGATTCAAGATAGCCTGGCTGATGACGGCTGTAAGCCAGAAACCGGTCCCAGGATGCTTGTTTCCGGTCCAGGGAAGACATGGCTTGGCAGTTCGGGCTGGACTGTTCCCATGAGGCACAGGGTCAGACTGATTTGCATATGGCCATGTCTGAACTGGGGTGGCGGAGTGAGCTAAAGAATGATGATGGATTAAACCCAGATCAGTTGACTGGGGGTGAGTGCTTGCAATGTTCAACACTCCGTCCATCATCCCCTTTGGTTTTGCTATGTTCGCCCTAAGTTGGCAGGGTATGCCCAGACGTTGGTCCCTTGCTCACTTTGCCACTGGATTCAAGATAGCCTGGCTGATGACGGCTGTAAGCCAGAAACCGGTCCCAGGATGCTTGTTTCCGGTCCAGGGAAGACATGGCTTGGCAGTTCAGGCTGTACTGTTCCCATGAGGCACAGGGTCAGACTGATTTGTATATGGCCATGTCTGAACTGGGGTGGCGGAGTGAGCTAAAGAATGATGATGGATTAAACCCAGATCAGTTGACTGGGGGTGAGTGCTTGCAATGTTCAACACTCCGTCCATCATCCCCTTTGGTTTTGCTATGTTCGCCCTAAGTTGGCAGGGTATGCCCAGACGTGGGTCCCTTGCTCACTTTGCCACTGGATTCAAGATAGCCTGGCTGATGACGGCTGTAAGCCAGAAACCGGTCCCAGGATGCTTGTTTCCGGTCCAGGGAAGACATGGCTTGGCAGTTCGGGCTGGACTGTTCCCATGAGGCACAGGGTCAGACTGATTTGTATATGGCCATGTCTGAACTGGGGTGGCGGAGTGAGCTAAAGAATGATGATGGATTAAACCTAGATCAGTTGACTGGGGGTGAGTGCTTGCAATGTTCAACACTCCGTCCATCATCCCCTTTGGTTTTGCTATGTTCGCCCTAAGTTGGCAGGGTATGCCCAGACGTGGGTACCTTGCTCACTTTGCCACTGGATTCAAGATAGCCTGGCTGATGATGGCTGTAAGCCAGAAACCGGTCCCAGGATGCTTGTTTCCGGTCCAGGGAAGACATGGCTTGGCAGTTCGGGCTGGACTGTTCCCATGAGGCACAGGGTCAGACTGGTTTGCATATGGCCATGTCTGAACTGGGGTGGCGGAGTGAGCTAAAGAATGATGATGGATTAAACCCAGATAAGTTGACTGGGGGTGAGTGCTTGCAATGTTCAACACTCCGTCCATCATCCCCTTTGGTTTTGCTATGTTCGCCCTAAGTTGGCAGGGTATGCCCAGACGTGGGTCCTTGCTAACTTTGCCACTGGATTCAAGATAGCCTGGCTGATGACGGCTGTAAGCCAGAAACCGGTCCCAGGATGCTTGTTTCCGGTCCAGGGAAGACATGGCTTGGCAGTTCGGGCTGGACTGTTCCCATGAGGCACAGGGTCAGACTGATTTGCATATGGCCATGTCTGAACTGGGGTGGCGGAGTGAGCTAAAGAATGATGATGGATTAAACCCAGATCAGTTGACTGGGGGTGAGTGCTTGCAATGTTCAACACTCCGTCCATCATCCCCTTTGGTTTTGCTATGTTCGCCCTAAGTTGGCAGGGTATGCCCAGACGTGGGTCCCTTGCTCACTTTGCCACTGGATTCAAGATAGCCTGGCTGATGACGGCTGTAAGCCAGAAACTGGTCCCAGGATGCTTGTTTCCGGTCCAGGGAAGACATGGCTTGGCAGTTCGGGCTGGACTGTTCCCATGAGGCACAGGGTCCGACTGATTTGCATATGGCCATGTCTGAACTGGGGTGGCGGAGTGAGCTAAAGAATGATGATGGATTAAACCCAGATAAGTTGACTGGGGGTGAGTGCTTGCAATGTTCAACACTCCGTCCATCATCCCCTTTGGTTTTGCTACGTTTGCCCTAAGTTGGCAGGGTATGCCCAGACGTGGGTCCCTTGCTCACTTTGCCACTGGATTCAAGATAGCCTGGCTGATGACGGCTGTAAGCCAGAAACCGGCCCCAGGATGCTTGTTTCCGGTCCAGGGAAGACATGGCTAGGCAGTTCGGGCTGGACTGTTCCCATGAGGCACAGGGTCAGACTGATTTGCATATGGCCATGTCTGAACTGGGGTGGCGGAGTGAGCTAAAGAATGATGATGGATTAAACCCAGATCAGTTGACTGGGGGTGAGTGCTTGCAATGTTCAACACTCCGTCCATCATCCCCTTTGGTTTTGCTATGTTCGCCCTAAGTTGGCAGGGTATGCCAAGACTTGGGTCGCTTGCTCACTTTGCCACTGGATTCAAGATAGCCTGGCTGATGACGGCTGTAAGCCAGATACCGGTCCCAGGATGCTTTGTTTCAGCAATACGTAACTGAACGAAG